>JAVANC010000026.1:12887451-13277451 GCA_033319125.1 Parnassius glacialis | reverse complement strand
GGGAAATCACCGCCGACCATCCCGCGGTGTGAGTGCTCCATGCCGGATGTGCTGTTCTCACAGCGCTCGGTTCGCAAAGCACTTCTCTCCCTGGACATCCAGAAGTCGAGTGGGCCTGACGGAATCCCCCCAATTGTGCTGAGGACGTGTGCTTCGGAGTTGGCACCGGTCCTAACGCGTCTTTTCCGGTACTCCCAAGGCGTAGTCCCGAATTCATGGAAGACAGCTTTTGTCCACCCGATCCCTAAAAAAGGCGACCGCTCAGACCCGTCCAACTATAGGCCTATCGCGATCACCTCCTTGTTCTCCAAATTAATGGAATCCATTGTTAACTGCCAGCTCATCCGGTACCTTGAGGATCACCAGCTGATTAGTGACCGCCAGTACGGTTTTCGTCGGGTTCGATCAGCTGGTGATCTTCTGGTCTACCTGACCCATAGATGGGCGGAGGCAGTAGAGTCCAAGGGGGAGGCGTTGGCCGTTAGTTTGGACATTGCGAAAGCCTTCGATCGGGTTTGGCACATAGCGCTTCTTTCGAAGCTCCCTTCCTATGGGCTTCCCGAGAAATTGTGCAATTGGATCACCAGCTTCCTTGCAGATCGGAGCATCAAGGTCGTTGTAGACGGTGCATGTTCTGACTGCAAGCCTATTAACGCTGGTGTTCCACAAGGCTGTGTGCTATCACCAACGCTGTTTCTTCTGCATATCAATGATATGTTGCTAACTGGTAACATTCATTGCTATGCGGATGACAGCACTGGTGATGCTCTATACACCGGCCGTGCTAATATTTCGCGGGAAAACGTCTCCGAGTACCGGAATAAACTTGTGTCTGAAGTCGAGTCTTTGCTGGACAAAGTCTCGGACTGGGGGCGTCTAAATCTAGTCCAGTTTAATCCTCAGAAGACACAAGTTTGCGCGTTTACCGCTAAAAAGAACCCCTTTGTCGTATCTCCTTAGTTTCAAGGCACTCCCCTGGTTGCCTCAGCCAGTATCGGAATCCTTGGCGTCGACATATCGAGTGACGTGCAGTTTCGTGGTCACTTGGAAGAGAAGGCCAAATTAGCCTCTAAAAAGCTTGGCGTGCTCAGCAGAGCGGGACAGTATTTCATGCCGGCACACCGCCTGTAACTTTACAAGGCGCAGGTTAGGCCTCACATGGAATACTCTTCCCACCTCTGGGCAGGGGCTCCCCAGTGCCAGCTCCTTCCACTTGACCGCATCCAGCGCAGAGCGGCTCGAATCACGACCGAGCCCTTTCCGATCGGCTCGATTCATTGGCACTGCGAAGAGATGTTGCATCTCTTTGCATTTTCTTTCGCATCTACCATGGGGAGTGCTCTGAGGAATTGTTCGGATTAATCCCAGCCGCCAAATTTCACGAACGCACATCGCGGCAGAACTCCCGATACCATCCACACCATCTGGATGATTGGCGGTCCACCACTGTGCGATTTAGAAGATGTTTTCTTCCTCGCACGACTTCCTTGTGGAATCGATTCCCATCAGCGATTTTTCCGGACCGATACGACTTAGGGACCTTCAAGAAAAGAGCGTACTCCTTTTTAAAAGGCCGGCAACGCATCTGCAATTCCCTCCCTGGTGTTGCAGTTGTTCATGGGCGGCGGTAGTCACTTACCATCAGGCGAGCCGCATGCTCGTTTGCCCCCTCTCCTATAAAAAAAAAAACGATAAACGAATCTTTTGGTTATATTCAAATTTTTCAGTATGTCAAAAATTTGAATTGGCGCGTAACCGAAACGATGCAACGCAATAACTGCAACACGGTCTTCTTTAAGCGTCCACTCCATATTTAAAAATGAGTAAAATTCTAAAAAGTATACAGTTTTATTTTCATGAACAATTCGAAATTCGAATTCAATAAACTTTTTTGTGGCCAGCATTCTAAAAGAAAAGTTTTTACTGGGTGACAATATTTATGACCTGACTGTGTATACTTATAACAAAAACATGTCACTGTTCTTGGAAAATATTTTGAGAAAGAGCTTTGCCTTGTTTTAATAAATTCTTTGACATAAATTTAAAACAAATTTAAATTTAAATTTATTCTATCTTTTATATTCTAACAAGTTCGTCAAAGTACAATAAGCTAATTATAATAAAATGGTCCCATAATCAGAGATATAACATGAAGTAGGGTATAAGAGAAAAGGTCAAATGTTTCGTCTTTCCTTGCTCATTTATGAAATTGAACAGTAATACGAGTCATTGAGAGGGAAAGCTCTACTTCGTATTTAAGTCCTTCACTTGCCCTTGAAATATTTTACTCAGATGAATCCTGGGATCTATTTTCAACTGATGCCCAAAACATAAATTGTTGTTTTTGGGTTCATTTGTGTTATGATGCAATGAAAGGCTCTGTAACATGTTAAAAGCCGTTATGATTATTTTTATGCCAAAATCGGAATTTATGAATATATTGCGCCCGAAAAGCGAGTACTTTATTGATAAAAATGAACATAATTTATATATATACAAATATATATATATATATATATATATATATATATATATTATATATATATATATATATATATATAATATATACATATATATATATATATATATATATATATATATATATATATATAGGTATTTAAAAAAACAATTTTCAAAGCAAATAAAAAAAAGCATATGGTGAGTGTAGAGATGAGGCATTCTATTCTATTCCTCAGGGGTGACAACTCATCTGTATTTTGATTTTCTCTGCATTGAGTTTCTTAATTGAGGATAGATGTAAATGTAACTTTGACACTAATGAAAGACATGGAATTACCATTACGAATACTTTCTTATGCCGTTCAGTCTTTCCAATACACATCACACGTTATTGAGGGTTACGGAGAATGCTTCGCGGACTTATCACTACGCGGATTATATCGTCGGAAAATCAAAAGTGAGTGATCTACTCGCCATTGATGTTAATATCGTAAAATTTCCAGTCTAGTAGCTTGGAAACTTCTTCTTATACAGCAGTAAAAACTATCGGGGATATAACGTCTCACTATCTTACACCTCTTTACTGTTGGATGGGCTTCGTACTCTGCTTCTGTACTCGGGTAGCCATCGTAGCCTTGCAGTTATTAACGTGCTGGACAGCCATTCTAGTCTGAGTTTTTAAAACATGTAACGCCTTGAACTACCTAACTTTCTATTTTGTAGGTTGTACTAGCTGTTTTTCACGACTTTGCCCGCGTGTTTTTTTGGGTTTTATTTTTTTTTGCGCGGAAACCTAATTGTTTTTCTAAAATAAAAGCAGCTTAAGTTACTCCTTGTGACATCAGCTATCTGCTAGTGAAAACCCCGTCAAAATCGGTCCAGCTGTTTCGGAGATTAGCCGGAACAAACAGACCGACAGACGGACAGACAGACAGATAGATAAAAGCTTTAAAAATTGTATTTTTGTTATTAATTTTGACATTACAAACACACACACTTAAATTTTATTTATTTGTATAGATTATTTCAAAATTAATGAAGAATATAACGTATTTTAATACTTATCCCCATCCTTGAGAAGTGCGTGTGTGTAGATTATCTTTATTCTCACATTGTCATATTGTCACTAAGGAAGGTTTGAAACCAGGTTCTGACAAAGTAAGGATTATACCAATTCCTAAGACCTAAAAGGAGGTTAAATCTTTCTAGGGCTTCTTGGGTAATATCCGAAATTCATCCAAAATTTCTTTTTTTGCCTATAAAACGAAACCACTTTTTTGCCTATAAAATTATGTAAAGGTTGACTTTAACGCAACATCCATATACTGTTTTAAATTATGCCATGAAATTTGAATATATGACCATTTTTTAAGTGGTAGAACCATGCTGCAGCTATATTACGGTAATATTGCAAAAAATGGCATAAATGGATCGGTTCGATCGGGGTAGGGCCACACTCTCACATAATACCAGTATAAAATAACAGCTTAATACTGATGAGTTATGTATGATGAGTGTAGAGTACTGGATACTTTTTTACTGGAAACGAGGAATTTCATCTAAGTTCTAAGAAGTGACAACGCATATGCATTTTGATTCCTAATAGAAGATAAAAGCAGATGTCTATGGGCAATGCTGTGTCATTCACTTATCATCAGGTGGACTATGTGCTCGTTTGACATCCTCATTCTTTAAAAAAACCTGCAATATCCTGATTATGAAAGAAGGTTTAACTTGACTACGAACGTTTTAAACATTCATTATCAATTGTGACATTCATATGTAACAACAACATACTGCCTTCCACAAACCTCTTAAATTAGTAGCAAATATTACAATGAATTTTAATTTTTTTTTTGCTGATTAGCGTAGTTGAGAATTTCTTGGTTACAACGTTCTATATATTAAGCAAATTATTTTTCTAACTTCTCTGTTTAAAATGAGTTCTGGGCCAGCATAGCCCACGCCGTACCGATAGAACAGAAAAGTAGGTGTAAACTTCATGTTTGAAGATTTCCCACAAGAAGAGTTAGCGTTTGACCTCGCAGACGCTTACACACAACAAAGACGTGAACTACTTTCCTAGCGAGATTTCTGTCTGCTAGTGGTCATCAATTTTCATGACGGTTAAAGAGAAGCGCCTGCGGACCTGTTTTTCTATTCGTGGCGACAAATAAATAGCGTGCAATAATGTTTGCCTGAAAGTAGGATCGGATGTTTTTTCTTGTGAAATCTTACCAAAATATAACATTATCAAAGTTATCACTTTGAACCATATTATAAAACCAGCAACGAGAGGGGCAACTAGAAGTTCTAAGTGTGGGATGATTATGGTTTTTAGAGGCGCAATCAATCGCAATCGCACATTGACAGTGTGATTGTTAGCGTTTAACTTACGAATATAAACACATTTGCCGTATGCTGTTCGCGAGGAATTGGTAGAAAAATGCATTTCTGCTTATTGTGCATCCATAACATAACGATGTGCGCATATCCTTTTCAGTGCCGAAAGTGACGCCAGAAACCGGCATCTAAGACGGGCAATGATAGTAGGCACTACACCAATTTTAAAAATCACAGCTTTTGTAATAGCATTTTTGCAGTTAAAATAAATGGATATACCCAAAGAGTCAAAAATTGAGATACTTGTGATGGAACAATGTGTTTAGTTATGGGTTGATTACTATTTTATATAAAAGATTGATATAAGAAAAACCTCGTAACTCAAACTATCAATTAAAAATTAACAATGAATTGACTAAATCAAATCAAGAATTCGCAGCGGTGTTTGAGAAATATTTCACTGATATTCCTATTTTGACAACAGAGTCTTTGAGTACTTCTCCAACTGTCGCCGAGTCATTACTCAAACAGAATGTTAATATCTGTTTAAAAGAGTTTAAATTTGAAAAAGTATTACCGTAAGATATTGTAAAATACTTCAAAACCATTGATGTAAAGAAAACCGCAGATTTGTGGAGGATTTCCGTGACAGTTATTGCGTCCATAATAGATTTAATTGCACCTCATCTTGCTATTATTTTTAATACTTGTATCGATTCTGGTGTGTTTCCTGATTTAATGAAGTATAGTAAAGTAATACCTTTATTTAAATCCGGTAGTACATTGGACCCCGCCAATTTTAGACCTATTTCTGTACTACCAACTCTCAGTAAAATTTTTGAAAAAATAATTTTGGATCAATTGTTAATTTTTTTAATACAAATAATTTACTTCATAAAAACCAATTTGATTTTACAAGGGGTCGCTCGACGTCTGACGCCGGTGTTGAGCTTATGAAATATATTTTTAATGCCTGGGAGAATTCACAGCCTTAGGTGCATTAGGTGTATTAGTGCCTTAGGTGTTTTCTGTGATCTTTCCAAGGCTTTCGATTGTGATCATCATAAAACATTAATCAGGAAACTACAACATTACGGTGTAAAAAATTTGGCGCTTAGACTTATTACTTCATATTTAAGTAACAGAACTCAAAAAGTTGTGATTGAAAAGTTGTGGTGGGCGTTCCTCAGGGCTCGATTCTTGGCCCATTCCTGTTTTTAATCTATATTAATGACTTACCTTATCTTGTAGGGGACAATCACGATATAGTATTATTTGCTGACGATACCTCTTTAATTTTCAAACTCAAACGGCAGTTAATTAATTATGACGATGTAAATAATGCTCTATCGAAATTAGTACATTGGTTTAACGCCAACAATATGCTCTTAAACGGCAATAAGACAAAGTGTGTTAAATTTACAATACCTAACGTAAAACATTCGAATACCAATGTGCTATTAAATGGGGAGGAGTTGAGTCTTGTGGATACTACTGTTTTTCTCGGTATTACTATTGACGCTAAACTTCAATGGGGCCCCCATATATCTAAATTAGCAAGCAGACTTAGTTTTGCAGCATATGCTGTAAGAAAGATTAGAAGTCTCACAGATGTTGAGACAGCTAGATTAGTGTATTTTAGTTACTTTCATAGCGTAATGTCTTATGGAATTTTGCTATGGGGTAATGCGACTGATATTGAAGCTATATTTTTTTTGCAAAAAAGAACCGTACGGGCGATTTATAACCTAAATTGTAAAGAGTCCCTCAGACAAAAATTTAAAGAAATAAACATATTAACTTTGGCATCGCAATATATTTATGAAAATGTAATGTATGTAGATAAAAACATAAATAGCTTTAATAAGTATAAGGATGTGCATACTTTAAACACTAGGAACAAACATAAGCTTGTAATACTAGTTACTAGACTCCACAGAATCAGTAATTCATTTATGGGGCAATGTATACGCTTTTACAACAAAATCCCAGAACATATTCTAAGTTTATCAATAAACAAGTTTAAAAGTTTTATTAAAGAAAAACTGTACAAAAAGGGTTATTATAATATCAAGCAATACATGAATGAAAATAACCCCTGGGAATAAGGTGATCGCCACCATGCTGGTTGTATTAAAAATCATTTAAAAATTGTATAAATGAAATTATTGTTAAGTGAAATATGTTTGAAAAAAAAAGTCCCGCTGGGTTTCTTGCTGGTTCTTCCCAGGACAGAGGTATTTTCCGAACCAGTGGTAAATAAAAAAATACTTTCAATAAGAATTATGTAATAATCAATATTGAATAAAAAATTATTCTATTCTATTCTATCAAACTTATATTCTTCTGAATTAAAATAAAATTATACCTAATGTTTTATTATTCGTATTCTCACTAAGTATTTGTTTACAAGCTCAACATCCATGATGTTATAGCGGGTTTGCATGTATAATTAAAAATCCTACGCAAGTGGATTACTGGGAACAACTCGCATTCAACGTCTTGGTTGTTTCTCCGCATAATTTTGTTAAGTCTTCTTTATGATCAGAGTCTGTGATCGTATCGTAAAAATCTTCAAGGATTATTCTCAACACGTCGGCATTTGTTTATTCGAATGAGAGTTGTTTTAAACAACGACAACTTAAATAAAATTATGTGTTTCTTTTAATTCATATTCTTACATTGTCATCCGATTCTCCTTACTCGTTTTATTGGTACTCGCGGGAATCGAACACTTTTGTTCATGTGCTTTAAAATCTTATGGCGGGCTATACGGCTCTCGTATTTGCTTAAATAAAACTCATAAAATCTGGAAACAAACTTTTGCACGTTTGTGGACCCCATCTACCTAATAATTAGTCATTCAAACTATTCCATCATTAAGAGATGAAAATCTTACGTGCACTTAAATTTCAATTACTTACATCGGACTGGGTACAAAAAGAAGTTAGTGAAATATTGTTATGTTGATATGTCTATACACGTAACATATCCAACTAAAGACATTCTCTCTTTATCAAAGTTTTGTTTTGTTAGTCATTTTGCTAAAAGTGACAATTATGATAAATGATCCCTACACCGGTCTGGATATTTTAATTCTGACACTTTTAGATACTGGAAGAGTAGGAAATAATCTATGATAGAATAAATAGTATTCAATAAAATTATTTTTAATTTGATCAGTTACTTATTATTAGTTTATTTAGCAGTAAGTAGATGGCGCTATTATGAGAATAAGTGAAAGCTACAATAACTTGAGGTAAGACTGGGGTAGCCCAATCACACAACAAAGCCTAGCGGCTTTTATACACGATTATTTTTTAAATAAATTTACAGATAAGGTTCAGATTAAGTAATATAGGCGAATGGTGAAGAAAAATTAATTTAAAAAAGAGTCGATCGGTAGGCAAAAAACGTTATTGCTCATAAATCACATTCAATTTAAGATAATTTCAAATAAAATTAGTAGCCTTATTTAATCGTATTTTCAAAAACTTCAAAAAAGGTATATAATTATTTATATATTTGAACTTAATACACAATAAAAAAATAAATACAATAAAAATATTGAACTTTTAGCTGTTCCAGAGTATTGCAATGACGACCTGGTTACAGCCTTTATAAATCATAAGGGATGCACAGGGACTAGAGTAATCATGTGCTCAGCCTATCTTCCCGGGTAGAACCCAGATCCTGCCCTCGAGTTAGAGCGAGTGGTGGAGTTCGCCCGTAAACACAACGCCGAACTTATAATGGGATGTGATGCTAATGTGAGCATTGTGGTGAGCCACAGCATGATAAGCACTAACATCAACGAAAGAAGTGAGTTACTTTTTGACTGTCAACCAGGCACCATATAATTTTCCAGGCGGTAAAAAAGTTACCCAGTATAAATATACCCTAGATTTTGAGTTTAATATACATATTTCCAAAAACTATACTTTTGTGAGGCTGAAAAAGTCTCATATGCATAGAAGTAAAGTTAGTTATCGATACGGTTATAATAACGATATTAATTTTTTTAAACAAAACTTGAAATGTTTTGCAGACATGTCGACAGATCTGTCAAGTTCATTTTCTTCGAGTTCTAAAACTTTTAGCATATGTAATTTATTTTCAAAGAAAATGAAAACCATTAAACTTGTTTATTATAACGGGAATTCCACAAAAGTTGAGTCTTTGAAACAACCCTATTCACAACAAGTCCATTTAAGACATAAGTTCTAATAATGATTTCTTATGTTTACGCGAACACTACACGTTTAAATAAAACTAGTTTTTACAGATTTTATCGCATATTATTATTATTAAATTTTGTTCCATTCTACGCAGTATGAATTTATAGTATCTTGAAGTCTTGCAGTTGTAAACTTGGGTCAGGATGTTATTTTATTAATTATAGCATCCTAAGCAGATGGTAACACCCAGCCATTTTCTCTTTTGAAATTAGGATTTTGTTTGATTTCAATAGCCTCACGAATCATCCTTGGAAGGAATCGGTATTACTTAGCGAGGATTTGTGGTCTATCAAATCGAATGCAGTGACGGGGGCGATCTTGTACGTATTCACAGACTACAGACTTCCCAGAGAAGTAACTAAGTAAGTTAAGTAGTAAGTTCATACTGCGTAGGTCAGAACAAAAATAAATAATTTTAATGTGGAGGTTGCCGTAGTTAACTATGATATTGGGGCGACAAACACCTGTGTCCCTCCCGTGACCATGGGTGCTGTGATCATAACGTCTTGGGAATATAAAATAAGGTAATATACGATAAAATCCGAAAAAGTAGTTTTATTAAAAAGTTCTTATAACTTTTTTTACCACTAACAATAGGATATTACAAATAAATGTCATTGTAAGTGTAACCGTAATCGAGAGGACAATCGACGGATCCAACTCGGCTTGGTAGCGTTTGCGAGAGTACGGCATATCTCGTCACGTATACTTCAAAACTTGAAAACAACCTCAAATCACTAACAACCAGTACGTATTGCTAGTGATGAAAAACATATGGATCAGAGTCCATAATACTGGCCGTATAAGGAAGCTCAAAGTTGCACAACGAGCTATGGGGAGAGCTATGTTCGAAGTTTCGATGAATCGAAAAATTAGAAGCTTTACACGTTGGAACTTATCGTCTCATAAACGTCGTTCGGTTTTCAGTCAATCCCCATGATATAAGATCTGCCAAAAAAGCAAACAAAACACTATTACTCCTATCGGAGAAGACCAACAATTTTAACGCATAAATTCCAACACGAAGTACAATAGTGCTAAAGCGAATGCCATCGAAAACTTTAATAATACGGAAAATCTTCTATATGTATAAAAGAAGATGTACTGAGTGACTTATTGATCTATCAACGCCCAGCCCAAAACACCTGATGCCAATAAGGAAATTTGAAATTATGAAAGTAGCTGTCGTTTTAAATGTCAGACATCCACTAAGAAATGATTTTGGAAAATTGAACCCCTAGCCAGAGGGTATACAAATTTGTATGTAGAAAAAATAATTAATGGTCCTTCTTTAATTTATAAACTAGGGTAACTTTTTATTAAAAATAATGAAGAACCCTAAAAGCAAATTAATACGTATTTTGCGATTTTTCAAAACAAATTCTTACGGCGGGTGAAGAGCGGGAGGGCAGTGTTCAAACTTTATGGGAAAAAATAAGTTTATTTTGTAATTTTAAAAGTGGTAGATACAAATACTTTTGAAGATAAACAATTAATATAATTATTTTTTTCATAAATCTTTTTAATGTGTGTATTAAAATGTTATATAATTTAGACGCCCCGCCTAAACCTATGGATGTAGAAGCGTTACCCCTTATAAGGTGTATGGATAAAAAATGTTATTTGGACTTTTGTTTTTGTACGAAGCGAAAGATTGTCAGAGCGGTTTTAACTATTCGAAAGACCTTAGTCTAACTTAAAATCGTCGTATTATTGGATCTCATAATAAACTCATGACTGTTTGGACATTACTGCTTGAACACGGGTACAAACGCGTGGCAAAAAACTAGTTTTGTATGATTTCGCTAAGTATCAATAATGCATATTTTTTAATTATAATTTAACAAGTTTAACACATTACAAATAGTTAATATATTTGCCTTTGGTGCAAAAAAAGCTTTCAAAAACTCTTTGATATGCAAATTAAATAAATTATTAAATTAAGACAAGATTTTTAAACATTTCTCAATATCTATTTTTCTGCTATATAAAACAACACTTCTTCTTTCTTATTATATAAAACTAAACAAAAGGCGTCCATATCGCACAAAATGAGTCTCTGTCTCGGAATTTATATTTCACAACAAAATAAGGCGTCAATTAAACAAATTATGAAACAAATTATAAATTCATAACCTCCAAGTAATTAAAGCTAGCTAAAGGGCAAGTTACATAATCATGGAAATACTATTTCCCTTACACTCTTTTGTTTTATATAGCGCTATTTTTCTCTTTAAGATTTTGTCACTGTTGACATTGTTTGTTAACCCCCCCTCCCCTCCCCTCTGCTGAGAAAAGTATAAGGTAAATATATATAAGCGAAATAAAACCTGATATAGTTGATTAAAAAAAATACATCCAGGCTGTTGAGAGGACTAAGTACTATTTATTTTATATATTTATTGTGCTATATATTTTGCTGTAGTATTATGATTAGAATACAACTAACTGCTCACTAAAGCCAAAAGTAGCAGAGTTAAGTGGCTACTACAGCTCATCACTTTTGATATTAAGCACAAATTCCTCATAGATTGTAGTTAGGTATACTTACTTTCCTTTACTTAGGCTTACTTCTCCTTTAAATCAGGTTTACATATCAGTGTCAGTTCCCGCACGGAACAAGTATTTGTATGACCTACAAATAATTGTTCCGAGTCTGGATATTTGTCCTTGTGCAATTTGTGTTTATAAACTGCCTCCACGATACAGGAGAAAATCCTAGTGTGGGGGTAACGTTTTCTTAAAAAAAAGTGAAAGCACTGCTGTTTGAAGGCTAAAATAATCAAAATAAGTGATAAAAACACAAAAGAACTCGGCAGAAGATAACCCAATCCACTATCTAGTTAGTTCAACGCTAAGACTAACAGTGATGATACGCATACTCGTACGTTGCTACTCCTGCAAAAACCGACAAATTATTTTTGGACAGATTTTGTTGTTTAAGCCCAGTGCATATTATGCATTTATCATACCTAAAAGCAATGTCGAAAATTTAATGACATACAAATACTTGTTGAAACTGGATAAAACTATTTTTGCTGCAACCGAAAAGTTTTCAGTCCCCCATCCGCCAAATTCATACGGTCCGAATTTGGCGGATGGGGCCTAAGCGAGGAAAAGTGTAAGATTTTTCCGTCACGATCCCTTCTGATGTAGTATAGACGGCTTTTACGGCTATAAGGAAGCGAGATGGATAATATTCACCTCCCTCGCACTTTTTCTTACCTTGCCATGAAAGAAATATTATTTTATTTTAAATGACGCTTAATGTTTATAGACGCTTACTAAATACAAATAAATGAATAACTATACATTTTATTTATTCTATTCATTTATTTGTATTTGTTAATCAATAATATAATACGTTGAACAGTAATAATATACTATGAAAGATTCCACGACACTGACGCATGTTTTTCTTTTTTTCTAAATCGGGCTTTACAGGTACAGCGATGTATATTAAAACAATTTTCTTTAATAATTAATGTAAACTTGAAACCTCAAAAATTATATACATACAAAATATTCATTCAAATGTTACAGCCAAAGATACTTATCTATATGTTTGGCTCTAACGATTTCAATGAAATTTTAATTATTTATATATAAGAGTTGCTTGATAAAGTGTAGTACATACAGCATACGACAAGTCATGTGAGGCCTTATTTAAACCACGCCAATATTATTAAGATGAGCCCCCGGAGAAAATTACACCTTGCTACTATATTATTCTCGACAACAACAAATTAGAGACCGATATGTTTGTTCCAAAAGTCGAAGTGGGCCCAAGACCATTTTTTTTTTTACTTATTATAAGCAAGCGCTTGACCGCAATCCCAAATGGTGGTAAGTGGTGATGCAGCCCTAGATGGTAAATCACACTGTCTTAGCGTACTAAAGCCTATTCACTCTGACCTTGAAGACGCCCAGATTGTATTCGGACGGAAATATAGACGCCGGAAAATTATTTCACTCCTTTGCTGTACGCATTAGAAAAGACGAAGCAAACCGTTTGGTTCTAATGCGTGGAATATCGACAACAAACGGATGAAGACCCGCCGACTGCCTGTTCGTCCGATGGTGGAAAGGAGAAGGAGGAATTAAAGCGTGTATTTCCTGCGCACACTCACCGAAATGCATCCTATAGAATACCGAGAGACTGGCTACTCTGCACCTGTGCTCAAGGCTGACAAGATTGGTTTCAACCAAATCAAGGTCACCAATGAGTCTCGTAGCACGTCTCTCCACTGAGCCCAACGCTGCTTGCAGTACCAGCCCATATGTGACAGCAGTACTCCATGCATAACCGAACTTGCGCTTTATATAAGGTAAGAAGCTGCCCCGGCGTGAAGTACCGCTGCACCCTTGCAAGGAAACCAAGTTTCCTTGCGGCTGCTTTGGCTCTGGACTCAATGAACCGCCCATAGTTTAGATTAGAAGAAAATTGAACCCCTAACAACTGAAGGCGGCCAGTGTAATTCTAGGATACATTCCGGAAAATAGAAGCCAAGGTGAGCAGGCTCCTTTTAGCGGTGAAAATACACGCTTGTGTTTTGGAAGCGTTAAATCTCACGAGATTGGTATCACCCCAATCGGAGTCTGCCTGTAGTGTGAGACTCACACGCTTAACCATAGCCCCCCTTTCTGACTGGATTTGATTTGGGCACTTGGTTGGTACCTCTCCAAAGCTGTGCTGTCTGCATACCCATAGATACCGGGAATGAGCAGATCATTAATATGCAGCAGGAAGAGAGATGCGGAGAGAACGTACCCCTGAGGAACACGAGCATTAGTCGCCATATTACCGGATGTGCAGCCATCGACGCCGACCCGGAGAGACCACTCACTCAAAAATTTCTTCACTCAGACAATCAGGCTAGGGGATAAGCCGTACGCTAAAAGCTTGCTCAATAGACTAGCGAGCCAAACCCTGTCAAAGGCTTTCGAAACATCGAGGGAAACAGCAAGTGCTTCACCACTGTTCTCGAGGGCTTTGCTCCATATACGAGTGGCATACGCTAGAAGGTCCCCAGTTGATTTATTTCGGCGAAATGCGTACTGGCATTCACTGAGAAGATCATTTTGCTCTGGGTATGCCAAGAGGTGGGCGTTCAATATACGCTCCATAATCTTACAGAATATGGAAGTAATTAAAATTGGCTGATAGTTGGTAGGGTCGGTACGGATACCATTTTTAGGCACAGGCTGTACATGGTCCAGCTTTCAAGATTTAGGCACTATTCACTGAATGAGAGGCGGACCAAGCGTGTCGACACAGAAAACAACTCAGGTGCACAGACCTTTAGAACTATAGTTGGTATACCATCAGGTCCAATAGCTTTGTTCACGTCTAGACTTCGCAACGTTTTAAGAACCTCCTTGTTGATGATACAGCAGTGAGGTAATTGAGATGATACGCTGTTGCAACTATCCAGACGCGAATTGCAAGCAAAAAGAGAAGCAAATAAGTGCGCTTTCTCCTAAGGCGTATGCCTAAGGAGAAAGTGGACCTATAAATATAATACAAGAGCTTCCGCTCATTCGATTGTAACAAGTCAATACTGCACTGCTACTTTCACATATTATTATACGTTCAAATATTATTGATTACTAGCTCATACCCGCGACTTCTTCAGCGTTGCTTGATATATCAAGAAAACACACGTAACTGAAAACTTTCATCTGGAGACGGCGAAGGCGGTGATACTTCATATCTCAAATTACTCCTTTGTACAGTTTGCGGATACGTAAGAGAGGATATCTGTTTTCGACGCCTCGGCAGTCTTGAAGGTACGAACCTGTCCATCCTATGTATCCTGTATATCCTGCGACTACGGGTGCCTCTATAGGTTCCATAACGGTAATATCAAAACAGACCGACTCATCGACCACGTTCAATCGACTACAGATTCCTTGTTACAGCAGATACCATCTGCAGAGATCGTGATCCTTGGCGATTCTAACGCTCACCACGCCAAATGGCTCGGTTAACTTTCAATTGATCTCAATCTAAGGGATCTCTCATCCGGACAGATATCAGGTTTCCGTCGACGCTCCTTTAGGCTCGTCGGACCATGGTTTTTCCGGAGTGTGGTACCTATTCACACTAACGTCGCGGTTTCATTCTGCAGGCTGCTGCCGTGTTTGGTACTATGGGTTGGTCGATTAGGATAGGATGCGGTCTTTTTGCATCTTACCCTTGGTGGCGGGTTTGCTTCTCGCTGAAAGATCCCAACATTATTGCTGATTCTGTTGCTGATGTAGTAATTCAGGGTATGGAACTTTATATTCCATTCTCTGTGTTTTTCATCGGAGGCCGATTGCTGCCATAGTTTGGTCGCTACTGTAAAATAGCATCACGCTATATGTAGGAGTGCTATCGGGATGAACTTTTTGGGATGTAATTACCAGTGCTCCTAAAAAGAAGTATAATTCCGCCTCCAGGTCCTTCAAAAGAGTCATTGCCAAGGCAAGGTCTGATCACATGATTTCGAAGCCCCCTTCCTATGGACTTCTCGAGAAATTGTGCAATTGGGTCACCAGTTTCCTTGCTGATCGGAGCATCAAGGTCGTAGTAGATGGTGCATGCTCTGATTACAAGCCTACTAACGCTGGTGTTCCACAAGCGTGGTATCACCAACGCTGTTTTTTTTGCATATCAATGAGATTTTGCAAACTGGTAACATTCATTGCTATGCAGATGATAGCACTGGTGATGCCTTATACACCGCCCGTGCCAATATTTCTCGAGAAAACGTCGCTGAATACCGGGACAAAATTGTGTCTGAAGTCGAGTCTTTGCTGAACAATGTCTCGGATTGGGTGCGACTAAATCTGATCCAGTTCAATACCCAGAAGACACAAGTTTGCGCGTTTACCGCTAAAAGGATCCCCTCGGCGTCAACATTTCGAAAAGTCTGCAGTTTCGTGGTCACTTGGAAGGGAAGGTAAAATTTACCTCTAAAAAGCTATGGCTTGCTCAGCAGAGCAGGACAGTATTTATTTATTCCGGCACATCGCTTGCAACTTTACAAAGTGCAAGTTCGGCCTCATATGGAATACTGTCCTAATGAAAACTACCACTTTAAAGCAAAATAAAAATGTATTTTTAATATTTTATTTCATAGTTTTCTGGACGTTATAAATATTTATAACTATGTCATATTACAGATTTGTAGCACCTAGGTACTCTGAGCAAAAGCGCGAACAGACGGACGGACAGACAGACATGGCGAAACTATAAGGGTTCCTTGTTGTGTTGGTACGCAACCCTAAAAAGAGCCAAGGCTATACATACTGAATCATTGATATTTCGACAAAACTGGTGTCATTCTAAACGCGTGTTTCCAGCGAGACGTACACTCTCATACTGGACAGCAGGCACGTTTGTAGACTGTAGAGACAGTTCTGATATTGCCCCGATCGCTGTACATCCCAGATTGTACCTGCGGCAGGCAAGTGAGTAGCCGCCTTAATATGGTGTGTCGTCTCTTTGATTACAGAACATTAAATTACCTACTTTTATGAAAAAAGTAAAAGATGTCTTGACTAGTCAAATATCATATTAATATTTTATGTATACGTATATGTGTAAGTATCATTTAAATATTTACAATCTAATAGATAAATTATAAGCAATTCAATGCAATTAAGGTACGTAAGATAATTTTACATACCAGGAGGGAGAGTCAGGGAGAATGATATTTTACATTACATTTATGTATATACACACACACATACGTACTTATTTACATACACATATATTATATATAACATTTATAAATCTGTTAGCTAGGATAGTCTCAGTGTATGTGTGTATTCTTTATTTATATACGTTATATACGTCAGCACTACTTTTTAATACGTAATTATTACTACTATGTAACTATGTAACTCGTAAGTGGAACATCACACGCCGACTTGTCAGTCACAAGGTGCTAACTAAAAACCAGCGCTGCCTTTGCAGCATTATGCTGACTTGGAGATCTATTTGATGTCATATTTATTTGGTTTTAATTTTTTTTGTTATTAATTAATGATATGCATCTACTGCTTCTGAATTGTTAATGCGTAAGCAATATTAGACTGGTGCATGCATTTTTTTGCCTCTTGGTTTTGTATATATTTTGAAAAGTGTGTAAAATGTGCGCATCAAATAAATAGTTTGTTTCTTTCTAGTTCTTTCATTGACTCTGGAACACTGTAATAGTTGTAAGTCATATTTATTTAGAAGGTTTAAGTAACTTAATATCTTGTAAATGAAATATCGTACTAGGTAAACTCTCTTATACCGTAGTAGACAGAGAACAAACATGCAGTGACAAATTGGAATTGAAAAAGTATAAAAAAATTACATGAAATTCATATTTTGATTTATATTTAATTGCTTTCAAAATTCTAAATTAAATCTCTCATCAATAGTCACAGCGCGAATAATACGTGCACAAAATTTTAATCGAATTTAAGATTGGTTTGTTCCCCTTTTTAGTATTCCTTGTCGTAAGCAATCACAACAATTTCAATTATATTTGAGAGAAAAAAATCTCTACTACCTATGAATTTGATATTTATTTTGAACTTTTCTTAAGGTGATATTTGCCTAAACTTCCATACTCCGCAACCGTGTTCGCAACTACATCAGTGGCGATTAAAAATTGGAACTAGTTATGATGATGACGGTGATGGTGAAGAAGATGATGCTGATTACTTGTTTCGTGACTGAATTTCAGATCAAAGGTACGTTGTTCTACTTTATAGACGAATAGTGATAATAAGACCAACAACTATCGGAGATACATCCTTAGTGATGGCTCTGTCGACATCTGTTGAGCTTGTCGCCATTCCGGTGAGTCACTTAGGCAATACGTTATATTCCATTATAATCTATTGTTATAGTCTATTATAGTCTATGCTTAGGCATGCTATCTCCTGTTGTTCGGCACTTTCTAACACTGAGAATGTGTACTCCTCGATATCGATCACATCGTACGCCGGTTTTTTTCTATCCCTTGACACTCGGCCGTTCGGTCTTTAGCTGAGGGATTCCGCCTGGTGGAGTTTTATGTATTTATTTTGTTTTTCTCCATTTTATAGATATTAGTATTAATCGAAATGAGTAATAGAGTATATATGTGTTTGATGTGTTACTTAGCGTTACAGCGGATTCTGTGGCGACACTGTGGTCGTGCCACGCAAAATTATGTAGAAAAGCTTTGTAGAAACATACGGAGCGTTGACCGTTCCTTGGTCTCCACACCTTGCCCGATGGGAAAACTTCCCTTTTCGATCGGCATATCTGCCACCGGTAAAAAATGTATTAGAAGCCGACTCCGCTCTACTAGATCTAAACCTCAGCGTATTAATTGCGGGAGAGCTAAACAATAAACGTTAGTTGGAATTCAAACGTTAACAATTGAAACGGAAACGTTTTATGCGACGTCACGGAGAAACTCAACTTCGACGTTATTGCTCCCTAAAGTCCAAGTCGCTATCCCTTTTCTGTAAACCAAATAGCGGATGTCTATGATGTAGTGTTACTAAAAGATCCGGCTTACTATTAACTCGATGGAAACTTTCATAGAATTATTCTCGGACCACATATTGCCACTCGGCCGGTCGGCAAGTGAGGTCCCTCAAACCAAAACCATTGTCGACTGGCGTAAACTCGAGTTAAAACTTGAGTCTACAAACTTGCAGCATTTAGACACCATCTTACCTCACTTCAGCGGTCGAAGAATGTTCCCGTAAAGTTCGTGTGTCGAGTGCTAGGTACCCGAAGCTTCCGGGAGATCTTCTATAACTGATTGAAGCGAAGAAAACCGCGCTAAAATTTTACGATCGTTATCGTAAAGAACATAACAGAACTCGGCTACGTTCTCTGCAAAACGAGATTAAACAACTAATAGCCGAGTTTAGAAAAGATAAATGGGAAAACCTCTTAGAAGGAATAAAACTTCTCAAGACGCTTTTGGAAGCTGACTAGAGCTCTAAAATTGGAGAAATCTCCTCCCACGCCACTTCTTGTGACGCTAGACCACTCCGATTTCACCTAATACGATCTCGAAAAAGGCCAATGGCTATCTGACAGTCTAGAGAGCCGGTGTACCCTATCCAGCCTACCAACAAATCCTGCTCACCTACTAGAGGTAGAAACGGAAGTCGAACGTACGTCTGCGTTACTGCCAGCGGGCGAACTACTCAATCCTGTGACTTTTGTCAAAGTCACAGAAATCATTAAAAGCCTTAAGAATATATCAGTCCCTGGGTCAGATGGTATCAGCAACAAGGTGATCAAATCTCTTCCGGCACCATTAATTTACTCCCTCGTAGGAATCTTCAACGCGCTTCTCTCGAGCTGCTCTTTCCCGGATATCTGGAAAAAGCGGACGTAATAGGGATACCAAAACCAGGGAAACCACAAAATTTACCCACTATATACAGGCCCATCAGTCTACTCAACATATTTCGTAAATTGTATGATTTGATATGAATTGACGAGCACGTTGGCTTTAGAGCCGAATACTCGTGCACTCATTAAATTCATCGCCTAACAGAATATACTTTGTCTGGTTTTAATCACCAACCTGCAAAGAATAGGTCTCAATACACCGAAGCCCTCTTATCGATGTCGCAAAGGCATTTGATAAGGTCTGGCATGATGGCTTGCTTTACAAGTTGTATAAACTAAACGTGCCGGATAGGCTTTTGCACATCATCTAAGCCTTTCTTAAAAATCGTTCCTTTTGCTATCGAGTAGAATGAAACAATTCCACGAAACATATTCTAAACGCCAGAGTCCCACAAGGTTTCTTCCTGTCTCCACTCCTCTTTAGGCTCTTCACGCATGATATCCCTAAGGACTCGGTGGTGATCACTGATTTCTTTGTCGATACGACACTCTTTGTAAAGTAAAGTAAAAATTGCAGCCTATTTTATTCCCACTGCTGGGCAAAGACCTCCTTTCATTTATGAGAGGGTTTTAGGGCAAGGAACTCTCTTGGGCACTCTTTGTTTCAGATTTTAATAGGAATAGTCTCACTTTGAGACTCAAAAAAGCTACCAATTGCTTAGGCGTATGGTTCCGTTTATGGAGAATCAAAATGAATCCCGAAATATCCGACCAAGTGCGATGAAGGGTCCCGTACTATCATAAAACACGTTTCTCGTAGGGGAGCCCTTTATTTTTATTTTATTTTTATATTTGTTGTTATAGCGGCAAGAGAAATACATATTCTGTGAAAATTTCCACTGTCTACATATTACGGATCATGAGGTACAGCCCGCTGACATACAGGCGGATGGACGGACAGTGGAGGCTTACTAATGCGGTACCTTTGGTTAACCTTTGGGTACGGAACCCTAAAAAGTGTAGCAATACACTTTCAACGAAGTTCAACGCCAAAATAGATTCTAAGACCAAAAGCAAAACTAGATATAATTTCCTTATACGGCCACCCCATCGCTAAATCTAATAGGAAAGATATAATAGGAAGCTAATAGGAAGATTCGGCCTAATATCTAGGAGTCACGTTCGAGTTTCGCGAAATACATAATTGTAGTTTGCAACAGAGCCAAGACAGTCATTGGCCATCTCAGAGACACAAACTCCACATGTACAAAGCCTGCGTTAGACCTATTATATTATACGCAAGTGTAGCCTTCGCCCATACGTATAGGACCCATCTATACGAACTACAGAATGTTCAAAACTTTTTCATCCGAAAAGCCACCGAAGCACGGTGGTGTCAACGGAATTGAGATCTGCACAATGATTGCAAACTTGTCACTATCTACAAATACTTCAAGGAGAAGTCTCAACGATTGATATACATACTTTGATAGCGCGGACACCCATTCAAACCCGCTAGTGGCAAACGTAGCTTACTATGTCTCAATACCAAACGTCGTGCGGGCTCTCAGTAGACCGCCTAACGTACTTATAGAACAACCGCTCGATCCCTTCGACTCAAATATCGCAGGTACATCAAACTCTGACATTGACCGACACGAGTTAAGCAGTCAGAGGCGGGGATACGCACGCTCACACTCGGACAGCGGTTAGATAGCTAAAAAACCGCAAGAGATCATGGGCATGGTGATCGGTAACAATACCAAATGTTAAACCATCATCATCCTCAGCTTCATTACATTCCTCTTTTTTTAAATAGCCTTGTGTCAGATACAGCGGTGAGAACCGCATTGGCTAACAGCACCAACATCACAGAAAATGGATATACTAATGTAAGAGATTGGGCCTTGACCGGGGTAGGACCACGCTCTCACTGAAAACCAGTGTAAAATAGCAGCTTAATGCTGTTGTTTTTCGTAGTGAGTGTAGAGAACCGGAGACACTTTTCACGGGAAAGGAGGAATTCCAAGTTAGTCATCAGGGGTGAGAACGCATCAGCATTTTAATTTTTAATCTTTTAGTCAATGGGCCTCAGAACCCACTTACCATCGGGTGAACCTGGTGCACATTTGTCACTCTTATTCTATATAAAGGAGTCAGAAAAGATATTGAAAGCCATATTAAGTCCATTAATGAAGCTGTTACTTTGTGTACTGTGCTGTTCACTGTAATAATATTTGTCATTTGACATAAAGCTACTTCATTCTATGCTGCTTTTAGTTAAGCGTTATTGTTCTGATATCACTGGTTAAGTGATAGATTCGGTAGTGACGGTTAAGTACTACAAAATACTGATTAATTGTCACTGTTATTTGAACGTTTTTTTTTTCTTTTTTAAAAAACGTTACCCCCACACTAGGATTTTCTCCTGTATCGTGGAGGCAGTTTACAAACACAAATTGCACAAGGACAAACATCCAGACCCGGAACAATTATTTGTAGGCCATACAAATACTTGTTCCGTGCGGGATTCGAACCCGCGCCCCCCAGCGCAAGCAACTCATTGCTAAGCCACTACGCCACGGAGCCGTAACGTTAGAGTGATATTCACAAATCCTTATTTCAAATGCTAAGCCACTAAGCGACGGGGCTGTCATATTGTTTTGAACTCAATAAGCTGCAAATGCAAAAAAATATTTACAATATTACAACATCTAAATTATGTTACAATTTGATATCAATCGTGTATTTGATTATGTTCTTATCTCAGAAATGTAGCACGTGGCACTGAGTTGTGATAATCTGAGATCACGCACATATAATATGTGCCTCTATGATCGATTTTTCCTTTTATTTAACCGTCAGCCGAAAGAGTATATAAACACTGCGTTTTACGTCAGCTTTCTATAAAGGGTGCCTTGTTCACGTAATTCCTATTGTCAACTACGTATCAACTCCGGCTTTTCACAGTTGTTACTAAGGTGTCCTAAATGTTATGATAATAAAAAGGTATCATTTAAATACCAAACTAAGCATTTGTAAAGGAAGAAAATAATTTTGATTGCTTAATAACTATTCGTTTCTTAAGTTTATGTGGTAGTTTAATTAAGAAATTTATGAGAAGAAAGAAAAAGAACAGAGAAAGAAAAAAGGTGGTTCAACAAAAAAGTAATCAAGATATCATCAAACTTATAAAGAAGTTTGAACTTGGCTACCTGCCAATTTCCGCAGCGAAAAACTAAAATAATCTTCCGGCTATTTCATTTTATCACGTCGATTTGACAAATTTACTTAAATAAATTACTTTACTTAACAGTGAAGATATTAAGATAAATTATCTTCAAATATTGATTTAATACGGAAGGGGAATGACGAAGTCAAAAAAGTTATGTTGGAACTTCCCGAAGTCCGCAATTGCAGTAGTAAATGAAAAGACGATCTGATTCTCGGATCTTATCATAATGACCTATACAGATATAGCAGATACGATCAGTGCGTAGGAAAGTAAGTAAAGGGATAGATGAGGAAAGTTTTTCAATTGTAAATACATAGCAACATGTATACAGACGTACATATATGCCCCGTGTAGTAGCGAATAAGAATACTTACTAACCCATATCTTCCCGTGGGTGTCGTAAGAGGCGACAGAGCGAAACTGAGGCAGAGGATGGGCAGTACCATCTTTCCGATAACAGCAAAACTACAATAAAAACTGCAGTTGCCAACTCGCTCGCCAAGCGTGACACTATTACAATATATCCCCCATGATAAAAGTTACAAAAAGACGGATCGCAGTCCCCGGCGGCCCCACTATTCCTGGCTACGGTGGCGACCATGGTAACGGCGGGGCAGGGGGTGCTAAGAATCTCAGGTGGAGGTTCGGTTGCCACCTACGGCGACTCGACCTGGCAAATATAGGAGCTAACAATAGCTAAGGAACTAACTATAACGCACGCACCCTGAGGACTGACGAGAAGATCGTAAAGCAGGAAGAAGAGATAGACAAATTGCGCTGGAAAATCATAGGATTATCCGAGGTCCGAAGAGAGGGGGAGGACACGGTAATCCTCGAACCCGGCAACTTGTTCTACCACCGGGAGGGTGACCATCTGTCCCAAGGAGGTGTCGGATTTATCGTCCACAAGTCTCTCGTTAAAAACGTTGTAAAGATTAAGAGTGTGTCGACGAGGGTTGCGTACCTTATACTCAGAATCACCAAACGGTATGCGCTGAAGGTCATACAGGTTTACGCAGCAACCTCGGCACACCCCGACGAGGAGGTGGAGGAAATGTATGAGGATATCTCTAGAGCCATGCATTCCTCCAAAACCGACTATACGGTGTTAATGGGAGACTTCAACGCAAAACTAGGCACAAGAGAGAACGGTGAGCTGAAAGTAGTGAAATTCGGAATAGGGCAACGGAACCTAAAGGGCCCGCAGCTGGCTGACTTCTTGGAAAAAGAGGTCTTTATGACGAACTCTTCCTTCCAGAAGCGGCCCCACAGGAAGTGGACCTTGTCGAGCTCCGACGGTTCGACAAAAAATGAGATTGACTTCATTATGACGTCCAGACTACAACTGGTCAGTGATGTCTCAGTGATCGCGAGGGTAAAAACCAGCACCGATCACCGAATGGTGAGAGGCACACTGAACCTAAACGTTAAGTTGGAGAGGTCACATCTAATGAAGTCAACGCTCCGTCCCCCTCGTGCTCTAATCCAAAGTCCCGAAACCTGTCAGATCGAGCTATGAAACCGTTTTCAGTGTCTAGAATATTGCAATGCAGTGGACGATATGAATGACAAGCTCGTGGAAACTATCCATACGGTCGGAGCTATGTCTTGCAAGACCCACCGCAGAAGAACACAAATACTCTCCGATCACACTCTTAATCTCATGGCTGTTAGACGGGATATGAAGCTGTAGTCTTTAGTAGATTTGACAGCATACAGGCAACTGAACGGACAGATCTCCAAATGGATGCGGCGGGACTTACGCAACTTTAATACTGCTCGTATTGAAGAAGCGATCGAGCGGAACCAGGGATCCAAAGTCTTTGCTAGAGATCTGTCAGTCGGAAAGAGCCAACTGTCGAAGCTGAAGACTGAGTGTGGCAGTGTCGTTTCCGGGACACCTGAGATTTTGAGTGAGATTGAGAGGTTCTACGGGCAGCTGTACACATCATCGATGCAGCCACACACAAGTGTGAGTAACGATCCAAGAGCGAGTCTTATCCGACACTATTCCGATGATATCCCGGACGTCAGTCTGAGCAAGATTAGAATGGCTCTCCAGCACCTTAAAAACGGCAAGGCCCGGGGTAAGGATGGAATTAGAGCGGAGCTTCTGAAAGCGGGTAGAAAACCGGTACTTGAAGTCCTTCAGAAGCTATTTAATTCCGTCCTCCATAGTGGCATTACACCGGAGGCGTGGAGCAGAAGTGCGGTGGTCTTGCTCAGGAAAAGTGACAACGCTCTCTTGAAGAACTACCGACCGATTTTCCTTTTGAGCCGCAACTACGTGCTGTTTTCGAGAGTCATTACGAATCGTCTCGCGCGCAGACTTGACGACTTCCAACCTCCCGAACAAGCCGGTTTCCGAAAAGGCCTTAGCACCATAGACCACATACATACCCTCCGGCAAATTGTACAGATGTCCGAGGAGTACCCTTTGCCACTATGTCTATGACTATGAGAAAGCCCTTGATTCCGTCGAAGTTTGGGCGGTGCTGCAGTCCCTTCAGCGGTTCCAAGTTGACTGTCGGTATATCGAAGTGTTGAAGTGCTTGTACAGTAGGGCTATGATGGCTATCCGAGTACAGAACCAGACTACAAAACCTATCCGATTGCAGCGAGGTGTAAGACAGGGTGACTTTATATCCCCGAACCTCTTCCCCGTTGCATTGAAATACGTTTTCAAGCTTCTGGACTGGAAAGGATACGGTATTAACATTAATGGCGAGTACATCACTCATCTTCGATTTGCCGATATAGTCCTTATGGCAGAATCGCTGGAGGACCTGAGCACTATGCTCAATGACCTCAATAGTGTTTGCCAACGGATAAGTCTTAATATGAACATGGACAAAATAAATATCATGTTTAATGTCCATGTCACACCTATGCCGGTAGGTGTTGGGAGCACTAAGCTCGAAGTTGTTGAATAGTCCGAATAGGTAAATCCAACCTCGAGAGGTCAATCGATGGATTTGATTCGGTTGGGTAGCGTTCGGGAAAGTACGGCACATCATCTCGTCAGTTATAACTCAAAACTTGAAAACGAGACTGTACAACCAGTGCGTGTTGCCAGTGATGACCTATGGAACTGAGACGTGGTCCTTCACTGCTGGTCGGATGAGGAAGCTCAAGGTCGCTCAATGAGCTATGGAGAGGGATATGCTCGGAGTTTCTCTGCGTGATAAACTTAGAAATGAGGATATCCGCGGTAGAACCAGAGTGACCGACATAGTCCAACGGATTAGTAAGCTGAAGTGGCAATGGGCCGGCCATATAGCTCGAAGAACCAACAACCGATGGGGAAAAAAGATTCTCGAATGGCGGCCTCGTACCGGCGGACGAAGTGTAGGGTGTCCCCCCCCCCCCCCCCTAGATGGAGTGACGACCTGGTAAGTTATGCAGGAAGTCGATGGATGCAGCTGGCTCAGGACCGTGCTTTGTGGCATTCCTCGGGGGAGGCCTATGTTCAGCAGTGGACTTGTGAAGGGCTGTTATGATGATGTTGATGATGATGATGATGATGTATACAGATATATAAACGAGCGAAGTATTCTACAAAACGCAGGCTGCGGAATCATTGGTGTATATATATGTATTTTTAAATCTTTTATTTTTAAATATATATTTTTAGTACGTGAAAACAAATAAACGAATATTATATTAGAGACCATATAAGAAAATGAAGGAAGAACGTATTGATGATAGCTGGATGATGATGAATGACGTAGAAATGTTAAAACTGACACGAAAAACTAATTTTATTCTGAAAAATAACTCGTTCATTAAATATAAAAGGGCCACCAATAAAAAAAATTTTTATTGCAAAAATATGACCAAAACCGATAACATTTTATGGTGCAAAGAAGACACTATAGTTAAGCTAAATTGATTCATTTCAGCTTAAATTACTGTAACTACACTAAGCATATATACATATAGTACCTATGTAACTGCATGGTGTGAGCAGTAGCAATATGGCCGGCACTGATGTAACACGCGTGCATATAATAAACTGCTGTTTCTTACAAGGACTTATCTTATTTCTATCACACTACACGGACAATAGTTAAAGTGGTGACCCCGACGTGATACAGTGCCGTGCTTGTTGTGTTTCTGTGTAGTGCATACTGTCGAAAATGATGTCCAAGGAAGAAAAATCGGAAGCGGAAGTATCTCAAATAACGGTTTCGTCGAGAATCCCAGAATTTTGGGAGGATCAGCCGCGCACCTGGTTCATACAGGCCGAACCTGTACTATACAACCAGAAGCTCTCAGATGCTGCTAAATACCATCTATTTATTGCCAAGCTGGGGAAGCATGTCGTACAGCAAGTCACGGATATCCTGGTGAATCCTCCAGCTGAAGGAAAGTACGACTTGCTGAAGTCAACGTTTCTCACCATTTTCGAGGAGTCCGAGACGCTTCAAATTACCAAACTCATTGGCGAGATGGACCTCGGAGACCAGCGCCTATCCCAGCTGCTGCGTAGAATGAAGGACCTGGCCAGGGATCGGTTCAAGGACGATACTTTGAGCGTTTTATGGCAGAACCACCTACCGGCTGCAGTTCGTGCTATACTGGTGGTCACTGGAAACAAAGACCTCAAGACGCTAGCTTCGGTAGCAGACCAGGTTATGGAGACGATGCGACCTATCGGCGTTGCAGAGGTAGAATGGACTTCGTCAGGCGACGCTTCAATAATTGCTGAAATCGCTAAGATTAATAAGCGACTGGATAAAATGGTCATGGGCAGATCGCGGTTCCAATCACAGGGACGTGAGAGGACCCGAGCCCGCTCACAGTCTCAAGGTCGCCGCAGCCGTACTCCTGGGCACGCTGCTTCTCGTGACAATTGGTTATGTTTCTACCACTATCGCTTCAAGACTAGGGCGCAGAAATGTGTTCAGCCGTGCGCTTGGAAAACGAAGGAAACGGGAAACTAGATGCTGTGCAGCGGGAGGAGGTGAACAGCTGCATAGGCATCTCCAATCATCGCCTCAGCATACGGGATAAGGCCAGCAACCTTATTTTTTTAATTGACACTGGTGCCAATATCTCAGTGTTGCCGCGGAACAAAGTGCGTGTTAAATCGTGTGGTAAGGAGTGTTCTGATTATATTTTGTATGCAGCAAATGGCAGCAAAATAAACACTTACGGTGTTAAAACTTTAAATTTAGATTTAGGGTTGCGCAGAGCGTATCAGTGGACATTTGTTATCGCGGACGTGCGTCAACCAATAATAGGTGCAGATTTTTTAGCGCATTATAAATTGTTGGTCGACGTAGCGTCGCGCAAACTAATTGACGAGGTAACAAAATTAAATGTTTTAGCTCCTATTGTTTTCTGTCAAGAACAGTCAGTTCAAACTATAGATAGGTGTCACCCTTTTTATTATATTCTAGCGCAGTACCCTGATATCACCAAGCCGGTTTCTTTTAAAGAACCGCCCAAACATTCCGTATACCACCATATAGAGACTAATGGCCCACCGGTGCACGCTAAAGCAAGACCGTTACCACCGCATCGATTCGCAAAGGTCAAAGAAGAGTTTAGGCTTATGCAACAGTTGGGGATTTGTAGACCGTCGAAAAGTGCGTGGGCAAGTCCTCTACACGTTGTGCCTAAAAAAGTCGGCCAAATACGACCATGTGGCGATTACAGGGCTCTAAATGCGATAACAAAGCCGGATAGATACCCTATACCGCGATTGCATGATTTTACATACTTATTAGAAGGTAAAAAAATATTTTCACGAATCGATATTAATCGCGCGTATCATGTAATAATGGTCAACCCTAACGATGTAGAGAAAACCGCCATAATAACACCTTTCGGTCTCTTCGAATTCCCACGCATGTGTTTTGGCCTCCGTAATAGTGCGCAAACTTTTCAACGGTTTATGAATCACACAGTTTTTGAGGGCTTAGATTTTCTTTATACCTATATCGATGATGTCATCATTGCAAGCACGGATATGACGTCACATAGAGAGCATTTGAATATCGTGTTCGAGCGGTTAAATAAATGCGGTTTGACTATCAACTTGAATAAATGCTTATTTGGACAGTCCAAAATAGATTTTTTGGGTTTCGAAGTATCTACGGAAGGTATTCGTCCCCTTAAAGTTAAAGTTGATGCTATATGTGATTTTCCGAAACCAGTAACTGTTGAAGAACTCAGGAGATTTTTGGGAATGGTCAACTTTTATCGTTTACATTTGCCCAATGCTGTAGAGTATCAAATGGAGTTAAATAAATTTTTAAAAAATTCTAAAAAGAAGGACAAGACTAAAATTAATTGGGATGAGAAGTCGAACGAAGCATTTATTCAATGTAAAACAAAGTTGCAAAACGCAGTAAGCTTATCGTATCCGAAACCCGATACCCCGCTTGCACTTATGACGGATGCATCGAATTCAAGCGTGGGAGCGGTGCTGCAACAGCAAGTAGGTAATTCATGGTCACCGCTAGGATATTTTTCGAAGAAATTATCGCCCACTCAGCAGAAATATAGCACTTACGATAAAGAACTTGTAGCTATTTATCTTGCAGTGAAGTATTTCAGAAATATGGTTGAGGGTCAAGATTTGGTAATTTTTACGGACCATAAACCCTTAATTTTTGCGTTTTCAAAAATCAATAGCAACAATGAATTACCTAGGCGCGTGAGACAACTACTTTTTATTAGCGAGTTCACTACGAACATTAAACACATTGAAGGTGATAAGAATGTAGTAGCGGACGCGTTATCAAGGATAGTGACCGTAACTTGTCCCACCGTATTAGATTATGCAGCAATCAGCAGTGCACAAAGTAATGACGAGCAGCTAGTTAGTCTACGCAATTCTAATAAGTGGAATTTTAAACAGATATTTATTCCTGGCAGCGACTTTCCCGTTTGGTGTGAAATGTCTACCAATCGGGCGAAACCATATTTACCGGAACAGTTTAGGCGCTTAGCTTTCGACTCTATTCATAGTCTTAGCCACCCCGGAATTCGTACCTCGCGTAAGCTAATGAGTAACAGATTTTTCTGGGTTAATATGAATAAGGACGTAGGTAAATGGGCCAAGTCGTGCATTGCATGTCAACGTGCCAAAGTTTATAGGCATAATACTTCGGAACTAGGGCATTTTCCGTTGGCGGAAAGATTTTCCCACATTCACGTCGACATAGTTGGTCCACTTAATATTTCCTTGCAAGACTATAGGTATCTCGTAAAAATAATAGATCGACAGACCGGTTGGCCAGAGGCGTTTCCAGTAAAGGATATATCCGCAGAAACGGTTTCTAAGGTAATTTTCGAAGGGTGGATTTCGCGTTTTGGCTGCCCCGTGCAGCTTACTAGCGACCAGGGCAGACAATTTGAAAGTAATGTTTTTCAAAATTTAATGAAATATTGAGGTGTTTATAAAACCAGAACTACTCCTTACCATCCGCAAAGCAATGGACTGGTTGAGAGGTGGCATAGATCCCTTAAGGCCGCGCTTATGGCCAGGTTGGATTCTAAGACCTGGGTTGAGGAACTACCTATAGTTTTGTTAGGCCTGCGAGCAGCCCCGCGATCAGACACTGGCGTTAGTGCCGCCGAATTAACATACGGTCAATCTTTAAGGCTGCCCGGAGATTTTTTCGGTAATAATTATAATTCAAAAATTTTAAATCAAAGCGAATATGTCGAACGGTTACGAAAAATGATAAGCGAGCTGAAACCTAAGCCTACGGCACATAAGGACGCTCGCACAGTATTCATTCATAGCGATTTAAATACCTGCACACACGTTTTTGTTAGGAGTGACCTTGTACGGAAGTCATTACAACCTCCATACGAGGGACCATTCAAAATTTTAGAACGAAAGGGAAAAGTTTTCCTAATACAAATGCCCGGTAGAAATGTATTTATATCTGTAGATAGGCTTAAACCCGCTTATATTAGCGACAGCCAAAACGTAACTAATGTCGACAATAATAATGATAAGGATATTTCTTTAAATGACTGTAATATTAACATAAGCGGAGCGGAAAAAGTTGATCGCCCGCTCAGCTACACCACGCGTAGCGGCCGTATTTCGAAGAAGCCCGTACGTTTCAATTTATAAATGTAGTTAGGTCGACTCAATTAATATATTTAGCATTTTTAGGCAAAATATTTTTTGTCGGTGTTGACTTTCGTGTAGTACATACATACTTTCTCCGAATAAATGAACTATTTTAATATAAATAATGGGTAACACGGTGAACAAAGATGAGGTCGTTGTCGCCCAGTCCGAAGCGGTGATGAAGGAGACAATAGTACGATCATATATCGGTTGGGCTGTTGCGATTTCCGTGATAATCGTTATGATCCTGTATTTCTTCTGCCGTTACGGGACAGCCCAAGTTAAAAAGTGGGTGCGGAAGCAAATGGGATTCATGCAGGAACGGACCTTGCAAATGACTCAAGTTGCCAGAGCCAGCTTCCGAAGAGCTAACGACGCGCCCAAATCGCCGACTAAAATTGAAATTTGTTAACGGCTTGCGTTAACAGTGTTTGGCGATATCAGAGTACTATTTGGTTTGTCTAGCTTGTAAGTAGTGTTTAAGCAAATTCAAAATATGATGTATGCTACTTTTGGCAAATAAATTTATTTTAACTATATCGAAATAAATGTGTAATATACCTATGTTTTAATTTTTAGCATTTGAAACTCGTGTTAATGCTAATTGCATGTAGGTCAAGCGTCGATGACTGCTGACGCTTCAAATGTAATTCCCAGTGTTGAGACATATGATACCAAATGTTTGTGCATTACAATCGATAAGCATTACGTGTCACCCGGTTCTGTCTATGTCTAAATGTTTGTATATTCAAAATTTATTGTATTTGTATCTTAAAAAAAAATATTTTATAAAAATTATTGTATTTGTATCTTAAAAAAATATTTTTGGGGGGGAGTGATGTAACTACACTAAGCATATATACATATAGTACCTATGTAACTGCATGGTGTGAGCAGTAGCAATATGGCCGGCACTGATGTAACACGCGTGCATATAATAAACTGCTGTTTCTTACAAGGACTTATCTTATTTCTATCACACTACACGGACAATAGTTAAATTACCAATCCTCATAACCGTCCTTTTTGCTTATGGTATATTGTGTTGACTAATTGATAAAGAAAATGAAAAACAATAGTTATTAGGTTTTATTTAACATAAAAGATTACATACTTTATAAAGACAAAATAAATAGTTGACAAATAATAATATGCTAAGATGACAGGTCGCTCATTCAATACAAAAGGGCTACAATTAAAAAATATATAAAATCGTTTTATTTCAAAGTGTGACGTAAATCGACTATATATAATGGTGCATTAATGACACCCATCATTCAACTTAAATTATTACAAAAAAATACGACCGCACTTTTTGCATTTGTGTTTCTTGCTGACTAACTGCTGACAGTCATCCTAAACGCACAATAGTTATGTGAAAAGGATCACAATACAAAAAAAAATATCTAACTGTATAAAGCTACAGCATGGCTCCACCACTGATATATATTATATTTGTAGAACGAATGGGTTGGCTCGACCGGGTAAGGAACACACTCTATCAGAATACGAAAGTAAAATAGCAGCAAAAATCTGTTGTGTTTTGTATGGTGATTTTAGGGAACCGAAGATAACTTTTACTGGTAACTAGGAATTTCAGCCTAGCCATAAGGGTGATAACGCATTTAAATTTAGACTCTTATTCGAATATGGATGTACAGGCCACAGCATGCACATAACATCAGATGGGGTAAGCTGGTATGTCATCCTTGTTCTAAGTATAAAAAATATGCGGGAGCTATCTATCAACAAGCTTAAAATTTTTACTAAGCAAAGTCGTTTTACAAGGGTACACTAATAAAAAATACATATTTAATAATAACTCCTGAAAATGAGGTTATCGCTACCATGCTGTTTTTAACAATAATACAATACAAACACTCACGCCTGTCACCCAGAGGTGTAGGCAGAGACTACGGACTTCCATTTGGCGCGATCCTGACACACCTCTCGCCTCCTTTACATCCATATATCTACGCATACACACTCGTCGGTTAAAGGTACTCCTAATCTGGCCCATTTTTAATGTATCGCCGATTTGGTCGATAAACCTTCGTCTAGGCCGTCCCTTCCCGACCCTGCCATGCACTTCTGCAACATAAATTTGCTTTGTCACTCTTTCCTCATTCATTCTTTTTACATGACCAAACCACCTAAGCATTCCTTTCTTAATCCTTGTCACAACGTCATCTTGCAAACCACATTTTTCTCTTATCACACTATTTCTCACCCTGTCATTCAGATTCAGCCCTAGCATACTCTTTAAGGACCGTATTTCTACAGCATTTATTCTACTCTCATGCTTCTTCTGCCAGACCCAACTTTCACTACAATATATTAAAGTAGAGACTAACACAGCATTATGAATTGCCATACATGCCTTCTTTGACACATTCTGACTCCTCATAATAGCGTGTAGAGCGTGTAGAGTATTTCCTGCGTTCACTCATCGTTCTATATCCTTATCATATCTATCATCCCTGCTAAATAAACATCCCAAATATACAAACTCATCCACTTGCTCAATCAACTCCCTTTCTATTCTTATTTCACATAACGTTTTACTTTCTTCTCTTTCAAAAACCATCACTTTCGTCTTACTAGTGTTCACTTTCATACCCCATTCTTTCAATGACCAGTTCATTAAAGTAACCATCACTTGCAACTCGGCCGCCGACGATGCGAATATGACTTAATCATCGGCGTACAAAAGGCATTTGACGGTTAACTCACCCATTCTCAACCCACATTCTTCAACTTTCAAAGTTTGCAATCAACTGTCCATAAATAGGTTAAACAGCCACGGGGAAGCCACACATCCCTGTCTGACACCTTTATGAATGCCAAACCAGTCCGAGTAGACCCCTTTGATCCTGACACAAGCACTAGAGTCCCTATAAAGAGACCTTAATGCCTGCTTCAAGCCAACGCTCGACCCAAAAGAGTTCAGTGTTTGCCATAACACATTCCTGTCCACTCTGTCATAAATGTTTTTAAATGTTTTCATATTTAGTTGTACACAATATATTTATTTTTAATAAATACTAAAAAAGTCCCGCTGGTTATTCTTAGGACAGAGGACTTTCCGAACCAGTGGTAACAGCATTAATAATTTTCATTCAATAAGTATTTTTGTATGTAAACTATATTGATTAAATACATTTTTTATTCATACATTTTATATTTCATTAAAATTGATCTTATATTTTATAGAAATCTACTATTTTGTAGAGATCTCATATTTTGTAGAAATCTACTTTTTTGCAGATATCTCATATTTTGTAGAAATCTACTTTTTGCAGAGATCCCGTATTTTGTAGAAATTTAATTCTTTTATATAAGAATACAATAAAGTTTTAGGAACGTTTAATTTTAATACTCACTGTTTACATGTAACTATTTGTTATGTTTGTATGAATATTTGATGACGTTTAAAATAATACATGAAATGATTTCATTAATTATTACAATATTAGAAAGATAAATAGAAAATTTTTATTAATATTAATATTTCCACGGTTTTTCTTTAGAAACAGAATCTGTTATGTTAGTAAATGGGTTCCGACAAATTCTTTTCGTTTTCTGGTTTTTTTACCCTTTCAGTAGAACATAGTTTTATAAGAAATTGTCTATTTATTTGATATAGGTATTTTTTTACATTGGGCCATATTTTAAATTCAAAAGGGTCTTATGTGCTATTTTATCTGCGTGGGTGAATGTTATTACAACGTCTATATTCCTTATACATACAACACAAAAAACCGCAATTAATGATTTACTAACGTAACATATTATGGCAAAAATATGTAAAAAAAAATTGAAAAATTCATGTTCTAAATTTTGTTTTGGCCGTCGTATAAAAATGCAGTTTTTGAATTGTTTCCGCTTTGTATTTAATGAGTGAAGTATCTTCGTTTATCGTGATGATGAATAATAGTATGAGAGATGGCGACGAATTTTGGGAAGGTCCTTTGGGCAAGTTGATATTGTGATAAAATATAATTTCGTCAATTGGCGAATCCAGTCCTGCGAGTCTGGCTGACCGTTTGCGGTTATTTTGTTACTGCGCAGTATACAACATTTGCAAAAAAAATTTCCAAAAAAATGTTTTTTTGGCAACTTGATTTCTTTTTTAGCATTTAATTTAGTTTTTATATAATTCAAAAACAATAATCCCAGACGTTTTTGTCGGTTATGAAGTATTACCAGACCTCTCCAAAGATATTTTTTTTTAATTCCCAAAAAATATACTTTTGGCGATCTCAAATTTTAATCACGTTTTTATTGAGTAATTTTTAATAACACCTGCATATCGCCAGACGAATTTAGCGGTTGTAAACAATTCCCAGACGTGAATAAAGTTTACCAACTAATACGAGAAAAAAGTCTTATGCGTAGCCATAAGTGCGAGAAAGATAGCTAATCGAAGCATGTCTAAGCTCCTCGCGCTATGATTGGTTATTAAGAAATTATTTTTTGAAGATTTTAAGACTAAATTCTTGTTTTGGGATTTAGCGTGTCTGTATGCGCATATATGGACATGTAAATATCTATGTATATAGTTATTAATATTTTTGTTAAATCGATTAATTACTATTTTTACATAAAAAAGGGGGGTTTAGTGGCTTATGGTGAGGATTTATCAAGTCCGCATGGCGGCGTGAACATGCTAACTTTTGAAAATATCAATTGTTCAACTCAATCTATTTTTAAAACACTTCATCTATCATGTGGGAAGCCATGGAATGTAAATGGCAGTTTAATTTTGTTTTGTTTAGTTATAATAAAATTTTTTCGGCTCTAAAATGGCGAAATTTTCGGTGGTTTTTTTAAATGAAGTTTGACATAAAGATATCAGAAAATTGGAAGTATAGTTATAAGGTTATTACTGAAAACTTGTGTGTATTTAAACTACTTAAAAATTAAGTATAATTATGTGATGCGTAATTTTTTTTAATGCGCTTATGGCATGCACAACTGGATTTACTAATAGTTTTTTTAGATCAGTGCTGTAATAATTTGTATAATAGCTATTAATTTTAACCTCGTAAGGCTTGCGCTTGCCAAAAAATATGTTTTGATAATTACCGCCCCGTGTTCAAATAAAAGGACAATGTGTATAAAGTGCTTACCGCCCAGAGATGAAGGTGGAAAAAATAACAAGTTGCAAATTCTCTACAGCCGTAACTTTTTTCTGGGTGATAGATGACTTTCGAACTACCTAAATGTAGTTATATATGAGTTATATTATTGTAGTTTCATTAAAATAGATTCGGTAGTTTTTGCGTGGAAGAGTAACACACATCCATACATCCATACATTCTCACAAACTTTCACATTTATAATATTAGTAGGATTCAAGTCAATAATTTCTTATTGATTACTATTAAAACTGAAAAAATCAGACACTAGGCCATGGTCAATAATTTTTTTTTTACCTAGACAGGAACAATAATTTTTAGGTTGACGGATTAAATCATTAAATAATAATTAAAAAAATTATTGACCATGGCCTAGTGTCTGATTTTTTCAGTTTTAATAGTAATCAATAAGAAATTATTGACTTGAATCCTACTAATATTATAAATGTGAAAGTTTGTGAGAATGTATGGATGTATGGATGTGTGTTACTCTTCCACGCAAAAACTACCGAATCTATTTTAATGAAACTACAATAATATAACTCATATATAACTACATTTAGGTAGTTCGAAAGTCATCTATCACCCAGAAAAAAGTTACGGCTGTAGAGAATTTGCAACTTGTTATTTTTTCCACCTTCATCTCTGGGCGGTAAGCACTTTATACACATTGTCCTTTTATTTGAACACGGGGCGGTAATTATCAAAACATATTTTTTGGCAAGCGCAAGCCTTACGAGGTTAAAATTAATAGCTATTATACAAATTATTACAGCACTGATCTAAAAAAACTATTAGTAAATCCAGTTGTGCATGCCATAAGCGCATTAAAAAAATTACGTATCACATAATTATACTTAATTTTTAAGTAGTTTAAATACACACAAGTTTTCAGTAATAACCTTATAACTATACTTCCAATTTTCTGATATCTTTATGTCAAACTTCATTTAAAAAAACCACCGAAAATTTCGCCATTTTAGAGCCGAAAAAATTTTATTATAACTAAACAAAACAAAATTAAACTGCCATTTACATTCCATGGCTTCCCACATGATAGATGAAGTGTTTTAAAAATAGATTGAGTTGAACAATTGATATTTTCAAAAGTTAGCATGTTCACGCCGCCATGCGGACTTGATAAATCCTCACCATAAGCCACTAAAACCCCCTTTTTATGTAAAAATAGTAATTAATCGATTTAACAAAAATATTAATAACTATATACATAGATATTTACATGTCCATATATGCGCATACAGACACGCTAAATCCCAAAACAAGAATTTAGTCTTAAAATCTTCAAAAAATAATTTCTTAATAACCAATCATAGCGCGAGGAGCTTAGGCATGCTTCGATTAGCTATCTTTCTCGCACTTATGGCTACGCATAAGACTTTTTTCTCGTATTAGTTGGTAAACTTTATTCACGTCTGGGAATTGTTTACAACCGCTAAATTCGTCTGGCGATATGCAGGTGTTATTAAAAATTACTCAATAAATACGTGATTAAAATTTGAGATTGGCAAAAGTATATTTTTTGGGAATTAAAAAAAAATATCTATGGAGAGGTCTGGTAATACTTTATAACCGACAAAAACGTCTGGGATTATTGTTTTTGAATTATATAAAAACTAAATTAAATGATAAAAAAGAAACCAAGTTGCCAAAAAAACATTTATTTGGAAATTTTTTTTGCAAATGTTGTATACTGCGCAGTAACAAAATAACCGCAAACGGTCAGCCAGACTCGCAGGACTGGAATCGCCAATTGACGAAATTATATTTTATCACAATTTCAACTTGCCCAAAGGACCTTCCCAAAATTCGTCGCCAGCTCTCATACTATAAGGTTGCATATTATAACAAAGAGGTAAGTATACTACAATCACCCGTCCTTGAAGCTCCAACATTGTCGTGCAGATATGAGGGGGGCCGTATGTCTCGAGTAGAACGCCCCGCTATTTTCTGTACTCTGTACTGTTATCATTTTGAATATTTTAGGTTTGTTCAGATTCTTCTGGCTCATTGTTCATATTCATATCAGGGCAGATATTATTTTCATTATCTTAGTCGTTTTCATTTTACTCTTCACTTATCCGAATAAAAGGTAGAGGAGCTAATTGTCTATTGGGTATAGTGCATTTTCGGCCATCAGAGAGACGAACATGCAAGTAAGAGAGATCTGCGAGAATAAATTCTGCTTCTTCAACAAGTGGATCATATTTGAATGTTCTCATATCTTTCTAATGAGTACTGGTCCAGAGTTTATAAGCCACGTAGGTAACGATTTTCCATTAGACAAACGACGTGGATAACGGAACAATCTTTCGTGGGGAGTGACGTTTGTACTCGTACATAAAAGGAACCGAAGTGAGTGTAACGTATTGGATAAGACTCTTTCCCAGTTTGAAATTTCCATATTCTTTGAACGAAGACTGATCTGTATCGCTCTTCATGATGTGCCATTTAGTCGTTCAACTTGCCCATTTCCCCGAGGATATAAAGCGTCGTTCTGCTTGTAGTTATTCCAAGTGGTGTTTAAAAAAAATTGAACACTTCTGATAAAAAGTAGTATAATGGAAACCCTGAAAGTGCGAAAGAGATCTTACAAACATCGTATTACTGTAACCACCAATATATCATTGCAGGTAAACGCAAATGGAAACCTCGAGTACTTGTCTATAATTGTCAGTAGGTATTGGTTTTGAGTATTCGTTGGGAGTGGGCCTTTAAAATCGATATTTATTATCTCGAGCGGAGCAAGAGATTTTATCAACTGGCCTTTTGATTGACAAAACTGTGGTTTTATCTCAGCACATACTTTACAAGATGCTGTCATTAATCTTATTTTTTTAATAGAATATGGAAGATTCTTTGATTCTGTCCAATTTTACATTCTGGTAATACCAGAATGACATATTTGATCATGTAGTTAGTTCCTACAGCTTATTAGGATCCATGAGAGCTCACACTCTTCATAATGCTATACACCAGCCAATACCAGTATGAAAATTTGTAAATCCACTTCGAATATTGAACTAACATATCCAAAGCACGTCCTAATGAGGCTGAATCTGTTGGAGTAGGGAGATCCAATAGTGATTCTAATCCTTCTTCGGCTGGCTTTGTTCTGAATGGAAAAAGTGCATTTCTTCTTATTCTTTATAATGTAAGTTTGTATTTCTTCACAGCTTTCATATATTGCTGCAAGTTTTTATCGTGTTCATCCTTATTTTTGCCACATACGAGTACGGTCATATCATTTAAAAAACAGAAGGTTTGGCGCAGTCATGCCATTAGTGACTTATGACATGCTTCAAATGCTGCATATTTTCGTTCGGTCTTGAAAATCGACACTTGGTGATAAGCGTATTTTTAACAATTTGACTGAAATAGTCGTATTTTGAAATATTGGAATCGATAGATTCAATTTTGGGTAGAGTGGATAGGCTCAGTGAATCTATTAATTATTATGTAATAATCAACGATAAGACGTTGTCGATGTGTAATGCCTCCTGTTACTAGTACATGTGCCCGTCAAGGAGAGTTACTTCCTTCAGTCACTCCATCTTTCAAAATTTTAAAAATTTATTTTCTAATGCTGGGGCCACAGTAACGAGAAACGTCAATGCCCATAAACGCAACAATTATTGCCTTAATTTTAACGCGATAAACTGAGAGGCCACACTTGGGTCGGTCAACGTCATTTCAATTTCAATGCCGTTGAACGGCATTAAAGTAAACTGGCCATTTATTTATTAACTCAAAACGGGACATGGGTTTATTTATACTCCCTAGTTAGCAGGTTAACAATAAAAAAAATTATGTTATTTATTTAAAAACTGTAACTTTATACAATTAGTGTTCACTATAATTATAATTATTTTTATTTTTACAAATTGTGAAAAATGAAAATTAATTACTAGTTCTCCAGATTCAGTAAAGCAAAGTTCCTCAGACAGTAATTTTTAAATGTATCATATTTTTTAATTATATTTATATTTGTCAGTGGAAAAAAATTGCTTTAACAAAATTGGTGATGATTTTAAATAAGGTTAAGTTTTTTTTTACATTGATTTTTGTTATCAACATCGCCTTTAGAACTGGAACCTGTAAATATTTTTTTTCAGACGTTTACAATTTAATCATAATAGAAAAATACTTTTTCTACCAGGTAGATAAAAAAATATATTCGACTAAAATGCAAGAGAAGTTATGTTGCAGATTGTTATTGAGAAATGTTTGAATACTTCCACCCAACGAATTTCTGCGAAAACTTTGAATTTATCCCATTCGGTTATTTTTTGTTCGGTCCCGCCCTCGCACCGTTCATATCTGACGAACTTTATAGTTTTAAACTTTCTCGCAGTTTAGGACAACGGGGCTATTTTGCGTCCCGGAGCTTTGTTTGGGGACAACGGGACAGGTCACCGAGAAAAGGGATAGTCCCGTTCAATACGGGACGTATTGGTCACTTTACGTTAATATTCCTTGAATTTCAAGCAAGATGAACGTTGACGCTGCTACTCTAAGTTTGATGAGTATAAATTTTTATTATATGAATATATTTTATCATTGCCTAAGCATGGTTCTGTTTGAAGATTCTCAAGAAACGTAATAACTTTTTCATTATTCCACTCTATCGTAGCCATACGTGCGACTCCGTTGCGCTCACCGTGCACAATGAGTTGCTGTATATACTTATTATACTCTTTGACAATGAGACAAACGTAGTGTGGCCGCTTCAACGCGTTAATTCGTGCGTTAATCTCTTTGATGTACCGACACTTGAGTTATTGCTCAACAGCAAACCACATTGTTCTTGCCGTTGTAGAATTATCGCGTTAAGTGGTGGCCACACCTACATTCAACGGCCATCAATGCGATAATTAATAGCATTTCTCGTTAGTGTAGCCCGGGAATAATAAAGTGTTCATCAATTTTTGGACGCCTTGATTTTATTGAAATTGGTTTAATGTTTGGAAATAGGTTTGTAAACCACGATATAGGAGAATGCTTCCATGAAACATATTCTTAAGGAATCCCTTGTACCCCCAAAATTTAATTCAAATGTCTTTAATAAATCATGTCTTAGGATAACATCTGCGCATAGGCTATAGACAATTAGTAGAGGTCGATGTGAATATGTATGCTTGTCTAAATTTATCGTTTCATATACAATGCCTCTAACAAAAGAAATATGACTAAGGGAAGCCAAAGATATAGCCTGCTTGTGAGGTCTCTTCTTCAAGTTTATATTTTAAGCTAATGTCTTATTTATAAAATTACAGAATTTCCGGTGTCAATCAGAACTTCAGCGTGGAATTCATTAATCACAATAGAAACTGTAGCTTTGCTTAAAATAGATAGAGGTGCAGCAGATATACATGTGGTTTTCTTAATATACAAAAATTCAGATTCTACAGTATTTACAGTTGGTCAATTAAAAGTAAATACGATCGTTTCATATTGATTGCAATTAATAATAATTACGGGTTGTTACATAAATAAATATGGAATAAGCACATTTTTGCGCTATTATAGTACGCGCTTATGGATGCCCCAGAAGTTTGTTGTCTGCCTGGGTGAAGCAATCACAATATATGTCTGCCGTTAAAATTATACATGTCAAATAATATTATCAACAATATATATATATATATATATATATATATATATATATATATATATATATATATATATATATATATATATATATATATATATATAAATTGCAGCTTTATTGAAATAACGTAAATTATTAATAAAAAAATGTACTTTTCAACCTGTCTGCCATGACCTTGAAACCGTCACAGGTGTCTGCCAATGTTATTTTTCGGTAACTTTTATTAAATACTTCAAGATGTCAAAGCAGCAGACTTATTGCCATCACGTTTTTTTGGATCATTTTTCACACCTTTAACACCTGAGCGTCTCTATATCGACCGCTGGTCAAACTAAAGATTCCCCGTTTCATATACCTCAGGTATAGGGGATTAACTGCAAAAAAATAGCGCTTATTGAAATACCGCAAGTCCTTTCTTTAAAGTATCCTTTCTTTAAACATAATTAATATTTAAAAAGCAGGACATTTTATGCGTTGATGAAGACTTTTATTACCACAAAAAAAAAACATCGCTTACATTGACTTGCTGCAAGGGTTATGCTATAATCCTCCGTGTTCTTTCTGGTGCTTCTTTCTTTCATTGTAAGTATCAGTTACAGCATGTAATTGCATTTGAGGATAATTGCAGTTTGTGAATTGAATGTGAATGTGAAATTGATGAATTATAGAATTTTTTTCAGCAGTTTCTAATGATAAAGCGTGATTTTGAGCTTCGTCCAATGTCAAAGTTATATTTTCAAAAAACCTTTTTCGTATCTTTTGACTTGCGGTACCTGATATGAACGCATCACGAATATAGTCATTCTTATAAAAATTATAGTTGTATGCCTGAGAGCTCGGGTACATTCAGTAATAGACTGCTCAGACATTTGTTTTCTGATTGCTGAATTATATCGTGCATGTATCTCATTTTTAACCTTTATATAAATGTTATCAAGCAATTGAATGGCAGTCACATAAGAATAACGGTCACATATTAGTGAATAGACTATCGGTAACATATTGTTAAGGAGCAATTTCAACTTAGTTTTGAATCAGAAATCTGATTTGATTGTTGGAGGCATAAAAAATTTGAAAATGTATACCGCCAGTGACTCCATTTTAGGTCTGCTGCCGATGTATCAGGCTCGACGTCAAAGCGGTCTTATAGAAGTTTCTTGTTTATTTCCGACGAAGAACAGCTTGTTTCGTTTAGGAATTTTAAAACAATTATGTTAAATAAATTGATAAAGAAATTCAAAACCAATAGATATTTGATTTTATTCAACATAAAAGATAAAATATTAAAAAAGACAATTTTTTTATAGAATTAGGGTGACAAACGTGCACACAGTCCACCTCATGGTAAGTGGATGCTCTGGCCCATAGATATCTACATTTATCCTCAATTAAGAATCAAAACATAGATGCGCCGCCACGCCTGAGGAATAAGATGGAATGCCTCGTTTCTAATAAGTAGGGTCTGCGGTTCTCTACACTCACCATACGCAACACAGCAACATTGAGCTGCTACCCGATAGAGCCGACCCATTTATGCTGCAACCACAATATAGCTACAGCATGGCTCTACCACGTAAATAAATAATTGACAAATAATAATATGTTATAATGATAGGTATGTTCGTTTATAGTAATGATAGTGCAAAACCGCTATTTCGTCAGTTGCGACCAGGTTAATTCGTCTTTGTCTCAGAGTGTGTACTCACTAGAAGCATAGAGAGCCTGAAAAACAAAATAAAACATAATGTAACCGAACTTATGTTTATGCATATGACATTTTGTATAGGATAAAAAGATAGCTACATATACTTATGAATGTCGCCATCTCTCCTATAGAAGGATTAGGCGTTTTTTTTAGCTTTTTTATATACCATAAACATTTTTAGTGATAGTAACTATAGAAAAGAACAACTTTATCGATATACTAGCCTATGGCTAGATAAAATTGATAATCTGAATAGTATTGCTTAAAGTTTCCAATAGATATATATTTAGGCTAAGAATGAAAGAGCCTACTTAGAATGAAGTCTGCAATGTTGCTTAAAAAAAGTTAGATTTTGATTAAATTTTTATAAACTTTATTTCAATTTAACTGAATTTTGTAATCCAGGTCCACTGTGGTTTCGTCGATCGTTTCGAATCGTGGATCGCGTATTTAAAATATATTGTAAAAACTTTTAAATTCAAACCTTTTCAAACTCTGTTTGGCATATTTGGCGAAGCTTTTTCGTCAGTTTTAAATTAGTTGAGTGTAAGCAAAATATCACGAAGTACAAATTCAAACAAAATATTTATTTGCTTTTTACATCTATACAAATAATAAATCTGCAGAAAAGTCGTGTCTGTAATTCTAACATATTCTTGAAAAAACAAGTCCAGGGGACTAACTAAAGGGTTCTGAACACATCTGTGGTTTTTAGAATTTTAGTCTGTGTATCTGTCTGTCTGTGTATTCCAGATTCACGTAAAAACTACAGGACCGATTTACATGAAATTTTGTATATAGGTAGTTAGTAACCCGTGGCAACTTATATGATACTTTTTATCTTATTTTTACGGAACTTCAAATAAAAAGAAGGTTAAGTATTTTCCTTCCTTTATATGTTAATTTTCTATTATATCTTTTTTTTCACTCTGTAATAAATTGTACTAAAAAAAGTCCACTGAAATGAACATAGGCCTCCCACATAAATTGTCAAGTTGCCACGCTTAGTAGGCGTGTTGGCAACCGCAGGTGTTATTATTTTGATCTGTTGTCAGGAAGATGATGCTGCCCATCTCCTGTTTGTTTTCCTAAGTCGCCTCTTACGACGGGACGATATGAGGTGGCGGATTCTCTTTCAGCGCCACAACAACGTTAACATTTTTCCACTCCCACCCATGAGTGCCCACCCCGTTCATGAGTGTAGTGCTTCCCAAGTTCACTATGAATAAAATTTATAAGGAATAAAACTAATTTTAAGGATCTTACCGCGTTTAATTTAAGCTTTTTTAATTCCCGATGTTTTGGAAACTTTACAGCACCCATGGTCACGATAGGACTGCGGTTATTCACGACCTGATATCATAGAATAGAATTGAATAAGAATAGGATAGAATAGAACAAATGCAGAAGTATGCTTGGGTTTGAATTTTATTTTATTAACTATGGGATCCTTAGCAGATGTTAGCACTCCGCCATCTTCCCTATTAAAATTAGGATGTATTTTTTATATCAATAGCCAATCATTGGTAGGAATCGGTGTACTATTGCAAGGATTTGTTATATATCAGATCCGATATTATGATGTTTTAGACGATACTTAACATGTTGACATACTTTAGACTTCCCGGAGCGTCAGTATTTCACATCAACTATATTTCTTTTACGCGGGTTTCACTCACAACACAACTTTCATCCAAAGATGCGTAAAAAACGCATGGCCCTACCACGTATAATAAATTATATCATACATACTACATTTTTCAAAAATTTATCTTTATTGCTCATTTTATTTAATAAATTGTTTGTACCTGCCACAGTTTCTGAAATGGTTCAGGACTGTCTGGTAGAGAATGCCATAAGGCAATAATTCCGCTCATTATATCCCTCATTATAAGGTTGTAATAAAAATAAAATAAACGCCCGGCCTTTTCCGGTAGGTGATGCTATGAGTTCAACTACGGACTTTTTTAAAGTCGATTTAGGTTACCCATGAGAAGAAACTGTGAGAAAACATGTATTGTATCTCATAGTCAGTTTCTTATTTATAGTACAAAAAGCTTAAAAATTTAAGGTTTTTTCTATGCACTTGCAAACCTTTTTCGAACATAAAATGTATTGCACCCCTCCCCCCCCCCCCCCTAAACAGAACTCCCTACCCGGCAACCAACCCATGTTCAGGAAGAAGAGGGTAGCTTTGGGCGTGGATGCTCTGCGAGGGACCCTAGGGGTGCTGGTACCCTCCTTGGATAGTGCCTTATTTATATCGGATACCATGAAAAGGGGGTAGGGGGGAATTGGGCCTACAGCCACCTGCACTCATCAAGCGAAACGCAGAAATAATCTTCTACTTCACGCTGGTATTCTGTGTGGCCGTGGTACCACCCCGGTTCGAGCCGGCATATCCGTGCGACAGCAAAAGCTGCCGCGTGGCTCTACCACATAAGAAACTGAAAAGGGATATTCTATCTTAGTCCTAAGGGGTGTCAACGTATTTTAATTTTGATTAATAATCGAGTGTGAATGTAGTTGTTGTTATGTTACGGGCCACAGCATCCAGATAACATCAGATGTGTGCTCGTATCCGCAAACTAAGTTTGAAAATATGCAGGACCTATTTATCAAAGAGGTTTTTTAAGCAAAGTATATAAGGATACTCTATTAAATAATACGTGTTCCATAATAACCCCTGAATATGAGGTGATCGTTATCATGCATGTTTTCATATTTATTTGCACAACATATTTATTATTAATATTAAAAAGAAACTCCCGCTTGGTTCTTTGCTGGTTCTTCTCAGGACAGAGGAATTTTGCGAACCAGTGATATAAACTTAAATGGCTTTCATTCAAAAAGTATTCTTGTATGTAATCTACAGTCAATAAAACTAATATATTCCATTAAAATTGAATCTCATATTTTGTACAAATTTAATTCTATTAAATAGTATAAGAATATAATAAAAAAGTAAAATCTGATCCTATTAAAAATCTCAGCTGGGATTCATTGAGCCATTAGGCAGAAAGTTACTCTAACAATCAAATTCATCGATTTTTTTATATAATAAAGATGACAAACTAGTACACAGTTCATCTGATATTAAGTAAATGCTGTGGCCCTCAGATATCTACATTTTTCTGTGAATAAGAATCAAATAAAAAAGCGTTGTCACACCTGAGGATTAAGATGGAATGCATCATTTTCAATAAAAACGGTCTCTTGATGTTTACGCTTACCAAACGAAACAAAGCAGCATTAGGCCGGCCACATACATACGGAATTCCGTTTCGGGATTCCGTTTCGATATTCCGATTCGGGATTACGAACGCAGCAAGTCCATATAAAATCTATGACCCGCCACACACGTACGTTATTTTTCCGTACGGAATTTCTCCGATTCGAGATTCCGTATGACCGCCTGTGCGGTCGGGATCCCGAACGGAAAAAAGCCGCTCCGAACGCACGTCTTCCATAGATTTTGTACGAGTCGCAACAAACATACGTAAATTCCGTACGTAACGCGCTCAGTGTTCGTCGTACGACCGAAGCGAGTAGGTGTGTTTGTGTATGTTTTTACATTTAATATTGTAGGTGTATAGCTTTTCGTAACCTTTCATCTTATTTTATTTAATAATTCGTCGAAAGAATTAACATACATAAATATTTAAAAAATATCTCTGGGTAGATAGATATTTTTACATAGTATTGACTATATTGCAAGCTTAGGGTGATAAGGGAATGCACCTAGTAAGAATGATACAGCAAGAATGGAATCGCAATTAGAAAATCGTCATCATTATTCGCCGGCAGAATGTCTAGACTCAATGGCTAACGTCTCTCAACTGACCCTTGTTATTCCGAACGGAAAAAAACGTGTGTGTGTGATGTAGTCACGGAATCCCGATTCGGGATTCCGAAACGGAATCACGAAACGGAATTCCGTATGTATATGGCCGGCCTTAAGCTGCTATTTGATACTGGTATTCTGTGAAAGCGTGGCCTTTTCCTATTCGAACTGACCCATTCGAGCTTCATCCGTAATAATATAGTTCCAGCATGGTTCTGCCACGTAAAGCGATTTCTAGATAAATATTTTATCAGTTGTTTTTCAATTTTGATGACAGTGCAGGTCTTAAAAATATATAATTTTTATTGTTTATTCCAACGTTCAAATAAACAATAAGTGTACATATTTGTGGTGACGATAAAAGCTGATATTTTTGCCCTAATGTAGATTTACCTCTTAGCATTAAAATATAGAGCTACATTTCCACAATAAAGTATGAGTAAAAAAACGTAATAACATAATTTGAAATTAATAAAATAATTTTTTTTCGCTTAAATTTTTTTATTTTAAATAGTTATTTTTATATTGAAAACAAAAAAAGTTAACATTGAGATAAGGAAAGAAGATGTCCGCCATCAGTAGCAATAACGTTACTAAATTCGCATCGATCGCCTTTCATAGTCGTAAAAGTTCCTCACCTACCTGTACCAGTATCATACTGATATCAAGTGTAAAATAAGAAAGGCATTTTCTTTGATGATTTATTCTGAAATTGTTTATGTACTACAAAATACAGACTTAAAAGGAGTCAGACATGACAACAAAAACATAAAAGTAGTTTTTTATATTTATTTATATTATAGTATTTTATAGGATAAGGCTGATAAACGAGCACACAGTCCACCTGATGGTAAGTGGTTGCTGCGGCCCATAGACATCTACATCTATCCTCTATTACAAATCAAAATGTAGATGCGTTGTCACCCGTGACGACTAAGATGGAATGCCTCATTTCCAGTAAAAAGGGCCTCCGGCCACCTACACTCACCAAGCGAAACGCAGAGGTAAATCTCTACTTCACGCTGGTTTTCTGTGAGGTCGTGGTACCACCCCGGTTTGAGCCGGCCCATCCGTGCGACAGCAAAAGCTGCCGCGTGGCTCTACCACTGTTAAAATTTTAAATTAAATTAAATTATATTCTGTAAAGAGTGATTTCACTAAAATTATTATTAATGATGCAACCAACATGTTCCCAAAAGGTCTTTAATAAATTAAAAATGAGCCTGTATACTTTAAAAGAATATTTGGTAGCAAAATTAGTTATTAACAAAAAAATTTATACTTGATCGTTTACAAGACAATAAAATAAATATTGTCTCATCGATGCACAAGTGTTTAACATAATATGGATAATATCATGCAGGTTAGCCAAATATTAATATTCCACATTATCTATTTTTCCTATTTATTTTTTTGTGGTCGCATGGTAAAATTGCCAATGACATTCGAAATTGGAAAATGAAAACTAATGAGTTTAGTTAATTACTATAAGAGTATGTATGTAATACCAAAGTTTGCTTTTACACCTAGAATTTTGGAAAATCTAAAATAGATCTATAATTTATGATGAATTACCTAAAAAAATGACAAACACAGGTCTTCGAACCGTATTAGTATGTAAAAAGTGACAAAGTATAAAAGTTATATGTTATTAGTAAAATCTAAATTAAGTAATAGATATAATAAATACAAAAAAGAAGTTTTTGTGTATGTTAAAAGAAAATTAGAATCTATGGGTCGAGGGACGGCTCCGAGGCGCAGTGGCTTAGCAATGAGTTGTTGCGCTGGGGGCCGCGGGTCCGAATCCCGCACGGAACAAGTATTTGTATGGCCTACAAATATTTTTCCGGGTCTAGATGTTTGTCCTCGTGCAATCTATGTTTGTAAACTGCCTCCACGGTACAGGAGAAAATCCTAGTGTGGGGGTAACGTCTTTTTAAAAAAAAGGAAAATAAAAGGAAAAAAAAGGAAAAGGATTTAAGGAAATTTCTTTATTAATGTAGCTTCATTGGCTTTGCAGAGCCATTCATTTAACTGCATTTAGGTGTAAATACCTTATGTATTCAGCAAGTTGCTCTATAAACTTGACAATACCGAATGGCATCAAACATGGATCCTGAATTTATGCCAGCCACAGTAGATAGGCAGTATAGATAGTACATATATTTATGTGTTAATAAGTAGTAATTACTTGTACTAGAAGCAAGTATACAATTTGCATAAGTATTGTAACTTATTTAAGCCATTATCACTCGTGTAATGGTTATATATTTGTTGATCAGATGCTTCTATTATCCTTAGACTGATGTGTTGTTAACTCTGCAAAAAGGAATATTACTTTGTAATCTACTATCAGATAATTAATATTAAAATAATATCCTTTCCCCCTACATGAAACTAGTGAAAATTAAGAAGTCAGACAACTTTTATATATTCAAATATTGTTAATGTAAATCCATAATTACTACTTGTGTATTTGCTCATCTGGAGCTGATTAATGGTGTATATTTTAAAATAATTTCTTATTTATTTAACATACAGGCAGAGACAACAAAACTTATGACAGAAATATGGAAATATAGTTTATTGACATTGAAGTATAGTTTATATATCGTCTTATCTCATATCTCTTATTATTGAAAATGTCATTCTGATTCCTAACAATATCATAGGTACGTGTACGTAATTTGTTTGCTTTATAGTGTTCGAAATGTAAATCAATACAAACATATAGACCTCACACGCTATTTAAATTGCAATAAATATAGAAAAAATAATATACTGATAAAAATTATTATTTAGTATAGACACTACAATTTTCATTAACTTTTTTCAGGTGGATCGCTTAGAATAAATGTGTATATCTTGTAGGCTGTAATTTTGCAGAGCTGCTCGTAGCTAGCAATATCATAACACTTAATATATTTTAAACAAAGTTTACACACTGCATCTCTACTAGTCAACCAAAACATATTAAAACAAAGTCCTGACCTGTCTGTCTGTCTGTTCCACTATTAATAGACTGCTTTGAAAATAATTACAACAATAAATGCAGTGGCATTTTACTTTGTGTTTTAGCCTTATGAAATCAGTTTAAAACATCTTTTTTTACTATATAGCATGTAAAGGTAATATTAAAAATGGACATAGTATCCGTTATTCATCTTGGCAATAATCATATTTATTTAATTACTGTAATGGTGTGTGAATGGAAAGTGTGAATACTGCTTATGAATGGAGCTACGCACTCATTTATAAGCAGTCGGAAGTTGTCTAACAAGGGTCGTTTGGCTGTGCATGAGGGGGTGTTGGTTCCGACACTCATGTACGGAAGTGAAAGTTGGGTATGGCGGGAGAAACATGAAAGCAGAATAAATGCAGTTGAGATGAGAGCGTTAAGGAGTATGATAGGAGTTAAACTGAGTGACTTAAACTTAAACTGAGTGAATAAAGGGAATAATGAAAGTGGACGAAACGAAACAAGTTTGTAAGGATCGTAGCAAGTGGAAATAAGTGGTCTCTGCCTACCCCTACGGGAAAGAGGCGTGATTATATATATGTATGTATGTATGTAATGCACACCATTACATACATACATACATATAATTGTGATGTATATTCACTAATCAATGAATACCTGTAAAAAATAGTCTCCACACCACGTTTGTTTGTCAGTGCACTATGTTTTGCCGGAACTGCTAAAAGGATTTTCCATCAATCTTAAAGTGACTATAATTGCTGAATGTACCTACAACTTTGTTTAATAGTGTTAATTATTAAGCTATTATATTCTATATATACTATTCTAACTCATAATATCGGTGAATACTATTAGAAAATCGCTTTCAGCTTGTTTTAAGGTTATTGTGATATTCATATGTAAATTCCTCTTAAATGCGATAAAACTAATATTAATTTTGTAATCTATAGATTATAAGGAACACACACACAACCACTCATGCCTGTCACCCAGACGGGTAGGCAGACACTATGGACTTCCATTTGGCGCGATCCTGACACACCTCTCTCGCCTCCTTTACATCCATATATCTACGCATACACGCTCGTCGGTTAAGGGTACTCCTAATCTGGCACATTTTTAATGTATCGCCGATTTAGTCGATAAACCTTCGTCTAGGGCGTCCTTTACCGACCCTGCCGTTCACTTCTGAAACATAAATTTGCTTTGTCACTCTTTCCTCGTTCATTCTTTCTACATGACCAAACCACCGAAGCATTCCTTTTTTAATCCTGGTCACAACATCATCTTGCACACCACACTTTTCTCATATCACACTATTTCTCACCCTGTCATTCAGATTTAGCCCTAGCATACTCCTAAATGACCGCATTTCTACAGAATTTATTCTATTTTCATGCTTCTTCTGCCAGACCCAACTTTCACTACCATACATTAAAGTAGGGACTAACACAGCGTTATGAATTGCCATACGTGCCTTCTTTGACACATTCTGACTTTTCATTATAGCGTGTAGAGCCCCATTCACTCTATTTCCTGCGTTCACTCGTCGTTCTATATCCTTATCATATTTACCATCCCTGCTAAATAAACATCCCAAATATACAAACTCATCCACTTGTTCAATCAACTCCCCTTCTATTTTTATTTCACATAACGTTTTACTTTCTTCTCTTTCAAAAACCATCACTTTCGTCTTCATACCCTTTTCTTTCAATGACCAGTTCAATAAAGTAACCATCCAAAAAACAAGCTATATATATATATAGGTGTACTACAATTTGTGTAGTAACGTACGTTAGGCTTGAGACAAAGTACAGCACTTTCTGTGGATAACAGCGGTCTAAAACCAAATAGTGCATCACACAGATTAAGGGGTGCCTTTAAATTCCTCTCAAGTAGACAGTTCATTACTTTCACTATAGTAAGAGCCATTGAAATAGGTCTACAGTTGTTTTTTCTGACGAATCTTCTTTTTTATTTTTCAGTACTGGCATAACTATCGTTTTCATAGAAGCAGGAGGTAAGTACGAGTGTCCTATGCAAATAGTTAATAACATGGCCAGGACACGCGGAAGATAGACACCAGCATTTTGCAGGTGTACCATACTGATACCGTCATGACCTGGAGATTTACCGCGCTTTATGTTTTTTATTACGTATTTAGCATGTTTAGCTACGTGTACGTGGTTTGTACAAGTACGTGGCTTCACCTCCATCACGGATACTTGCATCGAAATTCTGTGATGATTGCTGCTTGGTATATTTAAAGTGGTTTTTAGAAATATTTCCCACCCTCCCAGCCTCAGTTTTACCATCCACACTTGCAGGGACGTTCGGCCTTTGATTCAATTTGTTGGTTTGTTTCCAAAATTTAGCAAAGTCTTTTGTTTAAATATGTGAAGCCAAAAGAACAATGGCAGACTTTCATACATGAAATTAGTTGAGAAGAAATGGTAGCGTCTATATACCAAAAATATCTTAAAATGTTAAGCGTCAGTCCCATAATAACTCTGTTAAAGAATTTTGTACTGAGAAGGCGTCAAAAAAAATATTTACGTTTGAACCTTTTTAGTTTATGTCCTATGTCACTTAGAAAATGTCATACTTCCTGTGGTTGTTTGATGTTAGCTTAGTACATAATTGAGAGTTTTTTGATTATTGTATCTCTATTATATATTTGCATACTATAAATGTATATTTCTGGCATGGATCCAGGCCTTTTGTATCATAGTGACATTCTCTGAAAAGCTAAAACCCAGAGCCGTAAAGCCAGTAAAAAAACAGTGACATTTTATTTTAGCTAGTGTTGGCATAACATTAAATGGAATTGTTACATAGTACTATGATTGAGATAATGTATTATTGTAGGAAATTCTTTGTAAGAGACTTATTCTCAGCCATATCACTTTTAATTTTATTATTACTGATAGTACAGTTATTACTAATAATAACTTAATATAAAAATATTTTGTGTGTTGTATTGGTAGTCTTACAAAGTGTATACGAAAATAGTATGAATATACTAAATGGCGACATTTGAATAGAGTAAAATGATATAAGTCATTTGATATTCCCAAAAATGTTTGCTTTTTTCTGTGGCTTTAATTAAAATATATTTTATTTGAAAAATCATAGAAAAATAATAAAACTCACTTTATATATAACTTATTTCTAGACGCTATAATTTTTGTCAACTATTTTTCTGCCATTGCTCTTTCCATTTTTATTTTTTGTTCGTTATCCTGACACCATTTTATTTTTCAATTAAACAGTTCTCTACGTCCTTTCATTTTTTCGTGATAAATTTTAATTTTAGGTTTTCCATATAATACCCACATTTGAAAGCCAATTTGAGCATCACTGTGAAATGGTTTAACATGTTTATTCCAACCCACAACATATTTTTGTTTCTACATTCCCTATACTCATGAGTCGCTATTGCCGCCTCTCTCAAAGTACATACAATGCTATCATACATTTTATTATCGATTATTAATTTATGTTCTAAACTAGAACAGCGGCGATTGGCACAATACCTAAACTCTTTAGGAAAGTCTATATATCTAAGCTTTTCACAACAAATTTCAAAATATTTATTTAGTTTACTTTGGTTTCTTATAAAACTGAGTTACAAAGTATATTCTTGTACTTTATATCTCAGTTTTCCCATATCAATAGTTATTTCAAGTGGAAAGTGGTCAGACCAGAAAATATCATAAAGTACCCTAACATTTACAACAGATTTCGTGGCTGACATAGTTGTAATGCAATGATCCAGCCAGCGATTAGAACCATTTATATCACTTATATAGGTAAACGTATCATATTTTTTTAAATAGTCGTAGTCCACTATATCCCACATTTGTTCAAAACAAAAATTAATCATTTCATTAAAAAAACAATTCACCATGATGCGCATTAAAATCCTCTAAAATAAATACAGAATCTATATTATTACATTCTAATATAGAATTTATTTCACTGATGCAGCTTGTAAATTCGGTTAAATTATTCCACGAGTCGCAGGGCATATACACGGTGATGAATAACGTAGTCCTGTCGTTCACAACAGTTTTAATCGCGGCTAAATGCACTGAGTTACATTGCACAATGAACACAATTTGATGTAAACAAAGATTTACGCCACATAATGGCAACATTACCGTACGGCCGACCTCTTTACAATGAGTTACCGGTTTTAATCGTAGACTTACTGCAAAAGTCAATTTCGAGATGGATTCCCGCGATGTAACCTGCATCATGCGGTAACAGCCATGTCTCCTGCAACGATATGATATCCGCAGATTTACATAGCGGTCGTATGCCTTTGACTGATCTTGTGACTGATTTACAATTATAGGATATAATTTTCAAGTATATATACAAGATTACTGTGGTTTCTACCTGCTGTATGGTTCCTGAAGTTAATATATTTGCGAAATGATATTCCCTCGGGCTACAGACTACTATCAAGAAAAATATCAATTTTAAATCTCGGCACATAAACCTTAAAAGCATTATATTCACGTTCATACTTCGTTTTGATCTCTTCTAAAAATACTCTCACTTGTATTCTCTTAAATATATAGTTTATTATATTATCCGCTGATGTTTCTTTGTTAAAATTATTTATAGATAATGGTATCTTTATTTTCGGCCGCTTTAAAATTATCCATAGATGCTGTACTTGCTTTTCCTTTCATACCTATAAACAAATTCTTCAGTCTTAGTCTTTGCACAAGTGTCCATTCCTCGTCTGGTTTCGATATCTTCCATTCACTTCCTTTAACCGTATCAACATAAGGTCGTTTGTTTACATTAATAGATGTCAAAGCGATCGGGTCCCTCGCGGGCTCATTAGCACACATCACTAAGTTCGAAACTGCAGTGCGGAGGCTGCTACCTGCTGCACCAGTGTTGCTGCAGACGGGCGGCAGGTGACGCCCATTTGTACGGGTGTGCGAAACCGCAGCACTGGTCTTCACGTTTCCGCTTCGTTCTTGAGGTGGAGTAAGTGAATTTTGTTGTTAAGGTACCCGACTTAGCTGATTATTAAAATTGCACAAATCTAACTCGAGGCGGTTTTCTGGGGATAATGTAATGTGTGATAAGCCAATGGTACCACTATCACAGCATGAATCTGGTAAATAGACATCGCGGACGGATGCATTACATAAAATACTTATAATATTATTGTACATATTATCAATTAAATTTCAATGGAACAAATGATTACACATTATATCAGAGCAATTATGCAACTTACTAGGAAAGTAAAGATTCTTAAAACTATTGGTACAAATAATAAAAACACTTCTATTTATTCAGGCTCTCGCACACCCCAAAAACACTACTATGTACATTCCTATTTAAGGCAAGTTTCATTTTTATTACTCCTAAATTACAGGTTATCTCTATCGGAAAATAATCAGACCAATAAACGTCATTAAGAACTCTAACACTTACCAATGACTGCCAAGCTACTTTAGTGATAAGGCAGTGGTCCAGCTAGCGTTTACACTCATGGGCTTCACTTATAAATATACGAGTATATGTACTAGATGCAATGCCTAATTTACATATATCGGCGCAAATCTTTGCAAAAGTTCGTCAATTGATTCCAAAAAAATGCGGTTGGATTAGCGTTATAATCCCCTAACATAAAGATTACGTCTATATTAGAGTCTTGTATTATAGCACTTAGCTCCCCTAAATACTGAGTAAATAATGACAAGTGCTCGCACTGATCGGTCGTCATATATACACTGATAATAAATATCCACAATCTGCACTTATCATTACTCTTATTGCGACAATACGTTCACTGCTAGACTTGACCACTATCACATTCAGAAATATGCTTTTTTACCATAGGATAGCAACTCCGTCGTGTGGCTTGCCTCGCAAAATACCAGCCTCCAAATCCACCGCTGACTTTGCCGTATATTCGAAATTCTTATTAATTTTGCCTATAAATGATAGATCGCAACGCAACAACCATGTTTCTTGGAGGGCTAATACATCAGCTGTTTTGCATAACGACCTGACATAGTCGATACTCCTTTTTATATTTTTACAGTTATAACTCACTTTCTTGCTGTACTCCATGTATTGGGGCTGCATTCTTGTTTATAGACTCAACAGACTTTCTATCCTATATTTCGTGTCGAATATTACGTGCTCTAAAGTTGATAAATTTCCTAAATTTTATACCGTCCGGCCATAAACTATCATCAAGGATAGTATCTTATTTCTAGATACAAATAATTTATAATAATTAAATGGTCTATCCTTTTTCATTTTTATTTTTTCAAGATTCACTATCCCTTAAGTCTTACTTTGCACATACTCACATAATATGTCCATTTTTACGAGTCGATTTTTAATATGTCCATTTTTACGAGTATACTACATCTTTACTTACATTAGAGATGAACAACGGAATTTTGATTTCTGCAGCCTTAAACTTCAAATCGCTATTTGTTAACGCTTTACCTTTTTGAATCGATTTCTATATTTTATTTTATGTTCTACGAGCATATCATTCTCTCGCGCAAAGATATATTTAAAGCGCAAAAAAGTGTGTGCGTGCTATTGACGCCCGCATTTATTAATCAACTACCTCATGATTTAATAAAAAATATAGAAAGTAAAAATAACTTACCAAATATTCTGAGAAAGCATTACTTGTTTCTATGTCCAAAGTCGTATGCCGGTTAAGAACTTCAATATGCTTTGTTTAATTTCTTGTTACATTTTTGTTACTTTTTAGGTAGTAAATAAGTTTTGTTTATGTGTTCTTTATCAAAGTAGTACATAAATATGTGTATCCACGAGAACTGCTGCCGACAAACTGAATTCACAGTTTGACAGATTGTGATTGTATGTATTATGTACTTAGAAATGGAAGCAAATAAATAAAAAAAAGAATACCAAGTACAGAAAACTGTAAACCACAATTTAAAAAATTAAGTTATTGAAATTTCCCGCAATGTATATTTATGAAGTCGTGACATTTGCAAAAACTCAACCTGAAATATTTAGTGATTACTAATAAACAATCGACGTAAAAATAAAATTCATACAATTTCATCAAAGACAGCTTTACTTAGAAAAAGCGTTTTCGGTATATTATCTTAAATCTACAAAAAAGTTCCATCTATGTTTTATTAAATAGGAAATTTTCATAACTGAAAAATTAATTTAAAACATTTTTAATTGAGAAATGCTACTAGTCAATCGATGAATATTTCAGCGACGCGTCAGTAGGCATTTTATAATGGCATTGCATAAAATATATTTTTTTGACATTCGATTAGAACACATATTATTGTAAATATCCTATTCTTATTAATAATTACATTATTATTGAATATTCTAATATAGTTATGCTATACATAATAAAATGAAATATTTTAAATGTGGAAATGTAATAGATAATAAAATTGTAGCTATAATATTTGTATACCTCAGGGTTGAATGCAACAAACATCATTTTTTAAAGATCTATTCTGACTCATTAGCTGTATTCACGAATAAATAAAATTTGAATTTGAATTTTGAATTTGAATCTCTGTTTTATTTCTAAACACTATCCCTCCACACCCTTTCAGCCATTGTCGGACGTATATTAAGTCGTCCATTTTGTATTGAATCTGTATTGTCGCCGTCATAGGCTCACATTCGATTATCCGCTGAGCCGTAGATTGGGGCGCATTTGCATTGTCAGTGACTACGACCGCTGCACTCATCGACACTTGCGAGCCGGTCGAATTAACTGCATTATGATTCACTGCTGCTGCTTTGTTGTGCCAACCGACTAGTTGTGGTTCATTGTCGGTATTTGTTAAAAATCATAAGCCCATCAGCCCGCTATCCATAAAATTTACGTTACTATTTCTTGTTTTTATATTTGTATCATTACTTGCCGTTGTTAATTTTTTATTATTTAACTCTATACGTATATTATTCACAAGGTCTAGAGTTGCGTAGCTCTCCTTAACAATTTTAATATCATTTTATTAAATATTCAGATTATATAAAACAATCTATTATATACAATATTAAAAACTATAATTAAAAAAAACTAAAACTAGTAATTTAATTATCAAATAGCCCTAGTCTCCGCGGTATCGTGCCAAGAACGCCGACTGCGTTTCCCCGCTGAGTGGCTATACTTAGACTTTGAGCGAGAAAAGAGCCAGCTCTCTTATCACCAGCAGGAACGACCAGCCGCGAATGGAGTTTTTTTAGGAACTTCACCGCACGTGGATCCCACGGACCTATAGTCTCTACAGCAAATGGCACAAATATGTAGTCATCTCTCAGATACTCATATTTGCGTCACTTACTCAGTTCAGCTGCCTCTGATGTCATATACCATTTTGAATGAGCACTAAATGCTTGAGTAACTAAGTGACATCAACGTGATTAAAAGATACAGAAGGCAGTTTCTGTAAGTCCCGTGCCACAAAAATTGGTGTCATATCGAGCCATTACCGCCGACTTAGCGTAACCGACAAAAACCAAATTTTACAGGAGAAGGTATTTTTTAAATATTTTTACAAATAATTGCGCTATTAAATTGAAATTTAACATATAATTATGATTTTTGAAGCCTTAGGTGTAGCAGTTAAAATTCTCGAAAAAACAATAGGTTTAGAGGCTTTTTTGGCGTTTACAATATTTTTGCTGTCTCAAACGAACGATTCCGGGCGTTTAAGATAACACTTGCAATAAAAAATAACCTGGTTTTAGTTTTAACCTAAGCGAAAATAGGTCATTTTAACTACGGATAAATTTTCATAAATAAATGGGTATTTAATAAATTAATGTAAAAAAATTACTTAAAATATATAGATACATTCATTTACTAACAAAATCACAATGTTTAAATGCCTTCCTACATACCTTTGCCGGCGTTTCGTAGAATTGCAATAAGTAACTGCAGTGATTTACTAAACACTATACAACACTATCGCACCACTTTAAACTTAATAAAACCTAGATTTATCACGCGATAACCAGGTAATTATATCATCATCATTACAGCCTTTCATAAGTCCACTGCTGAACATAGGCCTCCCCAAAGGAATGCCACAAAGCACGGTCCTGAGCCACTTGCAACCATCGACTTCCTGCATGTCTTGCCAGGTCGTCACTCCATCTAGTGGGGGTCGCCTACACTTCGCCTACTAGTACGAGGCTGCCACTCGAGAATCTTTCTTCCCCATCGGTTGTCAGTTCTTTGAGCTATATGGCCGGCCCACTGCCACTTCAGCTTACAAATCCGTTGGGCACTGGTTGTACAATTTCGTTTTAAGGTTTTGAGGTATGTCTGACGAGAAGATGCGTCGTAGTTTCCCAAATAGAAGGTGAGTGATGTACTCGCCATTGATGTTAATACCGCATCCTTTCCAGTCCAGTAGCTTGAAAACGTCTTCCAATGCAGCGGTGAAGAGTTTAGGGGATATAACGTCACCCTGTCTTATACCTCTCTGCAGTTGAATAGGTTTCGTACTCTGATTCTGTACTCGGATAGTCATCGTAGCAAAGTCAGTGTACAAACACTTCAGCACTCCGACAGTCAACTTGGCACCGCTGAAGGGACTGCAGCACCGATCAAATTTCCACGGAATCAAAGGCTTTTTCATAGTCCACACACGCAAGGCAAAGTGGCAAATTACACTCCTCTGTCTTCTGTACAATTTCCCGAGGGGTGTGTGTGTCGTCTATGGTACTAAAGCCTTTTCGAAAACCGGCTTGTTCGGGAGGCTGGAAGTCGTCAAGTCTGCGTGCGAGAAGATTTCTAATGACTATCGAAAACTGTAGTAGTAGTGTCTGTAGTTCTTCAAGAGAGCGTTGTCACCTTTTTTGAAGAACAAGACCACCGAACTTCTGCTCCACGCCTCCGGAGTAGTGCCACCATGGAGGACGGAATTAAAGAGCTTCTGAAGGACTTCAAGTACCGGTTTTCCACCCGCTTTCAAAAGCTCCGCTGTAATTCCATCCTCACCTGGGGCCCTGCCGTTTTTAAGGTGCTGGAGAGCCATTCTAATCTCGCTCACACTGAGGTCCGATATATCTTCGGAATAGTGTTGGATAAGACTCGCTCTTGGATCGTTACTTACGCTTGCGTGTGGCTCCAACGATGACGTGTATAGCTGCCCATAGAACCTCTCAATCTGACTCAAAATCTCAGGTGTCCCGGAAACGATGCTGCCACACTCGGTCTTCAGCTTTGACAGTTGGCTCTTTCTGGCAGACAGATCTCTGGCAAAGAATTTGGAGCCCTGGGTCCGCTCGATCGCTTCTTCAATACAAGCTGTATTGAAGTTGTGTCTGTCCCGCCGCATGCATTCGGAGATCTGTCTGTTCAGTTGCCTGTATGTTGTCAAATCTGTTGACGACTGTAGCTTCATCTATTGCTTAACAGCCATACGATTAAGAGTGTGATCCGAGAGTTTTTGTGTTCTTTTGCGGCGGGACTTGCAGAACTTAGCTCCGACTTCATGGACAGTTTCCAGGAGCTTGTCATATTTATTTAAATTTAATACTAAATAGATGCAGAGAGATAATTTTCACTGGAATGAGCTCATCGCAATACGTTTTTGCCACCTTGCTTATAGTAAACGACAAAATTTTGATGTACTGTGTCAGTTGCGATATCAAGTAGGGTCGCTTACGCTGCAATTCTTAGATAAATACACAACTTACGATATATATTGATTATGTCGGTTACTCTAAAACATAGAAAAACGTTGTGCTAACGATAAACTTAGCATTTGCTATAACTTTCGAACTGATTGTATTTTGGCGGAAAATATCGATGAACCAAGTCCGTTATAGTTTAAAATGTGGTTTGCGACAAAAAACGCTGTTTCGGTAAAAATGTCGCTTACGATAATTCGGCGGTAATGGCTCGATATTATCGGGATCAAGTTCTTTGATAATACACATAATATCCTCGAGATCTCGTTCCTTTTGACCGCCTTTTAGACGTGATTGTTTTCCGTTTTGATATTGTACTGATTCAAATATAAAGTTTTTAGCGTATTCAATATCCGATTCTGAGAAAGCTGATATGCAAACTCGAATCATATATTCAGTATCCCATCATGCTTGTTTTAGCAAGAACTTAGAGCTATTGAGTGCAAGTGTGACTGCTTTCTGAGTGAAGTTCCTCTTGCTAGGGAGTCGATGTGATTCAAGGGCCTCTCAGAAGGAGGTACGAACCTCGGCTTGAACTGCTATCACTATTTGGGAGACGGGTTGCAAAACTAAAAACGCTCCATTTCATGGGTACTGAACCTCGTGTACGGGGTGTGTCTGTGACCTCGCTTTCGCCGGCGAACGCGGTGTGCCCTAGTGTCTGAATGCAGCGCAAATTCGGGACCGCCCTTTAAATACCACCTCGCTCCCAGCTTCGCTTCTATATGTGATTTAGCTTCTATACGCCCTTGCTTTTGCGCGCGACCCAGTCCTCAGTGGAGCGTCGGTGCGTTCACATACATTATTATGAATTTAGATATGACCTTACTTATGGCTTAATTATTCCTTTTTTATCTTTCAATAAAACACAACAAAATATAACACTTTATTTACATACATACTTATATGTCTATAATACGAGTTTAATTTTATAATATTATATTACATCTTTATCTACGTCCTATTATTTATTATAAATTAAAGTAGTATTTATTAAACATCAAAGTACTTAGTAAACATAAATTAATTAAAACATTTACGCTAGTAATCATAATGTAAAATCACCAAGAAATATGATGAAATATAATATAGTCACGTGGTCCACCCGCCACTAGTTGCACCACAATGCCCGCACGGCCCCCTTCGATGCTGTCGTGCACACGAACCAAGAGATAGCAGGAACCATAGATGAACGTTCAAGTCATGTTAATGACAACAAATTGATATTGAAGTATATTTTTAATAATTATACTATATTATTATTTGAGCAGCGCTGCTGATGCACGTGCTGAATATTTCCCAGGTTGGCTTTCAGTATCCCTTTGTCGCCTCTAACGTTAGTAGATATTCTTACACAGCTTCTACTACTCAAAGTTTTGCATATAAAATATAACTTATTTTAAAGACTTTGTGTGACGCCATTTTAAATACAATATATTGCATACCTTAAGCGAAAGCGCAAGGTAATGTTCTACTATCGCCTAAAAATTAAAATTCCAACATTTTATCGAATAAAATCGTATCTAGCAATCATATTATACATATAAATGATATAAAAAGCACATTGTTAGAAAGATAAATGATTGTTGAACTTATTAATAATTTTTTTAAATCGATTAATTGCTATTTTTAAATAAAAAAAAGGGTTTTAGTGGCTTATGGTGTGGATTTATCATGTTCCTGTGGCTTGTAAACACTATAACTTTTGAAAATATCAATTGTTTAACTCAATCTATTTTTTTAATCTCTTCATCTATCATGTGGAAAGCCACTGAATGTAAATGGCAGTGTAATTTTGTTTTGTTTAGCTATAGTTAATTTTTTTCGGCTCCAAAATGGCGAAATTTTCGTTGATTTGGTTGCCTCGTATATAAATTGTTTCTGTAAATGGAGATCTACAGCCACAGAGTAGTTTAGTTCAGTCGCCGTCGTGAGTGGACATTGTTTCGGTTGTTTTCAGCGGCTCAAAAAGATCGCTGTACAAATACACAATATTCGAATAACCAAATTTCTTAAATACTTGATTATAATAATAATAAGAGATTTTTTTATTACAATATTTAAAAGCACAGAATAAATAATAGTAGTACGTACTAAAAGTAAGTAGTATAATTTTTTTTGTCATGGGTGACTTTTTCATGCTTTTCGAGGGTGTCGAAACCGATAGGGTTGTCGAAATGTAAATCCAAGATGGCGGCCGCAATAGGTATCAATTTTTTCATCATGGATGTCATTTTCATGGTTTTCGAGGGTGCTGAAGCCGATAGTGCTGTCGAAATGTAAATCCAAGGTGGAGGCTGCAATAGGTATAAAATTTTTCATCATAGGTGTCATTTTCATGGTTTTCGAGGGTGTTGAAGCTGATAGTGCTGTCGAAATGTAAATCCAAGATGGCGGCTGAATTAGGTACCAATTTATTCATCATGGGTGTCATTTTCATGGTTTTCGAGGTTGTTGAAGCCGATAGTGCTGTCAAAATGTAAATCCAAGATGGCGGCTGCAAAATATATCAATTTTTTCATCTTGGGTGTCATTTTCATGATTTTCGAGGGTGTTGAAACCGATAGTGCTGTCGAAATGTAAATCCAAGATGGCGGCTGCAATATGTATCAATTTTTTCATTATGGGTGTCATTTTCATGGTTTTCGAGAGAGTTGAAACCGATAGGGTTGTCGAAATGTAAATCCAAGGTGGCGGCTGCAATAGGTACCAATTTTTTCATCGTGGGTGTCATTTTCATGGGTTTCGAGGGTGTTGAAGCCGATAGTGCTGTCGAAATGTAAATTCTAGATGGCGACTGAAGTAGGTACCAATTTTTTCATCATGGGTGTCATTTTCATGGTTTTCGAGGGTGTTGAAGCCGATAGTGCTATCGAAATGTAAATCCAAGATGGCGGCTGCAATAGATATAATTTTTTTATCATTGGTGTCATTTTCATGGTTTTCGGGGGTGCTGATGCCGATAGTGCTGTCGAAATGTAAATCCAAGGTTTCGGCTGCAATAGATATCAATTTTTTCATCTTGGGTGTCATTTTCATGGTTTTCGAGGGTGTTGTATCCGATAGTGCTGTCGAAATGTAAATCCAAGATGGCGGCTGAAGTTGGTACCAATTTTTTCATCTCGGGTGTCATTTTCATGGTTTTCAAGAGTGTTGAAGCCGATAGTGCTGTCGAAATGTAAATCCAAGATGGCGGCTGCAATAGGTTGTAGTGTTATACTACTTACATTTCATTGTACACTAATTCTCCATTCTGTTTTGATATTCTGCATTCATGTTTTGCATCACTTTATACTATTTTTTTCATTCTGTTTTTGATTTTCTGCATTTATATTTTGCATCACCTTTATTTATATAGGATCCTGTAACGTTTTTACACAATAACATATCATTTTACTGCGTATTTTCACACTATTTAGTACTTTTAAAATAGCTGTCAATGAAGTCTTACCTTTTTCGGTCTTTTATTGAATTCTCTGTAACTCTACAATTTCAAGCTTCATGTACGCTGCCGTGCATTGGTTTTTCCTATGTGAATAATATCTCATTTCTTACTTAAATGTAATGATTTTCCAATTATATTCCTAAAAACCAAAAAATTTTATATTTGACAGCCGTTATTTATTTCGTTGTCATGGTAACTTTTATTCAAATTCGTCTCTGGTATGATGTTCTTTCTACATAAATACTCTTTGGCTGTAGGTCATTTACAATAAATTTCGTTTTAATTTAAATAATTTCTCGTTCTCTCTAAAAAGGTATAAAAGCCAAACAATTGGAGAATACAGCACAGTCTCGCTTCAGTTCTCAAACGAGAAGCATCTATACTAAAGGCCTTATCCCGGGGCCGCTTTGCCCCGGGATCCTGCAAGCCTCCATCTACACGTGAAGTCGTCGGCAGTCTGCTTCAAGCGCGGGGCCACGCTACCTTCGGGCACGCTACGACTGCTTGCTCCAGGCGCTGAGTGCACCTGCTGCCCGCGCTACCTTCGGGCACGCTACGACTGCTTGCTCCAGGCGCTGAGTGCACCTACTGCCCGCGCTACCTCTGGGCGCGGCGACTACTTCTCCAAGTACTGAGCGCACCTACCCAGGCGCTACGTGCGCCGGCTCCGGACGCTGCGTGTGCCCAGTCCAGGCGCTGCGTGCCGTCGCCGCTGAGAAACCTCAAGCTCTGCGTGTGCCTGTTTCTACAAAAGCAGCGAGGCTCCAGGCTCCACTATAAAACTATATTGTCCTATTCTCCTACCTTTATTTTTTTTAAACTTAATTGTAATCTCATTTCATCCATCATCTTCATATTTCATTTTTTTATAAATTGTTAATACTTTTCTGAAACTTTAAATATATTATTTTCGTGGTCTACTTTTGTTGTTTTGCTGTTCTTAGGTTAGGTTCTTTCTCTTTTTATTGTCGCTTCACGACAAGGTATCAATTTTTTCATCATGGGTGTCATTTTCATGGTTTTCGAGGGTGTTGAAGCCGATAGTGCTGTCGAAATGTATTTAAACTACTTTAATATTTCCGTATAATCATATTATACGTAATTTTTTTAATGCGCTTAAGGTATGCCCAATTGGATTTACCAATATATTTTAATATAATTTCTACCACGCCATTTATCAATTCAAATCTCGTATGTTTTACAATATAACGTCTTTATTAGATTACACTTTAATCAGTAACGGAATTCTAATTTCTACAATATATAATACATCTATTATGGAATGTTTCCTTTGTTACACAGTAACATGTAAACACAATTGATAATACCCTCCGTTATATTACTTCATATTAGATAAAATAAATATACACGATAAAATTTTCTCATAATAATATATAAAGCGAGGAAAACTTAATTTGCATACTCAACCCGAAGGATATAATATATACACATCCTAAGTTACATTCATAAAGGGAATTACTAATTCGTTTTAGCTTTTCCCGCGGCTAAATAATTGTTTAAGTAGTGTGTAAAGAGTAAAATATTTATATTCTTGACATTGAGCACTAGAGAAACACATAGAAGGCGATTAAAAAAGTAATTTTAAGTACAACTGTTTTTCAAGCATTCAATGGCGCTACATTTATAAGTATGTACTTGATTGTAATCTAAGTTGAGTTTGTGAAATCCGTTGAACAAGTTGTTTTCCGAAAATAGCTTAGTATACATTGGATCATATACTTTGTTTTTTTTTACGTGAATTTTAGCTAAATGATTTTTTATATTTATAAATAATCTTCTAACGGATAGACAGACAGAAAAAAATCTATAAAACAGTAATTTAGCTTCAGTATCCTATAAATAGTCTCGTGGACTGGTTTTGTATGAAGTATTAGAATTACAGACACAACTTTTCTGTTAATTTATGTTTATTTGGAATTATTTCAATTTAAATCTAAACTTTAACCTCCCGAAAATGAATAAAATTAGGAACGACATAACATAAAGAGTAAAACAGCATTTGCGTTTGTTTTAATACTTATTACGAGTATATTTATCAATGTAATAGAATACTAAAAATGTTCTAATTGAACATTGCAACGATATTTCAACAGAACTCATATCACAGATTTTTAATAAAATAAATAATATATTGCGTAGTGGATTCTCCCACATATCAACACGTGGTTTTAAGAGGCGAGATAAAGGAACTGAAACAGGAGTCGGGCAGCAGCATCTTCCTGTTAAAACAACTACGGGGCAACTATGGTAAATATCTCCCCTACAAGGAAATCTATGAAGCCTACGTTTAGTAGTGGACAAAAATCCTATATATGTGATCATTTATGTTCAGGCTTTACCCTACATGTGTGTCTGTCACTTTTTAATGTCGATTTTTCGTTTCATTGAGTTTCAAATCACAATGATTCTATAAATGTTTTCACTTCAAAATAAATAAATAAATAAATAAGTTAAAATGTATTAATTAAAAGAAAATAATACCAAATTTGCCGAACGAACAGAATATAACATATTTACTAATTTATCAACTATCGAGAGTAAATTTATTTTACTCAAATTATAATTTCCTTCTGGGCCTTAAATAAACTCAAAATTCTATTAGGTCAAATATATGTTAACTATACGCCGAAAACACAGTTGTAAGTATAACAGTGTAATTGGTTTGTTTACATATTAAATTTAGTCCTCGAATGCTATCATCATACTTTCTAATCAACGCGTATATATGACGATAATAAAATATGAATTATTATAGACCTTAAAAACTCCACTGCTGAACGTAACCCTCCCTTAGAATGCTACAAAAACAACCCTGAACTGTCTGTATCCATCGATTTCCTATGTCTGACCTACGATGTTAGCCAAGATGATATTCTACGATCGTTAACGCTATAGTAGAAAACTATAAGAAAGAATGAGCATGATATAAAATCTGAACGTTAAGTCACGTGAAAGTCACATTGCTTTTATTCATTTTCATAGTTTTCTATGGCGTTAACGATCGTCAATGTCATCTAGGCTGACTCCGCAGCTCGTCACTCACTCCATCTAGCTTGCTCCATTTAGTATCTTCTCCATCAGTTATAGGTTCTTCGAGCTATATGGCTAGTCCATTTTCACTTTAGTTTTCCGTTGGTCTATGTTGGTTACTTCTGCAGTGGATATACTCATTAAGAACTCTATCAGACTGAGCAAAACCCCAGAAAAGCCCTTTCCATAGCATCCGGAGGAACTTTAAACTTTCTCATACGGTCAAAAGTACAAATATCATGTTTCATATTAATAGATCATCACTGGCAACATTAACTGGCTGTACATTCTTTCATTAGTTTCCAAATTTTAAAGAATGCGGGAAAATGTGTCGCAATATCCTAAAAGCTGCTCGTGTGAATTATTTTAAATCGTACAGTGGTAGACTGCCAGCTATCCAGATAGTATGGACGGTATCGCGAATTTTGCCGCGATGTGCGATGGTGAAATTGAGCGTCTGGAATTAGTCCGAACAATTTCTCAGTGCACTCCCCGTGGTAAATGCGATAAAATACGCAAAGAGGTATAACATCTCTTTGCAGTGCCAGTGAGTCAAGCCGATCGGAAAGAGTTCGGTCGCCGACGATTGGGACAGCTCTGTGGTGGATGCGATCAAATGGAAGTAGCTGGCACTGGGGAGCCCCAGCCCAGAGATGGGAACAGTATTCCATGTGCGACCGATCCTGCAACTTGTATAATCGCAAACGGTGTGCCGGCATGAAATACTGTCCCGCTCTGCTGAGCACGCCAAACTTTTAGAGGCCAACTTGGCCTTCTCTTCCAAGTGACCACGAAACTGCACGTCACTCGATATTTCGACGCCAAGGATTCTGATACTGGCTGAGGCAACAAGGCGAGTGCCTTGAAACCGAGGAGATACGACGAAGGTGATCTTTTTAGCGGTAAACGTGCAAACTTGTGTCTTCTGGGGATTGAATTGGACTAGATTTAGTCGCCTCTAGTCTGAGACCTTGATCAACAAAGTCTCGACTTCAGACAGAAGTTTGTTTCGGTACTCGGTGACGTTTTCCCGAGAAATATTAGCACGGCCGGTGTATAAAGCATCACCAGTGCTGTCATCCGCATAGCAATGAATGTTATCGGCTTGCAACATATCATTGATATGCAGAAGAAACAGTGTTGGCGATAGCATGCAGCCTTCTGGAACACCAGCGTTAATGGGCTTGAAATCGGTGCATGCACCGTCTACTGCGACCTTGATGCTCCTATCTGCTTGAAAACTGGTGATCCAATTGCACAATTTCTTTGGAAGCTCATAGAAAGGAAGCTTCATAAGATGCGCTTTATGCCACACCCGATTGAAGGCTTTCGCTATGTCCAAACTTGCGGCCAACGCCTGCCCTTTGGACTCTACTGCCTCCGCTCATTTATGAATTAGGTAACACAGAATATCACCAGCCGAGCGACCGCGAAGGTCACTAATCAGCTGGTGATCCTCAAGGTACCACATGACTTCATTATTTTAGAGAACAAGGAGGTGATGCCGATAGGCCTATAGTTGGCCGGATCAGAGCGGTTACCTTTTTAGGGATCGGGTGCACGAATGCTGTCTTCTATTTCTATCTAGGGAGTAGGAGTACCAGAAAAGACGCGTTTAAACTGGTGCCAACTCTGGAGCACACGTCTTCAGCACAAAAGGATGGACGCCATCAGACCCACTCGACTTGTTGACGTCCAGGGAGTGGAGTGCTGTGCGCACCGAGCGTTGGGTAAACAGCACATCCAAAGTATATTTTTTTTTAAATTTAATATAATGAAATTTTATTTGCAAATAGTAAGTGGTTTTATTAGTTTATATCAGTATTTTATAATATTAAATGTGTGATGATTTCTTATATTTACGCAAACACTATACATTTAAATACAACTAATTTTATTTAAAATAAACCAGAACTCACGATTCTCCGCGCAGATAAGGTAAATGCAACGGTAGTCATGGATACGTTGGATTATAATTCTAAAATACAAGAACTTTTGTTGGATGCAAGTACTTATAAAAAGGTTAAAAATGACCCAACAAATAACACACTTAAAATAACTGGTGACCTCATAAAGAAACACTCCGAAAAATTAAATCAAGACGTACAATCGATAATACCTACGTGTGCCAAACCGCCGAAATTGTATGGGTTACCAAAAAATACACAAGCTCAATGCTCCACTACGTTCCATAGTGAGCCAAATCGATTCACCAACTTACAGATTGGCTCAACACTTAGCGAATATACTCTCACCGCTCAAGGGACATACAAGAGCACGCACAAAGGATTCCTACCATTTTGTCAGCGAGATTAAAGACCTACATCTGGCAGACAATGAAACTGTGGTCAGTTTTGATGTGCAGTCCTTGTCCAAATGCTTACCTGATGAAGAATGCATCTCGATTGGTACTAGAAAGCTAGAAGAAAACAAAATGCCCGTAGAATATGCAGTATTACTCAGACACTGCCTTACATCTGGCTACCTATTGTGGAAGGGGGTGTTCCCCAAGCAAGTATTGCCCATTCCCATTGTCGCCGATATATTCATAAAAGGTTTCGAGGAGAAAGCCCTGCTTACTTCTCCCGTAAATCCAAGATTCTACAAGCGGTACCTAGATGACACTATCACAATTCTACCTTTACATAAAGTAACTGCATTTTTAGACCATCTTAACTCCATAAATTCTAAAATTTAGTTCACAATGGAGTTAGAGGCAAACAATTATTAGCTTTTCTAGATGTGTTAGTAATTCGGAATCCTGATAACACCTTGAACCACACTATGTATAGAAAAAAGACACATACATATAGATATTTAAATGTTGATTCTCATCACCATCCTTTATAGTTAGCTACCGTGGATAAATCTTTGTTTCAGAGAGCACGAGGGATCTGTGACAGTAAACACCTGGCCGCCGAGCTCCAACACGTCAAGCAAGTTTTGCACGACAATAAACTTCAGGTCCCGCGCCTACGTCACAGTGAACGAGTGATGCCGGCCACAGTCGAGCGAGTGCCTGCTGTACTGCCAAATGTCAGAGGTGTCGCTGACAAGATTGGCTACATCTTGAAGCGTGCTTCCATTAAAACAAACTTCAAGCCGCCGAAGAAGATTAGTCAGTTTTTACCATCAGTCAAGTGTAATATTCCTCTGCAAGATGCAGGAGTGTACAAGCTTGATTGTGAATGTGGTCTCTCTTATATAGGAAAAACCAAAAGATCCATAAAAACCCGCGTTAAAGAACACATAGCTGATATGAAGAATCGACGCTCCGGGAAGTCTGCAGTCTCTGAACACGTACAGGATCGCCCCCGTCACTACATTAGATTTGATAGACCACAAGTCCTCGCTAAAGAACACCGATTCCTTCCAAGAATGATTCGCGACGCTATTGAAATCAAAAAACATCCTAATTTCAATAGAGAAAATGGCTGGGTGCTACCATCTGCTTGGGATCCCATAATAAATTAAATTAAATCCCGACCCAAGCATACAACTGCAAGACTTCATGATACTGTAAATTCATACTGCGTAGATCGGAACAAATATTAATTATTTTTAATCTGGAGGTAGCCGTGGTTAACTATGACATTGGGACGTCATACACCTCAGTCCCCCCCCCCCCCCGTGACCCCGCGACCAAAGTGCTCGAAACGTCGGGAATATAAAATAAGTTAATATACGCTATAAACTCCATAAAATGAGTTTTATTTAAATTAAATGTGTGATTTACAATTATATATTTGAGTAAAGTTTTTTTGTGATTACATTAATATACAAAATATATTTATTGTTTACAGGCTATGAAATATAGTTAGCACATTAATGAAATTCTACTAGTTTTGCAAAAGAGTGAATCGTACTCTGTTTCAGTTCAGTTAGACGGTACTGTGGTATACGTAAATTTATCTATTACAAAGTATGTCACAGACATTTCCTAATCAAGGAAACTCTCTGAGGATCCCTTTTAAATGCATCTATGCAGATTTCACATTTCTTATGTAACCCATCTTCGGTTAAGACTTGTAGTAGATGGCTTTTGTCACTTTTCATAGTATCCGTGTGTCTACTAATTTTGGAAGAAGAATATCTAAAGTGTGAATTTCAGTAGTACAGCACTTACCCGCATACTCCAGATATTTATTTTCATTTTACGATTAAAGAAAATAATAGGTAATCGTCCTAGTCAGCTGCTACCACACCATACCATGTTACGAGTATGTATCTCATCTGCTTTTTGGCAGCCTTATCCGTTTTTTCGTAGCCTAGATTGCTTGCACGGCTTCTCATCCAAACGATAAAGGTCCCTAAACTCAACCGTAAGGTCGTTGGTCTGTAGTACAATGGGATGGGTGATGAAATAAATAAATTATACTTCAGGCGGCTTCAGAGATACTAAAGGTCCGCGTAAAACTTTTCGCTGTGCCTCTGATTCAGTGGCAACTCGCATGCCTCCTTGATTGGCAGAAGTTCAGCTTGGAACACACTTCTTGTAACAGCAGTGGCAGGGTATTATTTCTGCGTTCATCGACTTCGGTGAGCAATATTTTTTTTATTCTCAACCATACCAAAATAACAAAATAGCAGGTATACATAGGGAAAGGTTATATTAATTACTCGTATTTTCTGCCGCCTTCAAAAAGGAGACGGTACTCAATTCGACTGTATGTTTTTTTATGTGTGTTACTTCATAACTTGATACTGGGTAAACCGATTTCAATGATTCTTTTTTTATTTGAAAGCTGGTGCTTCACTTGTAGTCCCATATAAATTTGGTCAAGGTATGCCCAATAGTTCTTGAGTTATTCTTAATAGTTTATATTAAAGTCAGTTGTACAAAATTTTAAATTTTAAATTATTTCTTTGTAAGATGCAATATTTTAAATAGATCTAAGCCCCTTTATTTGTTTAGTATGATTTCACTGTTGAATATAGGCCTCCCCAATTGATTGCCTCATAGGGAGGATATTTGCTATAGTTGCCACGCTTAGCAAGCGGGTTGGCAACCTAAGTTTTTATATTTATTTGTTATTAGGAGGACGCTGCTGCCCATCTCCTGGATTATTTCTCTTTGTCGCCTCTTATAACACCCACGACACGTTATGGGGTATTGTATGAACTTAGACCGCCACTAGGTTAAATATATAACTATAAGTCGGGAATGAGGGTAAAAAAGTAAAATGAAAAACGGACAAATGAAGGTATAACGGTAATGTCCCACTAGTTCTAGCGGTATAAATTATCGCGCAGGCGCAGTCGCCTGCTTATAATTGCTTATATTGCCTATAATTTATTTGGATCGGTCAGGATCAGTCGATAATTCTACGAGTCTCATTGTCGTCACTATGCCCGTTGGGGTATTGTACTTGTGTAGTCAAGGATGATCGTGTTGCTGAGAGGCTGCCCTGTATTACATTGAGATGGGTAGTGATGCTGTTGGTTTGCATACTTTGGTGTTATCATGTAATTGCATTCTGATAGTAAGCAGGGTTTATTCTTCTGTTTAAATAATTTTGACAATATTTCTAACATCAGAAGTGGAATATTTTCTTACATATGGTTACATATTATGATATAACGTAACATAAACTCTCACGCCTGTTACCCAAAGGGGTAGGCAGAGACTGCGGACTTCCATTTGGCACGATCCTTCCACCCCTCTCGCGATTCTTTCATATCCATATAACTATCCATACTTGCTCGATGGTTCAGAGTACTTTTAATTTGGCCTATCTTCAATATATTACCAATTTGTGTGTCGCTGAACTTCGTCAAGGGTGTTTAGTTTATTATCAGGTATACAAAGACTATCCACAATTATAAATCCCGTCTAACAATTACGATATCTTATTTACTTTAAATAAACTGCTAGCGAGTAGGAAATTAACTCCAAAAAGCAATTACAACTTCACCTACTCCAATCTTTTATTTGCAAACTTCGTAAGAACACGTTTTGACATTTAACAAATAAACGCCGTTTAAGCAATCTACTACTAAGAAAGTTTAGTGGTTGAAGTTTAGTATAGAAATTTTTAATTAATGGTTTGTTGTCAGTATACCAAAGTTTATATAACTTTAAAAACAAACTAGAAAGAAAACGACTAGATATTTACATTACTTTTTGAAATTGCCACCAATGTTTCTTTATTCTTCTCTTATCCTCCCGTAAATGTCCAGTAGGCACTTCACCTGCACAGTCGTTGGGGCTTCAAAGAACACTTTAAGCGCCTAGTCCCCAGGATTGAAAGGGTAGTTGGTGCTTTGCATAGAATGCTGCCTTAAAAAGAAGGAATCATTTTATTCTACCGCCATTCGTTTTAACGCGAACGCCAAGTAATGACTTTTACAGACAATTTTTTGATACCTTGTTTTACATTATTGGAGTTTCCTTAGAAATCCCTAATCCTTTTTAAATAAATTATGTACTCACTCGATGTGAGAACTTTTAAAATCGATTCAGTAGTAGTACTCGTAGTCGATGAATGCATGTGGCTCAGGACCGTGCTTTGTGGCATTCCTTGAGGGAGGTGTATGTTCAGCAATGGAATTGTGAAAGGCTGTAATGATGATGATGATAGATAGATAGATAGATAACGATACTATAGGACAATTTTTTTTATATATATACAAGAAATAAGATTATTTTTATATAATTCATAATTATAGATTATCGAAAATAAGGTGCTAATTATTTTAATAAAACAATAATAATAATATTAATAATAAAAAAAACACTCAAATGCAGAATGTGGTGCACCTCGAAACCGCCCGCATCGTCCGCCGGTTTCTCTCCCTTTCCCCCTTTACCCTCGGCTCATTCCTGCCGAGGGCTTCCATCTGCTTGGCTATTTATTTATTTACGTATTCTTAATGTATTTATTTCACTATATTATCATATTTATATTTATGTATATTTATCATTTCCATTTATATATTTATGCAGCACATCCAGATGAGAAAACTATTTAAATACCATCGCCCGCTGACGTAACGGTTATGTGCTACGTCAACGCAGTTAGTCAGCGCCTTGGCATGAGGTGTGCCAAGTGCCAAGTCCGAAGGTGCAAAAGCTCGCTTGTGCAAACGGCCTCACCATGAAACGGTGCCGGATCTGGGCGTCTCCCGTTGACTGACGCCCATTACATAGCCTGGAGGTCGCCAGGGTGCAACAGCATGCGAACAGCCGAACACTATGAGCTGCACGACCAACTTAGGATATTGTAAAAAGCGATAATGGTCCACAATTTTCAAGTCAGGAATTTAAAAGCTTTGCGGTGAAGTGGGGATTTGAACACATAACGTCATCACCCAATTACGCACAATCAAATGGTAAGAGTGAAAGGGCCGAACAATAAAAAATATATTAAAAAAATCCATAGATAGTCGAAGTGACTTTTACTTAAATTTGCTAAGTTATCGAAATACGCCTCGCATTAATTTGAATTCTCCCGCACAACTGCTGATGGGTCGTAGGTTAAAATGCAGGGTACCTGTGCACCCAGACCTTTTAAAAATAGGACATGTAAATAATGAGAGACAACATAAAGTTATGCTAGATTAACAAAATAAATACAAAATCTATTATGGTTTACGTGCCAAGCCTTTACCTGTATTAGATATCGGCGATATAGTGACTATGATAGAAAAAAAAAATTCTAAAAATTCCAGGTTATATCGTTGCAAAAGCGGCGACTCCCCGCTTATATTTTATTAAAACTAAAAGAGAAATGGTATATCCATAGATTAATAATAGATCATCGCGCGCTCTGACTAGATACCGCACTACTTGAAAACGACAGCTCCGTGAATGCGGCATCTCAATGTTGTAGTGTGTATAAGACAATTGCAAGGATGCTAGTGTGCGTGAAAAATTGTATATACCAGCAGCTTAACTATTACCCGATTAACGGGAAAATTTATTTTAAGCCATACTTAGTAGTTAAGTTCATAATTATGAATGTAGGCCAGGAATACTTAAAAAATAATAATTTATTAATACCGAATGTATCAATATATTTGTGTATATTATGTATAGGTTTTTCTTCTGAATAAACGTCATATAAATGGTAAGGCCTCATTTTTATCAGTTTAATTTTTATATTTAAATGTCTGACTAATATTCACAAATTATTTAAAAAAAATATTTATATATTATATAGTGTAACCAAAATCTGTAAACATATCAATACAGAAAAAATCCTTTAGTACTTTATTTTATTTTATTATATGTTGTTACAGCAGGAATACAATTAGTCAATACACATTCTGTGAAAATTTCAAGTATCTACATATTACGGTTCATAAAATACAGCCTGCTGACAGACAGACGGAACGATAGTGGAAACTTAGCTCCCGTTTACACTCTTTAGGTACGTAACCCTAATAAACGGAAATAATGTTATAATAATAAAAATAACAATTAATAAAACAACATATAAATATTAGGTCATTTGAGCAATACTACAAAAATAAACATTGAATAATATACTCGTAGAATTAGGTTATATTCATAGAATTATTACGCATATCCAGCAGTCCAGTACAAAACACGAGCGTTAAAATGATGCAAAGTCATTATGTTAGTGGGCGCGAGTCGAATGTGCCTACGCTCGTCACACGCACACATACACGCCATTCAGTGATACCAGTTTCTGGCGTTTGCAATCAAATTGTGCAAATCACTATTTTTTGATTAATTTTAAAAAATCAATATAATAAAGATTACGTATTACGTACGAAGATTATTTAGTAGAAGTGTTTTATGAGAATATAAAATGGAATAAAATAAACACGATAATGATGTTACTAATATAACTTTATTATACATATATTAATGGTAAAAAATGCAGGCGTAATAAAATTTAAGAATATTATTAAACACAATTAATTTGCTCGAATACAATAAGCACATCGTGTAATGTTTAATTTTAACCGACTTCAAAAAGGGAGGAGATTATCAATTCGGTGTATTATTTAATGTTTTTTACCTCAGAATTCTACAATTTCTAAACCGATTTAGATTTTTTTATTTGAAAGAATATACACACAGATTGATCCAATACACACGCTGAAATTTTAATGGTTGTTTTCCCGAAGTAAAATGATTTTGCCTTAGTAGTAAAATAGATTTATTAAAATAAAATTATTAGGATGTAAAAATGGCAGATTTACAATCGAGAAAAACAAAACTCGAATGCGATCTCAAACCAATAGCAATATCTCGCAAGTAGGTCGGGCATACAGGCTAGCTTATACCGAATTACTATAATAAAGTCTGAAAAAAAATTCGCTGGACGTAATGTAGTGTTACGTCTATCGCACGTGCTACCGCGCGCTTCCTACACAGTGAAGGGCCACTAATAAATGTTCATAACATGAACTCTCAAGCGTAGTGATACGACTTAAACTAGTTTGGACGCCGGAATAGCTTGTGAGGTATTACTATTGTAAATCTGCCCTTTTTTAATTGTAATATTCTTTAATTTAATAAATTGACTCTACTATCGAGACAGTATGATTTGGCTGCGGGACAACAACCACTAAAATTTCAGCATGTATATACGAATTGATCAAGCTTAGAAATCAGTGTACATACATATTGATAACCTTTATTTTTGAGAGTCGGTTTAAATAGGCTATGTTTGGGTCTAACGTAACATCTGGTTAATGTTTGGGTGTAAAGTGACATCTGGTTAGTAAAGGCGTTCTTATTAATAATCTCATGATGTTGTAAATAAAAAAGTTTTTATTCTATACTCTAAAACGTAACCTTAGTCAATAAAAAAAGCAATTAAAATAAAATAGTTGCGTTAAAATGGCGTCGACGAATCGCGATTAGCTGATCACTTAGAGAACACGTTAACACTTAGAGAAGTAGGTATCTATATATAAACATTTGAGTTTTACACAGAGCGTAGCGATTAAACGTTTTAAACACAAACAGAAAATAAATATTTTTAAAAGAAAATTGTGATTTTTTCCCCCACAACTAGCAACATTTTTAATAGTGGTAGAGCCACGCGGCAGCTTTTGCTGTCGCACGGATGGGCCGGCTCGAACCGGGGTGGTACCACGACCTCACAGAATATCAGCGTGAAGTAGAGGTTTACCTCTGCGTTTCGCTTGGTGAGTGCAGGTGGCCGGAGGCCCTTTTTACTGGAAATGAGGCATTCCATCTTAGTCCTCACGGGTGACAACACATCTGCATTTTGATTCGCAAACGAGGATAGATGTAGATGTCTATGGGCCGCAGCAACCACTTACCATCAGATGGACTGTGTGCTCGTTTGTCACCCTAATCCTATAAAAAAAAAACATTTGTATTATGAGAGCTTAGGTAAGTATTTTTTTAGTTTTTCGTACTTATAATGAATTAAATATATAAAATTATATGTGAAATGTAATACTATCACTTCTTTTATGTTTATCATCACCGTTATGACAATATTTTACAACACAAACGGTAATTTTTACAATTTTTCGCGAGCTCTTCTCCGTAAGACGTGACCGTGACGTTTCGCACTGACGCGTCGCTGAGTCAACTTACGCAGTTTCGCGTTAGTTTGACTTGCTTCACTTTCGGTGCACGTACTAGTATTCTATGCGTAATAATTCTATGGTTATATTATAATTAGTAAATATATAATAAAATATAGTAACAATAAATTCACATATAAAAATCGTGTTATTTTATGTTTAAATTTCGAAATTGTATGATACTTACTGATAGTATGTGATCCCAGTACCTTTATTATTTCTTGTAGTATTATTTTTACACAGTTTTACTCCGCAAGCTGGTATTTTACTTCGGATTATGATCAAAATTTAATAAAACATTCGGTACGTCCACATCACATGTCGACTGCAACGCGACTGGCTCGGGTACGCCGATTTCGGCGTAGTATTTGTTGCCGCATTTTACAAGAACGCCGGCGGTATCTTGTCTGAGCATGCAAAGACCTATTAATAATCTAAGGGTGTATCGCCGCAATCGCAGACATCTAATAAAAGATAAATCACAAGAAAATAGAACGTCAGTACAAATAGTACATGAGAATAAGGAACATAATTCAATTACAACAAAAACTACTTTTATGAGTAGTGAAAATGAGGAAAATTCTTCAAACGATGTTTATGAACCAACAATGTTAAATATTGAAGTTAATGAAAATTATTCTCCGCCTCTCACTCGAAGTAAATAAAAATAAAAAAATAACCAGCTTAATCAATCAAACATCGCTTCCTTTGTAATCACAAAAAAAAACGTTAAGGTCATGGTAATAAAAATGTACTAAAGTAAGTTTTTCTTTTTTCAGATGACAATTGTTTTTATTAATAAAGGCGGTCTCCTAATATACAATATTTTAAGACTACCCACAACAAATATTACCGTTCCTTATGACGAGAACCTCATGAAAGACGAAACAGATAACCAGGCAAAATATCTGGACCTGCCTCACGAGGTGACCGACATGTGGGGTAGTCCGCCGACCAAAATTATTCCTGTGGTCGGTTCTGCGAATGGGCTAATTCCTGCCTCTCAGGTCATCTGAGATGACTGGAACTCCGTGACGGACCGCTCCGGGTTCAAATGCAGAAGGCGGTGCTCCTCTATACCGCCTGCATCTTCCGCCGGTTTCTTTCGCTTTCCCCGTAACCCTCCGCCGGTTGGTCTCCCCTGCTGAGAGCTTCCATCTAGATGGGCTTTTATTTATTTATGTATTATTTATTTATATTAGTATGTTTTATATATATTTATGTATATTTATTATATCCTTTGATTTATTCATTCAACCCATCCAGATGAGAATTCTCTATATATACCCCATAGTAATAATGATATGGTAAATCAACAAGATCCAAAACGTCGCTAAGATATTTATAACATTTCAGGCTAAGGGCTAAATATAGAGTACTTTAAAACTTTATCAAATATTCACGTCAGCTTTCGTTCTAAATAATACTGTTAAGATTTTCATATGAAATTAGAATAAATCAAGTGCCTTACGTGAATATTTTCCATTACAATTAATGGGACAGCTTCACTTGAAATTAAAATGCATAATTTATTTTCTTTTTTTAATATATTACTGTGATTTTGAAACACTTTAAGATATTAAAGTTTTTTTTTAATAATAAGTAGAAATATGCTCAAAGCATCTAAATCTATAGAAGGAAATAAAATGAGAGACATCATTATTTAAAGCTACATAATGCATAATTACACCACATGAATATATACATAATTATATATTTTAAAATAACTATATAAGCGAAGAACCGTTAAACATGGTTAACTCACCTATATTTTTAGAAATTACTTTGGCTTTTAAGATTCACTAAAGATTTTTACCTCTACTTTAGTAACAAAACTGCCTTCTGCTGCATTTTCCGTTCGAAAATTTAGACAACTCACTGTTTAATCTTCCAGAAATAAAAGTTTCTAATTAGAGTTAAATAAACATTACAATCTTTTCTAAATATAATATAGTAATTTTCTTCACTTAAAGTTATATAATAGTACGTACGGTCCGCTATTGAAATTACCACGGAATAAAAATTAATTTAGTAAGTTTCATAGTTTAGCTGCAGTGATCATAACTTTGAATAACTTTTGAACCGTGGAGTATTGCAAAACATATTTCGCGGAAAGAGGTAAGGTATTATTTTATACACGGAAAACTTGTACAGTGTAAAATACAAGGTATTATAATATTAGATATTGTGTTAATCTCAAAAATTTTCGTGCTCATTTTTAATTAAAACCTACATTAATTATAGACTATACAAAATTGGTAACTCGAATTGAGCCTCTATACATTTCATAATTTTGTAGCGAAGATGAGTAGCACTAATCACTGTTACCATTACAGCCTATCTATCATAAGTCCTACGCTGAAGATAGGTCTTCCCATAGTTTATGAGCCATCGTTTAAGGCTGAATATTAGTTGTAGTTGTCACGCCTGGCAATGCTTTTTATTATTTTTAGCTGTCAGCAAGGTGCTGCTGCCGATGTCCTATTTCAGTGTCCCCCCTCTCGTATAGGTAGTGGATTCTCTTTCGCCGCTAATAGACGGCGATAGCAAATTTTCTATTTACGTTCTACATTCATGAACATTGTCTCAAATTCACCATAAATAGAACTGCATTTATGAAATTCTGAAGTCTTCTCAAACGTAAAAAAATATCAGCATTTATTTTATGGTGCCAATCAACATTCAATGGGGCCAATATGAATGAAATATTGGCAATAAATCGCCAATAAACCTTATTTAAATGAAATATTGTTTTTATTATTTCTTTGCGGCAGACACGTCTCTGGCATGGACTTTTTTTAGCCTTGGTTCCATTAAATAACGTAATTCTGATTCAAAGACAGATTATTTTTCATTAGTAAAACACGGAATACATGCCCGTTGTAAAAATTGATAGGGACTGCTAGACGTATAATTTTCTAGGATAAACAGACTGATCCCACGTACGCAACGTATGCGATGCAACGCTCCCACGTCGGTGTATACCCTTGACCTACGTGTGCAACGTACGTTTGGTTTGGCGTCAGACACTAGCGATGGGTCGTTGACGGTTTTTCCGTTAATGAAACGTTAACGTTGATTTAAGTTTGTCAACTATTTAATCAAATAGTTAAATTCGTCAACGAGTTAACGTACCACCAATGTCAACTTGCAACGTAAACCGTTAATTCATTGAACGGTTTTAATTCAACTTTATGACGTTCTATTTTAGAAACAATTTGATTCAATGTATGTATTGGAAAACGTTTGATTGATGGTTCTACTAAGATGACTTTCCCTTCATACTTTTTCTTTAGGCTTAGGACTGATTGAATACAATTAGCTATAAACAACAAATATTTTCTACTCAGGCGTATTTAAAAGATCATCTGGTTCTATGTGCGTAAATCAATTATTATTTTTAATATGTTTTTTGTAGTTTTGTTTTTTTTATATTTCTTTTTATTTTTCGAAATGCAGTAAAGATTCACTGTTACCGGAGTACGTCCAGACATTTTCAATTTTGTACCTTAAGTAGTCCTATTTTATGCAAATATACACAATTATATTAACACAAACAAATTTACACTGTTACAATAAAAACTCTAAACTCTAAACATTTACGATAAGCCGCAAAATAACTTCTGACCTTCCGCGCAACTTGTCACAAACTGTCAATCAAAAAATTAAAGAAAGCGAACCTTCTATCGTTGTATAATATAATATAAACAAACTAGTATTAACCTATTTCTCTCGGACGGCACGAGCGGGGCGCGCCATTCCACCAATATCGTCTTATGTACTATTCTTAAAATAAATATTTTGAAAATAAACTCCTTTTTAGGTTACTTAGAGTTCAAATTGTATGACATGACCATCGCTCGCAATCTATGACGTTATTTTCAACGTAAGTTTTTTAATTTGCTCAGTTCGTTGCGTTAACGAGACTTAGGAGTTAAATTCATAAACGTCGTTGACGAACTCAACTAGTTGATTCATAAACGGTAAACGTTAATACGTTGACAGGAGGTCAACGGTTGATTCAACTAGTTCATTAATTCATCGCTATCAGACACTCTTGTTACTTCTTAGCGGAAACACGAATACAAACTTATAGCATATTTTCTGAGCCAAAAAATCTGAAATATTAGAATGTTTCAGATTTTTGGCTAATTTTTTGAGGAGCTACGATTCTTATGAAATCCCATCAGATAGCGCAAAAAAATAATATGGCAAATTTATTGATTTTCTTGGTCCATGGGCTTGAAATTTTTTTTTCTATTAGACTGGCATATGGATCAGATAGCCTGTTAATTTAACGTTGATTTCCTTTTTTTAAACCTCCCTTAATTTTTTGAGTAGTGCAAAGGGACGAAATATGACTTGTGCTGTGCTTGCAATCCTGCATGAACATTCTTCACCAATGTAAATACAAATGCCAAGGACAAACTCTACTCACTTGTTTCCGAAATTATGAAGTCTCTTTGGTTCGTGAAGTTTTTCTTGTTTCAAAGTTATTTTCTTTTTTCGAGAAAATTTAATTTCTCGATGTAATTTATTTAATCTTTTTAGTCTCTTGCCCGAAAAAGTTTTATTTTATTTCAAGAAAATGGTCTTCTCTCCAAAAAATTTAGTTTCATGCTCCAAAATGTTATTTTATTTCAAGAAAATGTTCTTTCTTATCTCAAAAAATCCTCCTTGTTCCAAAATGGTTTTTATTTTTAAATTAAAAAAAAATGTCTTGCGCCAAAGATTCAAAATTACAAAAACTCGAGTGTAATTTTTAATAAAAAAAATAGCAAAAATTATCTACAGTCAAGATTTTTGTTTCTTGTACATATATCTCAAGTAAATCGTACTTGAATCTATGTAAAACACATTTCTTTGTAATAAAAGAATTTTGTTAAAAAATATATTTTTGCAAACCACCTCGTACTTACTTTTATTAATATGATACAAAGATTTTCTTATTTTTTAACATTATATTGTGGTTGATTTAATAACAAGACTGTCCGAAAAAGTCGTCTTAAACCAGGAACATAATTTTCTTCTGCCAAGAAAAAGTCTCAAGTGGAAGTCCACTCAAGTGGTCATACTGTGCCTCGAGAAACTATATTACCAACAAGAAAACCCCCAGTCAAAAGATATTATTGTTGAATGAAGTAAATTAATGTTGTAGTTAAAAAAATGTTTATTTCAAGAAATATATTAACTTCAAACAAATAAGTTTAATCTTAATAAAAATAAATGATGAATCTTGATTAAAATTTTTTTTCTTCAATTAGGAAAAAATAATTCTTTCAACAAAATAAAACATTTATGTATAAGTATTTTAATATAATCGTGAAAGATTATTTAACTTAAGAAACAATTTATTAACATTAGATTTAAAAATCAAGTTAATTAAATAATTGATCGAAGAAGTCGTTGGCCTTCATTCTTTGACCCTAAATTTTTCTTTACTCAAGAACATTTATATTCAGCTGAGTAGTTATTTCTGCGGCCCAATTTTCAACGAAATACAGCCTGTAAAAAATCACCAAATGGAACGAAATGGAATTTTTTTGTTCCCTTACTTTTTTGAGAAGTTTCTTATGTGCCTACATTTATAGGTAAATCCAAGCCAATATTTTTGTTCTTTACTATCGAAACTAGAAAAAAAAAATAGTATACTACACAATTCCAGAGATATGATACTTGTGGACCCCCATTTTTTTTTCACGCCAACGTAGACCACTGAGGGTCCACCTAGAGCACTGGAAGCAAACGAGACCACTTTGTGAACCAATGGTTTAGAGGCAGTAGGTGAAGTCTATTTTAGCGATTATCGTAGTCGGCAAAAGGTAGGTTAAATTTATGATATTAGAAAGCAGTAAACATTTTTTGGATTTATTCAATGATGTTTATATAAATAGCATAGCACGGATTCCAAACTTGATAAGCATATTCTAGATGACTACAGACGTAAGCAGAGTTTACTAAGAAACCTTTTTTTGAACAAAGGTTTTATTTTTTTAATTCAACTTAAAAAGTGCCAGTTTCTATAAATGAATAAATAAACATGAGAGTCAATAATGTAATCTATGGTTTTTTAATAATTTAAATCTCTTTTTATTTTTAAGGTTAATTTTTTTTCTCAATTCATTTGGGTTAACGGGTCATAAATATAGACTATGTAGATATGTAGGAGGTAGAGGGTCTGTGGCTTATGTTTGAGCGCTAATGGTACCTAAATAAGTGTTAAAACTGCAGATATAGCACCTGCATCCGTGTTCTTATTATTATCAATGGTCACATTTTTAATAGTTGCTTTGAATATGTTTTGAAAACCATATTCATCATCACTATTACAGCCCTTTACAAGTCCACTGCTGAACATAGGCCTCCCACAAGAAATACCACAAAACACGGTCCGGAGCCACGTGTATCCATTGAATTCCTGCCTGTCTTACCAGGTCGTCACTCCTTCTAGCGGGGGGATGCACTACACTTCGCCTGCCAGTATGAGGCTGCAACTCGATAACCTTTCGTCTGCATCAGTTGTAGGTTCATCGAACTACATGGCCGACCCATTGCCACTTCAGCTTACTAATACGTTGGACTATGTCGGTTACTCTGGTTCTACTGCGGATATCCTCGCTTTTAAGTCTATCACGCAGAGAAACGCCGAGCATAGCCCTCTCCATATCTCGCGGAGTGACTTTGAGCTTCCTCATATGGCCAGTAGTGAAGAACCACGTCTCAGTTCCATAGGTCATCACTGGCACACACTGGTTGAAAAATCTAGTTTTGAGGTATGTCTAACGAGAAGATGTGTCGTAATCTCCCGTACGATGGACAGCTGAGCTTAATCCGTCAATTGACCTTTCGGTCGAAGTTGGACTTAACTAGTCGGACTAGTTGTCCCAGGTAAACATATTCGTCAACAACTTCGAACTTAGTGCTCCTAACAACTACCGGCGTAAGCGTGACACGGACGTTAAACATGATTTTTGTTTTATCCATGTTTATCTTAAGACCTATCCGTTGGGAGACACTATTGAGGTCATTGAGCATAGTTCTTAGGTCCTCCAGCGATTCTGCTATAAGGACTATATCGTTAGCAAATCGAAAGTGATGTACTCACCATTGACGTTAACACCGTATCCTTCCCAGTCCAGTAGCTTGAAAACATCTTCCAATGTAGCGGTGAAGAGTTTCGGGGATATAACGTCACCCTGTCTTACACCTCTCTGCAGTTGAATAGGTTTCGTACTCTGGTTCTGTACTCGGATAGCCATCGTAGCCTTACTATACTACTACTACTACTAGGTATGTGCAATTTGGCAGCACAGTTTATTAAGGAAAAAAGTTGCAGTATGTGATAAGAAAAACCCGCTTTTGTCTGCACAAAAGTCACTTGAATTATTAGCGTAAGTCATAGTTGTGGGGTATGAAGTACCGCCTCCATGACTTTTAACATACGACCAATACAACTTCGGGCGCTTCGCAATGGATTTTTCAATTGTGGCAATGAATTTGTAGTAACAACTTTTTTTTACTTAAATTTACCTCATGGAAACGTTAGCACTTGATACAAAAGAAAATTATATTTTCACAACTTTACTATGGAATGTTGTTATTTTTATGATGACCAGCCTAGAGAAAAGGGCCAAAGTAATAGCCACTTTTGTTTTTGCTTTATTCAATTGAAAGTTGAGTATTGAAAAAAGTATCATTATTTTTTTTTATTAAAGTACCGTGTAGTGGCGGTGTAAGAATACTCACTACCCCATGTCATCCTGTGGCTGTTTTAAGAGGTTCTGATAACCCAATATAATAAAAAACTGCGGTTGCGAAACCACAGTTTTTTGTTATATTGCTATATATTCTGCTGAGCCAAGCTACAGGCAAATATATCAGAATTCCCTCAAAGAGAAAATCTATGAGGGAGGCCTATGTTCAGCAGTGGATTTTTATAGGCTGTAATGATTAACTTGTTTTGTAATATACTATTTATTTATCCATATTTCGTTAAAAAATTAACACCATTTTTGGTTTTTAATTATTTATAATTATTTATATGGTAAAAATACTTGAAACAGACTTTTATTTTGTATACTTCATATTTTTGTATAATGCACTACTAAAGCTATTGAAATACATTTTCAGTTATAAGGCTAAAAAGCACTGTAGATAACTGGTACAAGTAGACTGACAGTACTTAGTATAATTTTGCAAATGTTAAAAGTTCGTAAAACATAATCTTTATATATAAAAAGTACGTGTCACGTTGTTTGTCCGCGATGGACTCCTAAACTACTGAACTGATTTCAATGAAATTTTTGGTCAATGTGCAGTTTGGTCCAACTTAAAAGATAGGATAGCTTACATCTCAATTTATAGTCGCAATACAATATTATTTTATTGAAAATTATTTCAATACAGACAGTCACAATTATCTGTTAGCTCCAAACGATTCTGTCAGATGACGATATCTGTTGACTGGATTGAGTAAATATTTAATAGATGGCGCTGTGTTAAAAATGCAAACGTTTAATATAAGCTATAATTTAGGGGGTCACTGTAGAAGCGTGCTCGTCGCGACCCCTGCCAGCCCTTTTCAGGGCTGCAATTCTACTTAGCTGCGCACCCATGTCAACGAGGGTTAGGGCGTCCCCCCAAGGAGACGCACACCAGCTCGTCCCCGTTGGTGTGGAATGCAGCGCGCAAAGCGGCGATGGGGACCGCCACCCGTCACGCACAGCCCGACACGGCGGAAGGTGGAGGACAGAGTGCAGAGTTGGCACGTGGAATGTTAGAGGAGGCATGAGAGATAAGACGAATGAGTTGATCGAAATAATGAAAGAAAGAGAATTAGATGTCGTGTGTATGTCGGAGACCAAACGGAAGGGCAGTGGTACTGAAGAGCTCCCTGGCGGGGCGTTAGCTCTATGGTCCGGAGTCCCGGAGAGCGAGAGCGCCCGCCAGGGAGTGGGGGTGCTGCTGTCGTCTCGGTTGGTCGATGTTATGACTGAATATAAGGTTGTGAACTCAAGACTTCTCTGGGTTCGCTTTAAATTGGGACTGACGAAGTTATTCCTTTTGGCTGTTTATGCGCCGGTAGCTTCGTCGTCCAGGGCTGAGCTGGAGGAGTTTTGGGAGAATGTAAGAGAAGTTCTAGATTTGGCTAGGGGAAACGAAAGAATTGTTGTATGTGGTGATTTGAATGGATGGGTTGGTACCGCTCGACCAGGGTACGAGTCGGTGCTTGGAAAGTTTGGCGATAAAAGGGTTAATGATGCTGGCAAGCTTATACTGGCGGTATGCAAGGAAAAGGGTCTTCTTGTGACAAACACTATGTTTAATCACAAGAAGATCCATATGTATACTAGAGAAAGTAAGAATGAGAGAAGTATGATCGATTTGTTCCTGGTGGATGACCGACTGCGAAAACAGGTGATGGATACGCGAGTGTTCAGGGGTGCTGACCTGGGAACGGATCACTATCTAGTGATTACTAGATTTAGGGGTCTGTTCGCGGGTTGGCGCTACCGGACGGCAGTAACAGAACCACAGTCGGTCTGTCGCATCCGAAGCTGGAAGCTTCAGGAAGCGGATACTAGGGACAAATATCATGCGAGGGTAGCCGAAAAGCTTGACAACATCGATGGCAGAAAAGAATGTGTTGAAAGAACATGGCAGAATCTTAGGGATGGAATGGTAAGTGCAGCGGAAGAAGTGTGTGGAACGATTAAAAGAGGCAGTAGTAAAAGAAGAGATGCATGGTGGAATGATGAAGTGAAAGAAGCTGTAAAGAAGAAGAAGAAAGCATGGTTAGACTACTTGGCCTCTAGTAATGATAAGGATATGAGAGAGAAGATGAAAGAAAGATATAAGCTGCAGAAAGTTCACACGAAAGCATTGATTGAGGAAGTGCGTGAAAGGTGTAGAATGGAAGCGGACGAAAGGTTGTCGCAAAACTTTAAGGAGAACTCCAAACTCTTCTGGAAAGAGGTTGGAAGGACCCGAAGTGGTGCGACGGCCTTAAGAATGAACAAAGTGCTTTCGGGAACTAATGACGTCCTCTCAGAAAAATCGGACGTCATGCAGCGATGGAGCGAATTTTATAGAGAAATGTATGCGTGTGATGATCTTAGTGAGGGATCCGGGGATGACGTCGAGACTGGTACGCCAGACCTGGACCTCGATGACACTGAGGTCATCAGTATGAAAGAGATTGAACGTGCGATTCGAAGTTTGAAATGTGGTAAGGCTGCGGGACTAGACAGAGTTACTGCTGAAATGGTCAAGTATGGTGGGCCTCGCGTCTGGGACAGCTTTCATCTGCTGTGCAATTTGTGCTGGCGGACGGGGGATGTCCCGGATGATTGGCGATCCGCAGTCATTGTGCCTTTATATAAAGGTAAAGGTTCACATTTTGACTGCGGGTGCTATCGGGCGATCAGCTTGACCAGTTTAGCAAGTAAAGTTTATTCGAAGGTTTTGACACGTAGGATGCAAGAGAAATCGGAAAGATTTCTATGGGAGGCACAATGCGGATTTAGACCTGGAAGAGGATGCACGGATCAAATGTTTTCTCTCCGCATGATCACGGAAAAGCTTCTGGCTGCTAACCAGAAGATTTTCTGTGCTTTTGTGGATCTTGAGAAAGCATTTGATAAGGTTGTAAGGAAGAAAATGTGGGAACTGTTGCCGGGGTATGGTGTGGATGGTCGATTGCTAAGGGCTGTGCAGTCACTTTACTGTGACTGTAAAGCCTGTGTGCGGGTAGGGCATGACCTGTCACCCATGTTTAGCGTCCAAACGGGCGTAAAACAGGGTTGTGTCATGTCTTCCTGGCTGTTCATACTGTATCTCGACAGCTGTTTACAGAAACTGAAAGATAGCTGTTTGGGTGTGAAATTGGGTGACATTAAAGTAAATTGTCTGCTGTATGCTGATGATGCAGTGCTTATTGCACCATCAGAGGCAGAACTGCAGGCATTAGTCACGTGTATGAAAGAGGAATGTGAAATTAAAGGTCTCCGCTTGAATGCTAATAAAACTAAGGTTCTGGTATTTGAAAGGGACGAAGAGAGAACGAAGTGTGAAATATGGGTAAATCAGGAATGTCTAGAACAGGTAAATGAAATTGTATACTTGGGGTGTGCTTTTAGCCGGGATGGAAGATGTGATTTAGACGTGGACAGGCGTGTCGCTGCCGGGAACAAAGTCAATGGTGCCCTGACTGCGTTAGTCAAAAGGCAAGGCGTAGTGAAGAGTGCACGCCTTGCAATACATAACGCAGTGTTGGTACCGACTTTGTTATATGGCAGCGAAACCTGGGTATGCCAGAAGAAGCATAAAAGCAAGTTGAATGCAGTGGAGATGCGATCTCTTCGTAAAATGTGCGGCGTCACCATGGCTGACCGAAAGCGAAACGAAGAGATTCGCAATATGGCAGGTTTGAAAGATGACCTTATCACAAAAATTGATAAGGGCGTGCTTCGATGGTTTGGGCACGTTGAGCGAATGAGTGAAGACCGAATGGTGAAGAAAATATATAGTGCGAAAGTTAATATTAAAAGGTGTCGAGGTAGACCGAGACTAACTTTCGAAGACCATGTGAGCAAATTGCTCGAAGAGGGGAGGGTCAAGAGTACTCGGATACCTAGACGTGCATGTATGAAGAAGATGATGAATCTGAAAGAAGCGAAAGAGGTATGTAAGGATCGTGACACTTGGCGATCTGTTCTCTCTGGCTACCCCGTCAGGGATTGTGCGTGACGATAAGTAAATAAGTAAGTAAGTATAATTTAGTAGTATAACCACTACGTGTTGCTGTAAGTATTTAACAAATAGAACCGATTTCAAAAGAAAATTGCAGACTGTGTGCAGTTTGGTCCAACTTGAGAGATAGGATAGTTTTTATCCCAATAAGTCACCCTCAATTTTTTTATTGCTAATTTCAGGAGTTTTTTTGGGAAAGCAAATGGTCGTTATGAAAGGGCAGAACAACGTCTGCCTGGTCAGCTAGTAATTTTATAAATTATACGCCCTAAATATTAATCTAGTTATGTGCAAATGCATGTAAAATATGATTTTGTCTTTCGTTTTCCCTTAATTTGCGAAAAAATAAGTACATAATAAACTAGTACAAGTGGCTACTTGTAACAGTTCACTTGTTTTACTATTTTAAAAGAAAACAAGCTACACAAATGTACACATGAAACCATTTTCCAAATTATAAAAAAATATTGAAAATTAATAATTCCATCTTTTGCCTCTAATATTCAGGTACATATAACATTTCAAATTTACAATACTTTTCAATGATTTATATAAAAGTTATGAATTTTTGAATCTCTGAACCGCTCTCCTGTAAAATTATGTTTTTGCACTTGCACTAGTATACGTAGGACTCGTCAATATACATATATTATATATTAGTAAGGGTAAAACATTTGATACTAAACTAAAAATACTTTGATAACTTGGCTTTTTTTATCATTTATTTTTAGCTAATAATTTTATTCACCATAATAAGAAATAACCTCATGACAGAATTTAATTTGAATTTAATTTAATAAAATTTGAGCTTCACTGAAATAATTGTTGACAATATCATATTTGCCTTTTATTAATTTTGCTTCGAAAAGGGGAATTTTCACCTTTGATAGACACTTCGGCCGCGCGTGCACACATATAAAATTATATGGAAATAATAAAATGCAATTAAAAGAATGAAATGGTTAAGGAATTGGTTTAAAAAAAGTCGGGATTCTTAACATATAAAGGTTTTTATTTTTACAAGAACAGTTTTTCACAACAAATTAAATTGTGCATTAGCGTTTTTGATATGTTCTAAAGAGTTCATAGTAAATCAATCAGCAATTCGTTTGTTTAATTATCATAACATCCTAATAATTACAGAAAAATAATATTAGCTTTATAATAATGACACCATAAAAAAATCGATTGAAAAAAACAGAATCGATTTTTAACGAGGTTTATATATAATTGGCAATACTTTTTATTTTATTCACAAAGTACCTAATGAATTGCCGATTTACCTAACTTCATTTAAATTTTTTCGGTACTTTTTTTTGTGCAAAAATATTGCAATCTTTTTTGGATACATAAATACCACGATTAATTTCAATTAAAAAAAAGATGTATTTTTTAACAAATGCATATTGTTGGGCGTTTCATGACCAGAATGTGGCATTTCCATTTAAACATTTAACATTTGAGTGAGTGATGTAGGCTTATAAGTAATAAAGATAATGCGTTTATGGTACAAATATTTTGCTTTACAAAAAGAATTTGAAAACATTATTATAACAGATCGATTTTAAAATCCCTTCAAATGGAATCACGCATCAATAACCAAAGCCTGAGGTATGCAGAAGTTAATCCATTAATAAATTCACTAATCTCTATTCAAATATAAGCTTGCGTCTGAATTGGAATTTTATAATAGACTAAATGAAAAGGATTTTTTATCTATGGATAAAACCATCAATATTTTTAATCTCAATGATCTCAGTTTGTACAGACTTTATTTTACTTTTTTTTTCGGTACTCTTGCGTCAAAATCTCTTAAACTTCTGTACTTTATAATAGATTATCTGAAATAAAATATATTTCGCTACAAAAGATTTTGATTTATAATGATGGATTAAATATAAAAAATAAATCTAGCCAAGTTCGTGTCGGACCACGCACAATGGCCATAAAAAGTCTAAGAAGGCTCATCTTAAGGCAGTCTGAACCGGAGGAAATGCCCAAATCGCTACGTTCCAGGCAGTACAGAAGAAGAAATTTTTTCCACGTGTGATCACTCCATTTTGAAACCTTGGAGGATGCGATAAGAGAACATGTGAACAAAATTTGTGACTCGGAGGATATGAAAATTGAAAAGATTGTTCCTAAAATCAAGAAGACTATTAATCATTCAAGATTGGTGTTCCAGAATCCACGTTTGAAAAAGTGGACTGCAGAGACAGTTGGCCAATACATACCCGATTTTTTTTATAGGAGAGCGGGCTAACGAGCATGCGGCTCACCTGATGGTAAGTGACTACCGCCGCCCATGAACAACCGCAACACCAGAGAGGGAATTGCAGATGCGTTGCCGGCCTTTTAAAAAGGAGTACGCTCTTTTCTTGAAGGTCCCTAAGTCGTATCGGTATGGAAAAATCGCTGATGGTAATCGATTCCACAAGGAAGTCGTGCGAGGAAGAATCATCTTCTAAATGGCACAATGGTGGACCGCCAATCATCCAGATGGCGTGGATGGTATCGGGAGTTCTGCCGCGATGTGCGTTCGTGTAATTTGGCGGCTGGGATTAATCCGAACAATTCCTCAGAGCACTCCCCGTGGTCGATGCGAAAGAAAATGCAGAGATGCAAAATCTCTTCGCAGTGCCAATGAATGGAGCTGATCGGAAAGGACTCGGTCGTCGACAATTCGAGCCGCTCTGCGCTGGATGCGGTCAAGTGGAAGGTGCTGGCACTGGGAAGCCCCTGCCCAGAGATGGGAACAGTATTCCATGTGAGGCCGAACCTGCGCCTTCTAAAGTTGCAGGCGGTGTGCCGGCATGAAATACTGTCCCACCCTACTGAGCACGCCAAGCTTTAGAGGCCAATTTGGCCTTCTCTTCCAAGTGACCATGAAACTGCACGTCACTCGATATGTCGACTCCGAAGATTCCGATACTGGCTGACGTAAGAAGGGTAGTGCCATGAAACTGAAGAAATACGACAAAGGGGTTCTTTTTAGCGGTAAACGCGCAAACTTGTGTCTTCTGGGGATTGAACTGGACTAGATTTAGTCGGCACCAATCCGAGACTTTGTTAAGCAAAGACTCGACTTCAGACATAAGTTTGTCCCGGTACTCGGCGACGTTTTCCCGAAAAATATTGACACGGCCGGTGTATAGAGCATCACTAGTGCTGTCATCTGCATAGCAGTGAATATTACCAGTTAGGAACATATCATTGATATGCAGAAGAAACAGCGTTGTTGATAGCACACAGACTTGTGGAACACCAGCGTTAATAGGCTTGTAGTCGGAGCATGCACCGTCTACAACGACCTTGATGCTCCGATCTGCATGGAAGCTGGTGATCCAATTGCACAATTTCTCGGGAAGCTCATAAGAAGGGAGCTTCAAAAGAAGCGTTTTGTGCCAAACCCGATCGAAGGCCTTCGCAATGTCCAAACTAACGGCCAACGCCTCCCCCTTGGACTCTACTGCTTTCGCCTATCTATGGGTCAGGTAGACCTGAAGATCACCAGCTGATCAATCTCGACGAAAACTGTATGTAGCTACCGCATGAGCTGGCAGTTAATAATGGATTCCATTATTTTGGAGAACAAGGAGTTGATGGCGATAGGCCTATAAATGGACGGGTCTGAGCGGTCGCCTTTTTTAGGGATCGGGTGGACAAAAGCTGACTTCCATGAATTCGGGACTACGCCTTGGGAGTAGGAGTACCGGAAAAGACGCATTAGGACCAGTGATAACTCCGGAGCACACGTCCTCAGCACAATTGGGGGGATTCCGTCAGGCCCAATCGACTTCTGAATGTCCAGGGAGAGGAGTGCTTTGCGAACCGAGCGCTGTGAGAACAGCACATCCGGCATGGAGCACTCACACCGCGGGATGGTCGGCGGTGTTTTCCCCCCGTCATCATGAGTAGAGTTGGACGCAAAAAGAGAGCCTAAAAGGTCGGCTTTGTCTTTTGCGGCTTGGACCAGTGAGTCGTCCTCCTTGTGTAGAGATGGTAGTGATGGCTTACAGAAATTCCCTTGGACAGCCTTGGCGAGAGACCAGAATGTACGGGTTCTCGAAGGGAGGCGAACTAGCCTCTCGCCAATTCTGCCTATGTGCTCTGACTTTGCCTTGGCAATAACTCTTTTGAAGGACCTGGTGGCAAAGTTATACTTCTTTTTAATTGTGCTGGTGTTTACATCCCGAGTCGCCAAAGCCGCAGCCTAGGTTTGATAACACTCCTGCTTACTGCGTAATGCAGTCTTACAGGAGCGACCAAACCAAGGCTGAGGTTTGCTTCCGATGGGTACCACAGATGATGGAGTAAATAGTTCCATTCCCTGTAGCAACACATCAGTGACAGAGTCAGCAACAGCGCTGGGATCATCCGGCGAGAAGCAAACCCGCCCCCATGGGTGGTATGCAAAGAAAGACTGCATTCCGTCCCAATCCGCCGACCTGTAATGCCAAACTCGGCGGCAACCTGTAGAACGCAACCGCGAGGGGAGCGTGAGTGGCACCACACTCCGGATCAGACAATGGTCCGAAGAGCCGAGAGGGGCATCGACAGAAACCTGATATCCGTCCGGATGAGAGGTCAGCAGAAGGTCCGACAGGGAAAGTGTATGATCCTCCACATCTGGAATCCGCGTAGGCGAAGTAACCAGTTGCGTCAGACTATATGCCTAGGCAAAGTCATAAACAGATCTCCCCGCATGATCGGTTAAACGTGAACCGAGCCATTTGGGGTGGTGGGCTTTAAAATCGCCAAGGATTACGATCTCTGCGGATGTAAACTGTTGTAGCAAGGAATCTGTAGCCATTTGGACATGATCGATAAGTCCGTCTGTTTTGGCATTACCGCTGTCGGGCCTATAGAGGCATACGTAGACGCGCGGATGGTCGTCGCTGTCTATGCGTAGCTAAAGGATGGACAGGTCCGAACCTTTAAGACTGCCGAGGCGTCGAGGCACAAAGGAGTGCTCCAATTTGTACCCGGGGTAGGAGAGATACGAAGTATCAGCCGGAGAGGTAGAGCCAACAGCTAACAGTGGTAGAGCCAAGCAGTAGCTTTTGCTGTCGCACGGATGGGCCGAATGGCCGAATCCGATGGGAGAAAGCCGATCTGTTGAGCTCTCTTTTTGCGTCCAACTCGACTAGATGACGGGGGGAACACACCGCCGACCATCCCGCGATGTGAGTGCTCCATGCCGGATGTGCGATTTACACAGCGCTTGGTTCGCAAAGCACTCTTCTCCCAGGACGTCAGCAAGTCGAGTGGGCCCGATGGAGTCCCTCCCATTGTGCTTAAGACGTGTGCTCCGGAGTTGGCACCGGTTTTAACGCATCTTTTCCGGTACTCCTACTCCCAAGGGGTAGTCCCGAATTCATGGAAAACAGCTTTGGTCCACCCGATCCCTAAAAAAGGCGACCGCTCAGACCCGTCCAACTACAGGCCTATCGCCATCACCTCCTTTTTCTCCAAAATAATGGAAGCCATTATAAACTGCCAGCTCATGAGGTACCTTGAGGATCACCAGCTGATTAGTGACCGCCAGTACGGTTTTCGTCGGGGTCGATCAGCTAGTGATTTTCTAGTCTACTTAACTCATAGATGGGTGGAGGCAGTAGAGTCCAAGGGGGAGGCATTGGCCGTTAGTTTGGACATAGCGAAGGCCTTCGTACGGGTCTGGCACAAAGCGCTTCTTTCGAAGCTTCCTTTCTATGGGCTTCCCGAGAAATTGTGCAAATGGATCACCAGTTTCCTTGTTGATCGGAGCATCAAGGTCGTAGTAGACGGTGCATGCTCTGATTTCAAGCCTATCAACGCTGGTGTTCCACAAGGCTGCGTGCTATTACGAACGCTGTTTCTCCTGCATATCAATGATATGTTGCTAACTGGTAGCATTCATTGCTATGCAGACGACAGCACTGGTGATGCTCTATACACCGGCCGTGCCAATATTTCTCGGGAAAACGTCGCCGAGTACCGAGACAAACTTGTGTCTGAAGTCCAGTCTTTGCTTAACAAAGACTCGAATTGGGGCCGACTATATCTAGTCCAGTTCAATCCCCAGAAGACACAAGTTTGCGCGTTTACTGCTAAAAAGAACCCCTTTGTCGTATCTCCTCAGTTTCAAGGTAAAGGGAGCGCCTTAAAACTGCTGCCTCAGCCAGTATCGGAATCCTTGGCGTCGACATATCGAATAGTGTGCAGTTTCGTGATCACTTGGAAGGGAAGGCCAAATTGGCCTCTAAAAAGCTTGGCGTGCTTAGCAGTATTTCATGCCGGCACATCGCTTGGAACTTTACAAAGCGCAAGTTCGGCCCTACATGGAATACTGTTCTCATCTCTGGGCCGGGGCACCCCAGTGCCAGCTCCTTCCACTTGACCGCATCCAGCGCAGAGCGGTGCGAATCGTCGACGACCGAGTTCTTTCTGATTGGCTCGATACACTGGCACTGCGTAGAGATGTTGCATCTCTTTGCGTATTTTATCGCATCTATCACGGGGAGTGCTCTGAGGAATTGTTCGGACTAATTCCAGCCGCTCAATTACACTATTGCACATCGCGACAAAACTTGCGTTACCATCCATACCATCTGGATGATTGGCGGTCCACCACTGTGTGATTTAGAAGAAGTTTTCTCCCTCGCACAACTTCCTTGTGGAATCAATTACCACCAGCGAATTTTCCGGACCGATACGACTTAGGAACCTTCAAGAAAAGAGCTTACACCTTTCTAAAAGGCCGGCAACGCATCTGCGATTCCCCTGGTGTTGCGGTTGTTCATGGGCGGCGGTAGTCACTTACCATCAGTTGAACCGCATGCTCGTTTGCCCTCTATTCTATAAAAAAAAGAAGAGTACACCTGCATCTCGGTCAGAAAGAGCAAGGCCGGCTTCGCCATCTTGAGATGATAGTGGACGGTGTTTAGGTTCGAGTGAAGTCCCCTGATGTTGCAGAAATTCACGGATAGCGTGGCAGGGGTCGCCTTGGTATTGTTGATCAGTTTTCTCCCACCAATTATATTTTTGAGCGGAATTATGCTGTATCAAAATACTGCGATGCGATCGAGCTGATGGCCGCAAATACTGAGGAGTATTTTTTTATAGGATAAGGGTGACAAACGAGCACACAGTCCACCTGCTGGTAAGTGGTTGCTGCAGCCCATAGACATCTACATCTATTCTCTATTACAAATCAAAATGCAGATGCGTTGTCACCCGTGAGGACTAAGATGGAGTGCCTCATTTCCAGTAAAAAGGGCCTCCGGCCACCTGCACTCACCAATCGAAACGCAGAGGTAAACCTCTATTTCACGCTAGTATTCTGTGAGGTCGTGGTACCACCCCGGTTTGAGCCGGCCCATCCGTGCGGCAGCAAAAGCTGGCGCGTGGCTCTACCACTGTTAAAAATTCTAGTATTTCTAGCTTCTTCGTCATCGCTGGAGTTAGATGCGTCCTTGTCGGCTATGTGGACGCCAACTTATTTGAAATTGTGTGTGCCAATGGAAAACTGTGGTGAAAAGTTTTAGTCTGAGCTGGTGACGAATTTTGGGAAGATCCTTTTGGCAAGTTGAAATTTAAAAAATATAATTTCGTCAATTGGCGAATCTAGTTCCGCGATTCTGTCAGAGCGTTTGCTGTTATTTCGTTAGTGCACAGCATAATATAACATTTGCAAAAAAATATTCAAAAAAGTATTTTTGACTACTTGATCTTATTTCTTTTATTTAGTTTTTATATAAATCAAAAAAATAATCCCGGACGTTTTTATCGGTTATAAAGCATTACCAGACCTCTCCAAAAATATTTTATGAAAATTCTTCATGTATTTATTTATTTAGTTATTTTTATAATACCTGCAAATCGCCAGACAAATTTAGCGGTTTTAGACAATTTTAGACGTGAATAAAGTTTACAATTGTGAATAAAGTATTTTGTGTGAGAGCAATCGTAGCATCGTTAAAAATTATCTTGTGTTTTTGTATCTTTTTTAAAGATTTTAAAATTAAATTTTTATTTTGTGATTTAGCATCTATGTACATGCGCATATATATGACTATTGACCATGTAAATGTGTGTATAGTTTGAATTTTTTAGATCAGTGCTGTAATAATTTGTATAAAAGCTATTAATTTTAACCTCGTAAGCCTTGGTCTTGGCAAAAAATATGTTTTAATAATTACCGCCACATGTTATTATAATTTATCAGGTTCCAGTTCAATTTAAGTTTATTTATATTTAGTTTTTTAGTTCGCGGTGAAGTGCGCGCGACATCCGCACCGCTCTCGCATGCCTAAACCTAAGCGCTCTGTAGGTCCTGACGGTATACCACCTTACATCGTCAAAGACTGTCGCTCTGTTTTTGGAAAGCCTCTTCATGTTTTTAACCTGTGTCTCCTAGAAGGCTACTATCCATAACAATGGAAAATGACAAGAGTGATACCCGTACCTAAAGAAGGTTCGGCTTTAGTTGTGAGCGGATACTAACCTGTAGCAGTGCTGTCTGCTTTCGGCAAGGTATTTGAATCCGCATTACAAAAATGTATTTATACGCAGGTCTGTTCGCAGCTAACCGACGTTAGCATAGGTTTCGACCGGGTCGAAGTACCGCTGTAACTTGCTATCATTTATGACATATCTGCCAGCTATAGACGCTGTAGGGCAGGTAGACGCCGCTTACTTCGACTTTCGGAAAGCTTCTGATACCGTGGATAACAATATCTATTCAGAAAAATTTGCAGCAGTGGGTTTCACACCGCATATTTTAAAACTGTTTGCAAATTACCTTGTTAAACGCCGGCACTACGTCGTCTTCGCGGGGTATGAATCCGAACCTTACTTCACGTTTTTGGGTGTGAACCAATTTGGGTCCCTTGCAGTCCATATTATTGATAAATGATCTCTCAGAGGTCGTTAAGATCTCGAAATGTCTCCTATTTGCAGACGACATAAAACTGTTTTTGTTAGTAAAGAACGTTTCGGATTGTGAGCAGCTTCAGCCAGATATAGATAGAGTCGTGCACTGGAGTGCAATAAATAAGTTATATAAAATATAACACGTCGAAGTGTGAGGTGATAAGTTACGAGCGCAGACAAGCGCCTCTGTAGTACCGATACGAGGTTGAAGGCACGGTCATTCCGCGTGTTACTTTAGTACATGACTTATAGGTATACAGATGGCAGCTGAATTAACGTTTTGTAAGCACATTGTAGATATATGCGGTAAGGCCTCGAGCAACTTAGGTTTTATCCAAAGGAATTGCAGGGATTTTCTTAGTACGGGGTTGATTAAAGTTCGCAGCCGGCTGGAAACGAGTGCAATTATTTGGAATCTCTATGAAAATAAATATATCAACATGGTGGAAAAAATTCAAAATAAATTCACGCGGTTGCTTTATTTAAAGGAGTACGACGTATATCCTTTCTACCCGCTTGTTCGTGATCGGCATCGTCGGGTACAGCCAGCTTGGTGTTAGGCTTTACGTCGCGCTCTGCAAGTACGTGTGGCGCGTTCTGCGTGGCCAGCTACATCATCCTGAGGTAATGGAGGCGTTGCAGCTGTTTGTGCCTGGTAAGGCGGTGCGGTTAGGCGTCACCCATATCCCACCTTTGAGGTGCCGTACGCCAGGATAAATCTGCACAGATTTGCACCTATGTCACGTGCTTTAAAATTATTGAATATTATTTCCGAAGAAACAGACATTTAAAACTGCAGACTGGCAAAGTTCACAATAGCAGCGCAATGGGTCTGTGAGATTTTTTTATTATTATTTTTCTTAATTATAATATTATAAATTTTTATCTCAGTAGTTATATTTATCAGTTTCTGTTTGTTTTGTTCAGCATTGTCTTGGTGTACTGTTATTATGCTGTAACTGTTCTTGTAAAAAATAAATAAAATAATATTCTTTAAAATTATCAGATAGACATAACAGATATAACAGACAGACAATCCAATTACAATTGTATATATAGTACATATTATTATTATTATATATTATATTTTGTTATTTAAGTGTAATATTAAATTTACCTTTTAATATTGTTTATGTTAAAATGTCCAACGCTTGCAACAAAAATTAATAGTCATACCCAAATTAAATAATTAAATTAATTATGTTCTTAATGGTGTTCTTATACCTCAAAACTGGCTTTGTTTTCAGCTTACTGTCAGCCACTTTACACTCCTCAGCTGTGGGCGAATTACGCTAAAGAGGAATATCGCAGGCTGAAGGTGCAGTATAATGATTCGTTCCGCGTGTTGTTCCGTTAGCCACGATACTGTAGCGCGCCCCAGATGTTCGCAGAGGCCCGTGTCGTTGGTTTGGATGCGTTAATCCGTCACCGTATCGCGCGATTTAGAAGTTTTGTTTTTGGGTCGCAGGATAATCTCATCAAAATTATTTATAATATTTATGCATGTAGTGAAATTTTAGTAGGTGGTCAAATTTATTAAAATGTTAATAATAATATGTAATAATATCATTAATTAACCAATATTATAATTAAAATTTAAGGTATAATGTAAAAATTTGATTTTGTAATGGATCAGTGTTGTCTATATCAAATCAATTATTATTATGTGGTATCTATATTTTCGCCGGATAATTTCAACGTTGTTGCTGATTCTGTCGTTGATATGGTACTTCATGGAATGGAACTTTTTATTCCATCATCTGTGGTGCCTATTAGAGGCAGATCCTAGCCACGGTTTGGACGCTACTGTAAAATAGCATCACGCTATAAGCAGGAATGCTACCGGGTCTGGGCTAACGCATCAACGTCTCGGGATTTAAACATCAGATCTCTTTATAAGAAGTATAATTGCGCTTGCAGGTCCTTCAAAACCGTCATTGCCAAGGCAAAATCTGAGCACATTGGCAGAATTTACGAGAAGCTAGTTCGCCTTCCTTCGGAAACCCGTGGAATTTGGTCTTTCGCCAAGGCTGTCCAAAGAAACGTCTGTCAGCCATCTCTCCCATCATTGCACAGAAAGGACTACTCACTGACCCATGCCACAAAGGAGAAAGCCGATCTTTTAAGCTCTCTCTTTGCGAACAACTCGACTGTAGATGACGGGGGGAACACACCGCAGACCATCCCGCGGTGTGAGTGCTCCATGCCAGATGTGCGGTTTACACAGCGCTCGGTTCACAAATCACTCTTCTCCCTTGGACGTCAGCAAGTCGAGTGGGCCTGATCGAGTACTTCCCATTATGCTTAAGACGTGTGCTGCGGAGTTGGCATCGGTTTCAACGCGTCTTTTCCGGTACTCCTACTCCCAAGGCGTAGTCCCGAATTCATGGAAGACAGTTTAGGTCCACCCGATCCCTAACAAAGACGACCGATCAGACCCGTCCAAATACAGGCCTATCGCCATCACCTCCTTGTTTTCCAAAATAATGGTATCCATTATAATCTGCCAGCACATGAGGTGCCTTGAGGATCACCAGCTGATTAGTGCCCGCCAGTATGGTTTTCGTCAGGGGCTGGTGATCTTCTGTTCTACCTGACTCATAGATGGGCGGAGGCAGTAGAGTCCAAGGGGGAGGCATTGGCCATTAGTTTGGACATAGCGAAGGCCTGCGATCGGGCCTAGCACAAAGCGCTTCTTTCGAAGCTTCCTTCCTATGGGCTTCCCAAGAAATTGTGCAAAATTGTGAGAAATTGAATGGACGCACGAAGTAAGCAAAACATACAAACTATATACGGAATATACAGTGTGCCAATATTTTTTATCATGAACGGACGTGCTAAATGAGCAGTAATTATTCAAAAGTGAATATTGTCCTGTCCATCCAATAAAAATGAAGTTCCTATATTCCTATTCAACTATGTTATTAGTTTACAGATATACTAACAATTTTCACTTTCTAAACATTTGAAATTCTGCCGGAAATAGAAGATGCAATAAGTATCCATCTTGGCAATGGCGACTTGCACTATAGAATATCGGTCAAATACGACCTGACCAAAATATGAAACGACCACCAATGATTGATACGTCAAAAATAGTGCCTAGGTGTATATTAAATTACGGGGTTCAACTTATTTTATTGGAGCCGGTAAAATAATTTACCTTTGTAATGAAAAACCTTATTTCCTTACTACTTGTTATAGGTTTTGAACGCATCTAAAGAAACACTACCATTATGCGTTTACTTTTTTTTATATACTAGATTTTACTGTAGATTTTTTATTTATATTTATATTATATCATTTTTAAATGGAAAATATTCAAATAATAATAATAGAAATAAGTTGCAAATGACAGGTTAACAGTAAATATAGAATGCACTAATACTAAGAACGGAACGTATAATAGAGACACTCATAGTGTCTCTATGTAGTCTATGGTATTATGCCAGGGGAGCTGTCAAAGCGTGAAAAGTAAATGCACCTGCCTGTGTCTTAGATTTTGAGCAGCGAAAAGATTAGAAAGATTATTGATTCATTTTTGTGGTTTTAGCCATTGACTTGACTTATTTATATAGTTTATATATATAGTATATATTTGTATTTATAAGAATTAAACTACTAAAATTCTAAAAATTTCATTAGAATGTTATTTTTACTAAATTACCCTTCTCTAAATTAAGATAATTTACTTAAAATGACGTGTTTTCGCCTTTAACTTCGCGTCGCGTTTACTTCATATACTTCAGCCTATTTCCTTCGCCGCATAAGTGCAAGGGGCAAATACAAATTTGAAATAATTGAGTACAAAAGAGAGTTTGTTGTCAGTTTTTTATATCAAAGGTAAGGTATTATACTGTTTTAAAAGTTATTTGCTTATATTTTGTCTCGTAACAGTTTTGTACACTTTATAAAATTTTCATTTCACATACTGTGTAGTTCACATATGATATAAAGTAGTCAGAAGTAACTGAAAATGAAATATAAAGTGTGAGTTATCACTATAAATCATGTAAAAGACACAAATTTTCAAATTTAACAAAGTCCAATGTACGATAATTACCTTTTTTGTTATAATTTCGAAAGATCGTGAATATTATGGTGAAGTTATTTTCAACAAAAATGACGTTAGTTAAAGATGCGTACTATAAGATTTACCTATGTTTAAATTTTTATTTATATACTACAGGCTCCTACTGAATATATCGACATCATTATATTATATATTTCTTTTCTTTAATGAAATTTCGAGTGTTTCTATGTCTTTGTTTCTTTCTATATAGTAGTTATTTGATTTATATATAGATATTGAACTTTAACATATAGGGTACCGTTAGACTTGCCTTAGTTGTAGAAGTGACATATAATATTATGTATTTGAAGTTGTTTCTTTTCAGTAAACTTGTTTGGTTTTCTTATTTATAACTTTTTAACCGTTGAACTTGTTTATGCAATTTTTGTTTCTTAATTTTTTTTATAGGATAAGGGTAAACGAGCACACAGTCCACCTGATGGTAAGTGGTTGCTGCGGCCCATAGACATCTACATCTATCCTCTGTTACAGATCAAAATGCTGCGAGCTTCTACTTCACGCTGGTATTCTGTGAGGTCGTGGTAACACCCCGGTTCGAGCCGGCCCATCCATGCGACAGCAAAAGCTGCCGCCTGGCTCTACCACTGTTAAATTGTTTCATGTTGATTATTTTATATAAAAATATATTGTCTCAAATAATAAAATTACCCCCCTCCCTCTCCTTATAATTTCCTAGTTTCCTTCCACTGCTAGCCATGGGCCATGGAAACAAAAACGAAAACAGACACTTTTTTATTCAACGTAGATTATAAATAATACTTATTGAAAGTCACTCTTTTGTTTAATTACCACTGGTTCGGAAAAAAACCTCTGTCCTGGGAAGAACCAGCAAGAAACCCAGTGGAACTTTAAGAGACAAATATAATTTCAGTAATAGTCGCGTGACACTTTGCTATGGAAATAACTAAACTAGTATAACTGTTTCAACACTGGTAAGATCTCTAATCTTTTTTTACAGCATATGCTGCAGAACTAAGCCTGCTTGCTAATTTAGATATATGGGGTCCCCATTAAAACTTCGCGTCTAGTGTGATTTCAAGAAAAATGGTGGTATCAACAAGATTTGACTGCTGCGTGGCGCAGTGGCTTCGCAATGAGTTGTTGCGTTGGGGGTCGCGGGTTCGAATCCCGCACGGAACAAGTATTTGTATGGCCTACAAATAATTGTTCCGGGTCTGGATGTTTGTTCTTGGGCAATATATGTTTGTAAACTGCATCCACGATACAGGAGAAAATCCTAGTGTGGGGGTAACGTTTTAAAAAAAAAGATTCAGATGCTCCTCATTTAAAATTACTTTAGTATTTAAATCTTTAACATTTGGAGTCATAAATTTCATGCATTTCATTTTAGTGCCATTCAAACTCAAATCATTAACATTAAACCAATTTACTTATTTAGATACAGCATTATTTACTTCGTCATATTTTAGTAATTATTATCGTTTTAATTTGAAAATTAATGAAGTGTCATCAGCAAATAATACTACATCATGGTTATTCCCTACGATGTACAGTAAATCGTTAATATATACAAGTAACAGAAATTAAGAGGAGCTCAAAATTTTACTGACGCAAATATCGCCCACCTCAGCAACGCTACCCTAAACATCGCATGGAGCATCCACGTTCCGCCGAGATTAAATTTAAAAAAAAAAATCGTCTTTTTGCTCGCAATTTTTTTTCTCAGCTTTATTACAACAAACACTTACCGTAGCTTATTAAGGTCCGCTGCTGAACATAGGTCACCCCCATATTGGCCAGCGGGGTGGCAACCGCAGTTTTTATTTTCAGTTGTTATTAGGAAGACGCTACTGCCCATCTCATGATTAGTTTCCCTCTGCTCTGTCGCCTCTAGATATGAGTAGTAAATTAATAACATCACCGTGAGAAAGTCACCGTGATCAGTCTAAAAGTAACGATGACTAACTACGTTCCAATATAACGTTTTGCCTTTGCGCCGCCACCGTACTATTTCTACTTTACTCTTGTCACTGATTTAACCAAACAAAAGAAACTACTGTCTAACGAGGTACGTGTATCGTGTACTGGAACGATACACCGGGCTATCGGCTATTTGAAATTCGTATATTACAAAAATAATAGTTAGAATGATACTATCATATAACCCCTTAAGTTTCATGATGCCCGTAGGATGTTGACAGCTTATGCATGCCCGCTTGTCAGCCGACCCCCTGTGTCCATTTGGCAATTAAACACGCCTTGTCTTTAATCTATGTTGTTCAAAGATAAAACGCCGTTTTAATCTTTGAATAACATAGATTAAAGGCAAGGCCGTAAAGTCTTTTAGATAACCGAAATTATGGTCACGGGTATTTAAAAATAATACTGTTGTGGCTTCGGAACAGTCCCGATATAACTTCCCTTTCCTAAGTATTTCCTATCCTCCCGCCTCCCCCATATACGCACTACTCAAAATGGTGCGCCACCTGTCGTCAAGAAGAGAGGAAGCAAGATGGCCGCGCACGCATAAAACGTGTTCGTTACTGCTCGTTTAAAAATACTCAATAAATAAGTTGTAAGACTATCGTGCAATTGCTCGTGTCCATATACATTCGAAGTGCAGTGTGGTATCTGTGTATACACGAGAAGTCTAAATATACAGACTTCACCATAACCCCGAGGAGTGCTCCTGTCTTGTGAGTATCCTTGCCTTATCTACCCAGTTCTAAAGCTATTTTCGTTTACTTCCCGGTTGGGATCATCGGGTTAGCCAGCCCTTGGTCTGGTTGTTCTCTGGTTCCCAAAACCACCCACGAAACACATTGCGAAACATTCAAGCCGTAACATAATTTCTGGTCCTTCGAGCCGGATACCTATGGATTTCTATTTTTATACAGTCCGCTCCTTATTAAGATAATATCAAGTTCAATTTCTAAGGAAAACTTTGATATTTAATCTATTTATCTTATAATTGAAAGTAACTAATTCATTTCAATTATAATCCTGCTAGACTTGAATGCTCGTGAAGTGTTTCGTATTGCTCAGACTTTGCAGACTTATCTTATTTAGTTGCGTTATAATTGCTAAGTTTATTTCGAATGTGCATTGATAGTCTTACGCTTTGAAAATTATTATAACTTGAGGGTATTTTATAATTATTGTTGGAAAAAATTACTAAATCAGTTTATGGAAATGATTCATTTGATCTTGGAATAATAGCACTTAAGTATAAATACTTGTATATCTATGAATGTTGGGTCGTTTGTTAATTGTTATCTAATTCAAACAGTTAAAAAACGTTAACATTAAATTCAGTGTTTGAATGTTGATTTAGTTTTGCCAAACTTAAATATTGTTTTAAATATCTGTTGTTAATAATTATACTTAACATTCATATTTAATATTTCGCTGTTATTTTATAATCATGTCGCAAGAAGAAATGAAACTTTAACTTTATACGTCACAGCGAGAGTATGTTTTTCGTTCTATTCAAACTCTTTTCGATTTATCCACTCAAATACGGGAAGACTCCAGTTCATCTAAAGTTAGCCAATTTAAATCTAGATTTCTTAAAATTGAGAACATTCGTGACGAATATGTGTTGCTTACGGAAAAAATTAATTCGTTAAAACTGGCACTGTTTCCTAAAGAAAAAATAGATATGCAAGCGTTGTCTGCATTTGATGATATGTACTATGAAGTTCTAAGTTTTGCCGCGGAGATGTCCCTACCGGAGCGCAAACGAGGCAGCAGCCCAACGTCCGCTGATGTTAACTACACCTTTACGCCCGACGCGGAAAAGATACAAGCTAGACTGCCACAAATTGAGCTTCTGAAGTTCGACGGAAAAATTGAGAATTACTACTCAGTCTAAGCCTACTAGTTCGAAGCAGCTGGCTTCACTAGAGTGCTATTATTGTGGCGCAGCACACAGTATCTATAAGTGCCCCACTTTTCAATCATTGGACACCAGTGCTAGAATAAATATTGTCAAACAAAATAATTTATGCATTAACTGTTTACGACAACATTCTCTTGATAAATGCGTCTCAAAAATGAGATGTTTTATCTGTAGTGGTAATCATCACACTCTGGTACACATCGACAACCAAGTTCGATCACCGACCGCGGTGACCACCGGTTCGAGTAGCGCCTACACTAACACGAGTGCATTCGTGGGAGAGGCTCGTGGCCCGTGCGTGGTGCTGCTCGGGACGTGCATGGTGCGTGTGCAGGACTCTAATGGCACATTCCATCAAGTTAGAGCGCTCATCGATAGCGGTGCTCAGGACTGCTTCATCACTATGAAATGCGCAAAGAGACTTGGTTTTCAATTACGTCGATGCACCACAACTGTGGCTGGACTTGGACAACAGTCTGTGTGTCAAGTCAAGGGAGTGACTCAATGCTCTATACGCCCGTGTGATTCGAATGACCCACAATTTGATATTAATCCTATAGTCATCGATAACATTACTTCTAAAATGCCAACCACTGATATTCCTCTAGCGGTTCGAGACTGTTATAAACACTTAGTATTAGCGGACCGTGACTTTGACAAACCGTCTGATGTTGATTTATTGCTAGGTGCTGAAGTATTTCATCACATCTATGACGGCCGTGTCATTCACCCAGAGCCCGGCTATCCTGCTGCTTTACATAGCGTCTTTGGTTGGGTTCTCTCAGGACCCACCATTGTGGAGAGTCCGGTAAAATCGGTTGGCACTTCATTAATTGCTTCAACCAATTCATTGGAGAAGATGATGAAACGATTTTGGGAAGTCGAGGAACCGCCTCATCAACATATACCTGCTCCAGAAGATGAGGAGGTCGAACGCCTGTATTCCACTCAAACTTATAGGGAATCGGACGGTCGATATGTAGTCCCTATCTTATTGACGCAGTCGTCTGTCTATATGGGAGGCTCATATAATAGTTCTTTGTCGCAGTATATAAATCTTGAGAAAAAACTTTGCCGACAACCAGAACTTAAATCACTTTATAACGATTTTATGCGTGATTATGAGCAGCTTAATCATATGCAACCAGTGGGAAAGGATATTACACCTGGTAGATATTTCATCCCTCACCATTGTGTGATTCGTCCAGAAAGCATAACGACCAAACTTCGCGTTGTATTCTATGCGAGTCACAAGACGACTAAAGGACTATCTTTAAACGATATTGTTTATACTGGACCGAAGTTACAGGCTGATTTGGTTGACATTATTACTGGATTTCGGGTCCATAATATAGTTTTTACATGTGACATATCTAAGATGTACAGGCAAATCTTGATAAGGCCTGAGGATCGAGTGTGGCAACACGTACTATGGCGTGAATCCCCTTCCTTGCCTGTTCAAGAATTTGAACTTCGTACGGTCACATGCGGAGTCAAAAGCTCGCCGTACTTAGCGATACGAACATTACATCAGTTAGCTGCAGATCACGGTGATCAGTTTCCCCATGCAGCTGAAGCTCTTCGGCATCATACTTACATGGACGATATTACTACAGGTGCTTCCTCAGTCGAAGCAGCCTCTCAGCTTAAAGAAGATTTAATTAATAAGATTAATTAATTAATTATGAAATCATTCCCGCCAATCTGTGTAACGATTGGGTTTCATTTGTGTCTGACTTGTCTAATATAAAATCGATAAAAGTCCCTCGTAAAACCGTGATTGATTTAACAGCTACACACCAGGTGATTGGGTTTTGCGATGGATCAACCAAAGCATATGGGTGCTGTGTCTATCTTCGATCAAGTATCGATGATCAAAAACAAGTTTCTCTTTTGATTTCTAAATCTAAAGTGGCTCCGATTAAGCCTCTAACAGTTAATCGTTTGGAGTTGTGCGGTGCGCTCTTGTTATCACGTACTCTCAAACACATGCAAACTTTACTTATTTCGAAAATAAATATATCTCATATTGTTGCCTACACTGATAGCTCAACTGTATTAGCTTGGATCAATACAGAGCCATACAAATTGAAACCTTTTGTTGCGCATCGAGTAGTTAAAATAACTGACGCAGTTGAACCTTCTACCTGGAGGCATGTCTCGACTCAGGACAATCCTGCTGACTTTCCTAGCCGAGGTCTCTCGTGTGCAGAATTGGTCAATTGTAAGCGATGGTGGTCAGGACCAGATTAGATGCTTAGTGATCCAGATCACTGGCCAGCTCAAATTCTTTGAATCTTATTTTTATTGTTTTATTAAGCTAGATTGTAAGTTCTAATTTTAAAATTAAATTAACTAAGTTTGATTTTCTCTTGTAGTTTAGTTAGGGTTATCAATGCACAACTTAGCTCAGATATCTATTTAGTTTATATTAATTTATATTCTATGAGCAACTGGGGACCTGGAGAGCTGCCGAGTCGATGGTTGTCTTGTGAAATCCCTAGGTGATTTCAGGTGGGAGGGAATGTTGTGGCTTCGGAACAGTCCCGATATAACTTCCGTTTCCTAAGTATTTCCTATCCTCCCGCCTCCCCCATATACGCACTACTCAAAATGGTGCGCCACCTGTCGTCGAGAAGAGAGGAAGCAAGATGGTCGCACACCCATAAAACGTGTTCGTTACTGCTCGTTTAAAAATACTCAATAAATAAGTTGTAAGACTATCGTGCAATTGGTATCTGTGTATACAAGAGAACTTCAGCTTAAATATACAGACTTCACCATAACCACGAGGAGTGCTCCTGTCTTGTGAGTATCCTTGCCTTATCTACCCAGTTCTAAAGCTATTTTCGTTTACTTCCTGGTTGGGATCATCGGGTTAGCCAGCCCTTGGTCTAGTCGTTCTCTGGTTCCCAAAATCACCCACGAAACACATTGCGAAACATTCAAGCCGTAACAAATACTACTCCCCAAGTCTAGTCACTCTTATGACACCCTGTGATTATATGAATATTCATACACCGCCACCACACGGTTATTGATAATTTCTCAAAACATTTCATTTATCGACGTCTTGCAATCGTCGGTTCCCCAGCGCTCTTTTAAACTTCATATAAATAATTAAATATTTTAATTGTTGATAATTTTTTTTATTTTTGGTTAAGAGTATACTAACATTTAACAAAATTTCTAATTAACAAGCATCCTATTTCTTAGGTAAATAACACAATTTATTACTAGGGCGCTTACAAATACCATTTTTAGTTTTTATAGACACAACTCTTGTGATGTTATCTGCTCCAGGATGTTTTTCAATGACTTTTCCCAGCAACCATTCAGCTGGAGGAAGATTATGGTCCTTTATTATTACCACATCATCGATCTCAGGTTCAATCTTTTTTGTCTTTCATTAATATCTTTGGTTTAGCATGACTAAATACTCTTCTGATCATATTTTCCAAAAATTGTTTACCATCCTTTGACTGAATTTCCATCATTGTAGTCCATTTAGCGGTATATTTGAGTAATTTTATTCTGGTACTACTATCAAGGGCTCACCCACCAGAAAGTGACCCGGGGTTAATGGTAATGGATCCTCAGGATTGTCATTTATATAGGAAAGTGGAGGTGAATTTAAGCACGCCTCGATTTGTGCTTATTTTGCTCCAGGTAAAACGTAATATGCATAAAAAGTTCAACTACAAGAATTTCGTTCTTACGTGATTTTAGGATTCCCTGTTAGCTATTCATTACGCTGAGTAGTATAGTAGTGGAGTTTTTTCTATAGAATAAAGGTTACAAACGAGTAAACAGTTCTTATAAGTAGACGATGTGACCCTTAGCTATTTATATCTATCCACGGGAAGAATCAATAAGCAGATACTTTGTCACCGCTGAGGACTAAGAAGGAAGACTAAGCTACTATTTCATGCTGGTATTCTGCAAAAGTGTGGTTTTTCCTGGTAGAGCCGAGCGATTCTTGCTATAACCATAGCTGCAATATAATAAATACCACTTATAAAAATGTTTTTTTTTATATAAAAACGTGTGGGGGTACCACACTAGAATTTTCTCCTGTATCATGGAGGCAGTTTACAAACATAAATTGCGCAAGGACAAACTTTCAGACCCGGAACAATTATTTGTAGGCCATACAAATACTTGTTCCGTGCGGGATTCGAACCCGCAGCCCCAAGCGCTGCAACTCATTGCGAAGCCACTGCGCCACGGAGACGTCAATCAATAAAATCAAAAGTTGAAATTTCCGTCCGTTGCCGTTAATATCCGTCGCCCATTACGCAACCCTTAGGATGGTATGGGGTAGTTAATTGTCGCACGCGGCCACTACACGACGACTTTACCAACCCCAATTTAAATTGCGGCGGAATGGAATGGAACGGAAGCGTCAATTTCACCTCGTCCCGCAGGAAGGCGTGCGAATGAAGGCGCCTTAAGGCTACAGGCACCTTTCAGTTATTTAGCCTAGAAATTTAATTTGACAAAAATGGTTGATCGCATATTATTTTCATATTGCTTATTTGTGAGGCAGAAGAAGAAAATGATGAGAAAAGGAAGAATATCAGAAAAAGGAAAAGAAAAATTTGGGTTTATAATTTATGGAAGAAATTAAAACGTCATCCTCCGCCCCGCTTCCAGCGGATTACACGTTCTGACGTGACGTTCGCTATACGTGTACGCATATCATATCGTCCTGTGAGTGTCGTAAGAGGTGACAAAGCGACCAAATTAGGAGATGAGCAGCAACTTACTAACAATAACTTAAAAATAAAAAACTGCGTTTGCCAATATATCTGCCAAGCTTGGCATCTATTAGAAATATTGCTCTTATGAGGCAAACTAAGAAGAGGCATATGTTCAGCAGTGGACTTTCGTACACTTTAATACAGGAATTAATTAATATAATGTTACGCTATTAATCATACCCCATGTCATTTTAATTTTATTAGAAGCTTTCTTTTTTTTTCCAGTGAAATTGTTAATTTAAATTTTAAGTGTTGATTTACTACTTGCTCGGCGGTAAAAGAAAACATCGTGAAGAAAGTGGCATGTCTGAGAAATAAGAAAAAAAATATTTTGAAGACGTGACGTTCGAAATATTTCGAAGACGTGACGTTCGAAATATTTCGATGACGTGACGTTCGAAAAATTTCGAAGACGTGACGTTCGCTATACGTGTACGCATATCATATCGTCCTGTGAGTGTCGTAAGAGGTGACAAAGCGACCAAATTAGGAGATGAGCAGCAACTTACTAACAATAACTTGAAAATAAAAAACTGCGTTTGCCAATCCATCTGCCAAGCTTGGCATCTATTAGAAATATTGTTCTTATGAGGCAAACTAAGAAGAGGCATATGTTCAGCAGTGGACTTTCGTACACTGTAATACAGGAATTAATTAATATAATGTTACGCTATTAATCATACCCCATGTCATTTTAATTTTATTAGAAGCTTTCTAAAGCTGCGGAGCACACTCACTGAAATATTTTAGAATAATTTTAACATATTTTCTAAATGCCTCACAACGATTATGTTACCTTTCATAGTAAAGTACAACCTTTGACTGCTCTTATGAATTCCTACTGTTACCTATACATTGAATGCTTTGCGAATTTTCAAGTTGAAGAATGTTTTAGAAGCTCGAATATGTCACGAACAACGTCATTGCAAACAGGTTTCTATAATCAAAATTAGTATTATATTAGCATGAAAGCGTGGAAGCTTTCTTCACTATGATACTTCTAAACGCATCTAGCGTTACATATCTATTGGAGGCGTTACAAATCCAATTTTATCATCTACTTGTTTTTTGTTAACTTATGGTAATGAATCCGTGAAGTGGCGGTGTAGGTTTACCCACTATCCCATATCGTCCGGTGGAGTCCCGAGAAGCTACAAAGGGAAACTGAAACAGGAGATAGGCAGCAGCATGTTCCTGATAATAACTCAAAATTACAATAAAACTGCTGGCAGGATAAAGACGCTCAAGGTCTCAAGGTTTTGCTGGTTCTACTGCGGATAACTTATGACTATATACGGATACGGATACGGCCCAACGGATTAGTAAGCTGAAGTGGCAATGAGCCGACCATATAGCTCAAAGAACCGACAACCGATGGGGAAAAGTTTCTCGAGTGGCAGCTTCGTACCGGTAGAAGATGTGTAGGGCGATCGATGGATGTGGGTCCATCGATGGGGGCTCATGACCGTGCTTTCTGGCATTCTTTGGGGGAGGCCTATGTTCAGCAGTGGACTTGTGAAGGGCTGCAATGATGATGATGACAATAAAACGCGGTTGCCAAGCGTGGCAACTATGGCAAAATCCCTCCGTGAAGCAACCTATAATCAAGGCCTTAGTTTAGCTGTAGACATTTATAGGCAGTAATGGATGAATCGATGTTGATTAAACTAATCAATTGGACACATTAATCTTAACTCAAAATTTTGAATTGAAAATTAATTTAACCGTTTAACATTTGAAAAAATATTGTTTGTACAAGTTGCACTAGCTACTAGACTAGTCTTGCCGTGGCGGGGGGCCTAGTATCCGTAGCTTGGTCAGGCACAGTAAACAAAGAAGAACCTACTTGGCTGGCCCGAAGTGTAAGGTCGGTCCGAGATGTTCGCTTCGAACGGGCTTACCTAGCCCACTCCGGATGCGCGTTAGTGGAGTGTGGCGGAAGAGGTGTTCTCTCCCCTTGTCCATCGCAGCCGAGGTGAAGTTGCTGGGAAAAGAAGTGCTGGTATGATGTTGCGCTACTCGCCATATCCTCCACGACTCTGGCGGAGGCGCACGTTGTTATGATGATCAGATGGTGCTGGAGCAATTTCACACAACGAAACCCAAACTTCATATATTCAAAAAAACATCAAAAATTGAGTCATGATATTGTCAGATCAAGCAGTTCGCAGTTTGAGAGGCAAATTACAAAGTATACTTGGAAAGAATTATCATGGAACGTGTTTTTTAAAACCGAATGCAAAACTGGATGAATTATTAAATTCATGTAATACACTTTGTATGGACTTTTCTAAAGCGGATTATGATTATTATACGTAGCATAGCCATGCTGTAGTTATATTATGGTTATAAAAAGAATCGTTCGTTAAAATAACAGCTCCATGCTGCTGTGTTTCGTATGGTGAGTGTGGAGAACCGGAAATCCTGTTTACTCGACAAGGCATTCCATATTAGTCCTCAGAGGTGACAACCCATCTGAGCACATCATTCACTTACCATCAGGTGGACTGTGTGCTCGTTTGCCACACTTTTCTATAAAAATAATGTAATTATCCTTGGTGGTACAAATGATAACGATCTAATGGAATTTCAATCAAATTATATTACACGTTATACCAAATTAAATTTACAATAATTGTTGTAAGTTAAATTAAAAAAATATATTATTTTATTGAAACAAAGCTAAATAATTTAGTTCAATCGATTTGTAAAAGCTTCAGTCACGCATCTTTTATACCCTTAATGTATAATAATATTCATAATGATGGACGTGGGCTTGAAAATGTAAATATTGTATCAAAATTAATTCTTCGTGAAATATTGCGAGTGACATATAAAATAAATTAATAGGTTTTTACCTATGACATTGCCGATCTGCAGTACTGGCCATTTCAAATCAAAATAATATTTGTTTGGCTAAGAATTCTAATTTCAAATAAATTTTATTTTAAAAACATGGAATTCTTTTTTCAAAATTAGTCATTTGTTTTCACCGCATTTGAACCTTTTCTATCATCATGGATACCTTAAAAATTCGAGTAATTATGGAATATGAGTACCTACCGTCGTGGCAGAAACGCGTTACAAGCGTCACGCAACATCAACAGAGCGAAAACTACAAACTAACCCACCACCTTATATTGGTATGCCAACCGATATTGAAATTTCGACCTGAAAAAATAAACCCCGTGGTCGTTCGAAAACTTTGGTTAACAATGACGAATGAAAAGCGATTGTGGAAGCTGACGATATTTAATCTACGGCTTAATTAGCAGCAGCTTTTGACTTTGGCATCAAAATAATACTGGTCCATTTGCGTCGAATTGACAAGGTCAAAAAGCTTGACAGGGTGCCTCACGAACTCAATGATAGCCAGCACGAATTATACATCGAGACGTGCCTTGGACTGCACAACAGGCACACAAACGTAGAAGTTTGAACCGCATTGTTAACTGTGACGAAAAATAGATTCTGTTTGACAATCGCAAGCTCTCGGCAAGTTGGTTGGATCCTGGTTCAACACATAAACTCCGCTGCTCCTGCACGACAACGCGTAACCTCATACTGCACAACAGGCAGTCTCCAAGTTACAAGAGCTGGGGTTGGAAGCTCACCGTCATCCGCTCTACTCACCAGAACTTGCGTCTATACTTCTTTTTTCAGAGTTTTTGAAGAATTTGGATAACTTTTGGCGGGAAAAAAACTCAATACCCGAGAGGTAGTACAAAATGCCTTTAAATAATTTGTTGTCTCCCCCGTCCAGCAAATTTTTCCAAAAAATGCATCAATAAACTGCCACTGCGTTGACAAAGATGAATCGATAGCATAAGTGATTCCTTGATTAATAAAAATAAAAAAATAAAAATAAATTACGAGAGCCGATTAAGTGAAGTACTGTGAGGGCTAATGTTTCTGAGCATGTAAGTTTAACAGCTAATAATAAGAAGTGCACAACAGACACTCAAACTGAGGATATCCCTCCTCTAAGTTGCATTTCGTTTTTTAATAGTAAAATAAATCGGCTGCCCAAAAACATTTTTATGAATATTTTTTATCAAAATGTCTGTGGTGCAACAAACAAAAAACATAACATTGAACAAACTGTATATTAATTCTATAAAACAGTATGTTTGTTTTTGTGAACATTTCTTAAATGAAGTTTCAGCTCGTTTATTTAAAATAGGGGGTTATAAATTAGTAACTTACAATTTCCGAGCAAACAAAAAACCGAGGTGGTTCAATGATATTGGGTTTAAATAATATTAAATGTGAAGATAATGGCTTCTGTAAAAAAAAAAACTATATAAGTCTACACATTTTGAATTTTTTGGTATTAAATATTATTAATTATGTTTGTTGTTGACATCGAAATCCTGTACAGAATTTTTTTTTTATGGAACGATTGGAGCGATCTCTGGAATACTTTTTTAATAAGAAATTAATTTTATGCGATAACTGCGACATTAATTTATTGATAAACAAAAAATGAACTTTTGAACCTGTTGACTTGTTATAATTTGAAACATTTAGTTGACTCAGCAATTTTAAATTATTAAAGAAAGAAAGGTTCTCGAGTGGCGGCCTCGTACCAGCGGGCGAAGTGTAGGGCGTCCTCGCACTTGATGGAATGACGACCTGGTAAGAAATGCAGGAAATACATGGATGCAGGTGGCTTAGGTTCGTGCTTTGTAGCATTCCTTAGGGGAGGCCTATGTTCAGCAGTGGACTTGTGATGGGCTGTAATGATGGATTGCTGGCGATGATGAATTGATTCAGCAACCTTGACATGTATTGACATGTATTTGAATTGGAAGAAGGAAATTAAAGTACTAGAATCTTACAACCAGTTCAGCGTTAGAAGTCACGTTAAAGCAAATTACATTATTTTATTTTGTTTTAGTAGAATCTAAAATTCGTTATAGCATAATATTCTGGGGCAACAGTTATAAGTACTATATAAAAAGTTATAAGGCAGCGTTTTTATTACAAAAGACAGCAATCCGCAACATGTTACGTATTCCACATATTGAGTCGTGAAAATATATTTCGGAAATCTGCGCATATAAACGGTCCCACTCTGTATATCCTAGTTTACTTACACATTTAATAAAGAATTTTCACAAATATAATACAAAGAAAGAAAGGAAAAAGGGAGAAATGACGCGTCGTAAAGATTTAAAAATTTCAACTACACCATCCTTGAATTTTGTACGCCACAGCACAAGATATCAAGCCATTACAACCAGATGGAAGTTAGCGTAGAACATTCTTTTTTTTAACTAAACTGTATGCCAATTAATTGCTCCATAAATGCTCCAGCAGAATCCGAAATTGCTCCAGCTCTATTGTTATTAGTTAATTTATAATTAATTTAAAAAAAATTAAGTATCAAAAATTTAATTTTGCAATAAAGTATAAAATATCTACTTTTTTAAATTAAACTGTATGCCAATTAATTGCTCCTTAAATGCTCCAGCAGAATCAGAAATTGCTCCAGCTCTATTGTTATTAGTTAATTTGTAATTAATTTAAAAAAAATTAAGTATCGGTAATTCAATGTTTTTAAAAGACATAAAATATCTACGTTTTAAAATTAAACTGTTTGCCAGTTATTTGCTCCTTAAATGCTCCAGCAGAATCCGAATTTGCTCCACCTCTATTGCTATTAGTTAATTTATAAATAATTTTTTAAAAGTGTAAGTATTGAAAATTTTATTTTGCTATAAAACAGAAAATATATAGTTTTTAAAATTAAACTGTATTCCAATTATTTGCTCATTAAATGCTCCAGCTGAATCAGAAATTGCTATACCTCTATTGCTTTTAGTTAATTTATAATTAATTTTTAAAATATAATTAATTAATTTTTAAATTGTATGCCAATTAATTGCTCCTTAAATGCTCCAGCAGAATCCGAAATTGCTCCACCTGTATTGTTATCAGTTAATCCATAATAATTTTTTTTAAATTAACCAGAAGGAAGTTAGCGTAGAACATTATTTTTTTTTAATTAAATTGTATGCTAATTAATTGCTCCTTAAATGCTCCAGCAGAATTTGAAATTGCTCCACCTCTATTGTTATTAGTTAATTTATAATTAATTTTTTAAAAAATTAAGTATCGAAAACTAAATTTTGCTGTAAAACAGAAAATATCTACTTTTTAAAATTAAACTGTATGCCAATTAATTGCTCCTTAAATGCTCCAGTAGAATCCGAAATTGCTCCACCTCTATTGCTATTAGTTAATTTATAATTAATTTTGAGATAGTGATCCCATTTGAGTAATAGCGCCATCATAAATAGAATGTAGTAACATTCTATGGTTAAAGTCATTTTATCGAACAAAAATTGATTGACTCTTAAGGTGGTACGTAGAATAGATACTAAATGGCATAAACCCAAAAAAATAATATTAACCGGTGTTTTGAAATTATGGATTCTTATGAATAAATTGGACAAACATGTTAATAGTTTTTTTGTGTTTAAGCCATCTAGCGTCTTTTTTGCGTACCACCTTATATAATTGCTCCCTATTAATTAATGAGGGCATCCACGACTTTTTCTGCCACCAGGGCGGCGCCACTTTTGAGTGAGGTAAAATATTTGACAGATTTCATAGCGGGGACGATAATTTCTTAGGAAAATGTAATCTTTAAGGTTTCTTTCTGTATTATTAGTTATATTTTATATTAATTACATTAGAAATGAATAAACCAAACTATAAATATAACTAAAAGACGACTTTTAAAAAAAAGAGTTATAATGTGCAAAAAATTAAAAATCAAACCACTGACGCATTGTGTTGTGTATTAATACAATACTCTAGATAATGATAAACTATTATTTAAAACTAATTTCTCAATTAAACGACACTGTGTAACAAAAAACTTTACCTCAGTCGCTAGTAGCGACATCTGGTGAGTGGAAAATTATTAGCCCTCATTAATTTATAATTGTTATTTTTTTGTTTAAAGAATTGCTCTACTACTACTTTTATTACTACCTTTAAACGAGCAATTCTTGTATATATATTTGGGTACTCTGAATTAACACATAACCTACATTTTATCCCAGAAAATTAAATAAATCCCGCGGGAATTAAAAAACCTTAGTCCACGTGGACGAAGTCGCGGGCATCATTTAGTTAACAGATAAAATATTTGATGAATTTATTTTATCTAAGGATAGAAATTGTTTATGTACATTTTTATTTTAATACAAGTAAAAGGCCAGTTACGTGGGCTTAGCCCACTCAGGACATGTTATCTTTAAAATCACTGGTCAAAGACCTTTAGATTGATATAAAATAATAAGCAAAAAGTCCAAAGTCCAAAAGCCGCATCTCAGCTACTCAGCTGTCATTGTCAATTATGTTTAGACTAGGTAACAGAATCTACTCAATAATGTTCTTCTTTAGTTGAGTGCTTAAATTTTGATGCTTTTTCAATGAGTAATAAAAAAAATATCGATATCGATCCGCAATCACATTACAAATCAATTTTGGAAAAACCTAAAAGTTACACCTAAAAGCTACAGTGGTCGGGTGGATTATAATATTTAAATTTTCAGAAAAGTCACTTAAAAATGAATCTTTTGACATGTCAAGTACGAGTATTAAAAGTTGAAAAGTAGGAGGACGTGCTCAGTGCAGCACGTGCATGTGCATTTATTTATGATTTATTTTTAAATAATAACTTGCTGGTCGAAGAGTGTATCAACGAATAGAGGAAACACTAGCGATCACATTATTATACACAGCAAACAATAATTTGTGATCTCACTTTGAAATTAATGTGTCATTTTCATATATTAATATGTAAAAGTTCTTTCATTATTATTATTTGAATAAAAAGGAGGTATAAATGTTTTTGTTTATTTAATATAATTAACCGTTGACTAAATGTTACCTTGTTTTATTTAAAATAGAGTATGTGTTAGTTAAAGTTGATATTTTACGGCTTTCTTCTTATTTTAGATTGGACTACATATGAAATCCATGTGACCACTTCTTGTTTTTATAAGGCGCGACAACTACAGTGTTAAGAAATAGCCTTGTTCACTTACTTAGCTGTCATGTTGCCTATTCGTTTATTTGAATTTCCACCTTAGCTTTATATTTATATATTTTTATTAATTTTCTGTGTTAAATTTAAAAAAGTATAAATTATATTAATACTTATATATATTATGTAAGTTATTTATTTGTATAACTTATATAAATATATTACAAAAGCGTTACAAAAAACAGTGTGTGTCGTGAAGACACACGACAGAAGTGAAACTTTTGTATTACAGGGAAACATTTCAATTATTCATCAATGATTTTTGAATAACATGGATGGTGTGTATCATTCATTTATTTACATAAAATTATATACATATGTGTCACAGTGCATCATTTTCTTCGATCTTAAGAAGAGACATATCTGTTTTGTTTGTTAATTAGGTAATTACTATCTATTATATACGTAATTTTATTTGGTAGCACCATCTATTTCTTTCTTTCTATAAGTAGTCATTTTATCAAATCAAAATTGATTAACTCTCATGGTGGTACGTAGAAAAGACGTTAGATGGCACAAACACAAAAAAAATATTAAGATGGTTGTCTAATCCATTCATAAGAATCTATAATTTCAAAACTCACCCATCAATATAAATTTTTTGGCTTTATACCATTTAGCATCTATTATACGCACCACTTTTAAGAGTCAATCAATTTTTATTCGATGAAATGACTTTTACTATAGAATGTTACTACATTCTATTGATGATGGCACTATTACTCAAATGGGATCACTCTTTCTCAAAACTAATTACAAATTAACGAATAGCAATAGAGGTGGAGCAATTTTGGATTCTACTGGAGCATTTAAGGAGCAATTAATTGGCATTTAGTTGAATTTTAAAAAGCAGATATTTTATGTTTTATAGCAAAATTAAATTTTCGATCCTTTGTTTTCTTAAATTAATTATAAATCAACTAATAGCAAAAGAGATGGAGCAATTTCGGATTCAGCTGGAGCATTTAAGGAGCAATTAATTGCCATTTAGTTCAATTTTAAAAAGGAGATATTTTATGTTTTATAGCAAAATTAAATTTTCGATACTTAATTTTTTTTAAATTAATTATAAATCAACTAATAGCAATAGAGGTATAGCAATTCCGGATTCTGCTGGAACATTTAAGGAGCAGTTTATTGGCATACAGGTTAATTTAAAAAAGTAGATATTTTATACTTTAGTGCAAAATTAAATTTTCGATACTTAACTTTTTTTAAATTAATTATAAATTAACTAATAGCAATGGACATATAGCAATTTCGGATTCAGCTGGAGCATTTAAAGGGCAAATAATTGGCGTACAGTTTAATTTTAATAAGTAGATATTTTTTGTTTTATAGCAAAATTAAATTTTCGATACTTATTTTTTCTTAAAAATTAATTTTAAATTAACTAATAACAATAGAGGTGGAGCAATTTCGGATTCTGCTGGAGCATTTAAGGAGCAATTAATTGGCATACAATTTAATTTAAAAAAAATTATGTTCTACGCTAACTTCCTTCTGGTTAATTTTTTTAAAATTAATTATAAATTAACGAAAAGCAATAGAGGTATAGCAATTTCTGATTCAGCTGGAGTATTTAATGAGCAAATAATTGGCATACAGTTTAATTTTAAAAACTATATATTTTCTGTTTTATAGCAAAATTAAATTTTCAATACTTACATTTTTTAAAAAATATTTATAAATTAACTAATAGCAATAGAGGTGGAGCAATTTCTGATTCTGCTGGAGCATTTAAGGAGCAAATAACTGGCATACAGTTTAATTTTAAAACGTAGATATTTTATGTTTTTTAAAAACCTTGAATTGCCGATACTTAAATTTTTTAAAAATTAATTATAAATTAACTAATAACAATAGAGCTGGAGCAATTTCTGATTCTGCTGGAGCATTTAAGGAGCAATTAATTGGCATACAGTTTAATTAAAAAAGTAGATATTTTATACTTTATTGCAAAATTAAATTTTTGATACTTAATTTTTTTTTAAATTAATTATAAATTAACTAATAACAATAGAGCTGGAGCAATTTCGGATTCTGCTGGAGCATTTATGGAGCAACTAATTGGCATACAGTTTAGTTAAAAAAAAGAATGTTCTACGCTAACTTCCATCTGGTGCCATTACACTATTTAATTATTTGCATACCTCATTTATAACTATTTATTGCCCCCACATACTTAAATCATTACTAATTAAAAAAGCTACTACTTAGTTGACGATTACCTGAATGACAAAAATAAACTTAATGAATGTTTAGTTTATTATTTGTGTACTGTTTAATTTATAATATATTATGACATGAGAAGTACTTATTTAAGGCTTTAACTGCGGTTGAAATGCCTAAATTCTTGGATATTTAAGAAAAAAATCACAATAACTGTTCATTTAAACCACAAAGAAAAAATACAGGGTAACAGAAGAGGATTCAATAAATGTTTTTATTGAACAAAATTGTATTTCTGTCAACCCCTTATTAGAAAAAAATCCCCAAAGAGTACCGATTTTTGTCATATTTTGCAAAATTTCCTCAAAACGGCACAAGCTTTTTAAGAAGTTTTTGCACTAAAAAAAGGTCTTAAAAATATTAATATTTTTAATTGAAAGTTTTATTTTTATTCCCCGTTTTACTCGAGAACATATAATTTTTTCCCCGAAATTGAATATATTCGCGCGAGCGTACATGCTTCGTCGCCCTGTAAACACCCGCGAGCTCAGGCGTAGTCCATTTTCGGACATCGTCGAGGGTGGATCACCCGTCGGTTTTGGAGCGACTTCGTTCAAATATATTGCATACCTTAAGCGAAAGCGCAAGGTATGTTCTACTGGGGTGTCATTTTCATGGTTTTCGAGAGAGTTGAAGCCGATAGGCTTGTCGAAATGTAAATCCAAGATGGCGGCTGCAATAGATATCAATTTTTTCATCATGGGTGTCATTCTCATGGTTTTCGCGGGTGTTGAAGCTGATAGGCTTGTCGAAATGTAAATCCAAGATGGCGGCTGCAATAGGTATCAATTTTTTCATCATGGGTGTCATTTTCATGGTTTTTGAGGGTATTGAAGCCGATAGTGCTGTCGAAATGTATTTAAACTACTTTAAAAATTCCGTATAATCATGTTATACGTAATTTTTTTAATGCGCTGAAGGTATGCCCAATTGGATTTACCAATATATTTTAGCTTTTTAAAGGTTCATACACAACTATAAATAATTCATGACTAGAAATACTCAATTTAGTTAATATCTGTACACTGGTAACTGTAAATATTGTTTTCTAAGTAAATTAATTTTTAACGTGCCCAAAGAAGAAGAAATTTTCGCGGCAACGTTGATTAGTGAAATTGAAAAATGCATTTTTATATAATTTAGATGTGGAACGACCAACATTCCATCGTTACTTAGATTTCGATAGTTTTTAATACCTATGTAGTTTTATTGTTGCATATTTTTATTAATTAGTTGATACTGAATTTCATAATTATGTATTACAATAAAACGCTGTTTTTATGAGTATGACTTTAATACAATATTATTGGGGAGGGAAATACTCGTATAGATACAGATACTTAAAGAACAACGGCCAAATTTTTATAGGAGCTGGACTTGACTTTCATTTTTCATGTCCCAAATCGAGCTATAGCTAGATTGGTTTGTTTTTATGTTGTTAACACCATCCCGTATGAAAATCATATCTAAATAGCCACAATTTTTTATAATAACGTCAACAATACTTTTGAGGTTAGCATCACATATGTAATCTTCTTCAGTGATATAAAATAAGAATTAGATTTTTATTATGATGTACGATTGCGTGTGATGGCTTATGTTAGTGTAATAAAATAAGTAGGTATGTAAATATATACTATTATTGAAGAATTCCACTCGCGGATCTTAGAAATTACTCTGGTATCAAGCTCAAAAACGAGATGGCGGCGAAGTGTATCAAAGCATATGTTACAATTAACACATGGCAATCGCAGGCTGTCGTTGTTGTGTAGTTGTAGTCTGCATGATGTCTCTCACAAATATGCAAGATGCAAAATCGGTGTCCAGAAATCAAAAGCACAGAATAATCGTTACAAGTGGTAGATATCAGTCCGTAAAACAATGCCGAGTTCAAAACAACAGAAGGAAATCTAAAATAGTACAGTATGTATCACAATCCGCAACGAATGAAGCATATAAGATATATAGATATGTATACGATTGCCGGGTGACAATCAATGTCGATCGATGACCACAAATTATGTAACTTGACGATGACTTGATGTCCCGTTGTACGTAATTGAACAAAACGCTTAGCTTACTATGAAGCTACATAATCATTTTTATGAAATAAATCCAGTACATATAAATCAGTATAGTAGTTGATTTGATGCCTACATGTTAATTGAATTTAATTACAATTAACTACTATTCAGAAAAACGTGAATAATTAGTCTTTGAATACAAAGTCCATTCATACGTGAAATGAGTCGTTATTAGGTGCGTTCCAGTGCGTTCAGAAACCATTATTTTAAATAATTTCGGAACAGTTACAATAACAAAAATAAAAGGATAACTTTTTTTGTGGCTACTTAGAGAGGTATTTTTGGTGTTATTTAAGACCTTAAAAAATAAGGATATTTTTCATAAATATTTCATATAGTGACGCCGTCGTTTCATCGTCTGGTACGATTTGGCCAACCTTCTTTAGGTAGGTACACTGTGTTAGCAAATGTTTCCCGTCCTCAGCCATAATTATAAACTTAATTAAACTTTTTATTATTAAACATTACTTGATTAAATAAATGCATAATTATTTGATTTATAATATTTGAATTTATAATTAGGTTATAAATAAGATTCCCGATGTAACAAACAATGATTTTAGACTATTTCCGTTTATGAATAATTGTAAACCGCATAATGCGGGTATAAAAGCAAATTCAGAACTCCGACTGGGGTCATTGTAAGGTACGTATTTGCTTTAAGCAGAAACTCTGCCAATTAAATATTAGAGAAAAACCATATCAAACTTTTATTTGAAAATCGACAACCACACTCTCACATTTCAGAAGGGGGATATAATTCTTGAAAAACAAAAGTAAAATTGTTCTGGGATATAAAATATCGGGCCCCAAGATAATACCAGTAACGTCAGCAGCTGGTTGCACAAGATTGATCAGCTTGGTGAAATATATGGATGGGATGCAACTGAGAAACAATTTTTAATGCAACTTCGTCTGCGTGGTTCAGCTCGACGTTGGTACGATGACTTAGATGATTATAACCTCGACTGGGAAGGGTGGAAACGTGCCCTGGAAATGGCCTTTCCACGAACCACTGATTTTGTCAGCATGCTCGAAGAGATGTTGGCAAGAACAGAAAAGATTCCGAAACCAAGACTAATTATTTCCAAGACAAATTATCACTTATTAAAAAATGCAATATCGTAGGAGAAAATGCTATCTCTTGTATCATCCGAGGTCTCTCCGTGGAGCTGCAAGCAAACGCAAAAGCGTACAAACGTCGGACGCCACAGTTATTATACTACGGGTATTTATCATCATTTGAAAATTATAAGAGAATAGAAGCTGCTACACCAATGTGGAAGTCATTATGGAAAAGGGGTACAGCCGATGGAAGCTCTGCAACTGACCAACAAACTGGGGTGAGATGGTGCTATATCTGCCGGCGGTTAGGACATCTAGCTCAGGACTGCCGTTCAAAACAACGCTGTGATAACTGTCAACGGAATGGTCACACTTCGGCTACTTGTTGGGCTGTGGCGACTCCTGGTTCAACGCAGCAACGTTCGTCATCCCTGGTGAGTCACACCTTGTTTACCACTACTGATATGTTATGCAGTGTATATAAGCGTTACGCGTACATCGGCACAGAAAAACTGGTTGTCTACATCGATACAGGTAGTAAATTAAATATTTTAACACAAAATAAAGCGAAATTCTTGAAATTACCAATAGCGACATCGACCACGGTAATGCTAGAATTTGGGAGAACTTGTATACAATCGTTGGAGAGGTTGCAAATAACTGTGCATATAGACAAAATCTGTCTAAGTGGGTACGTTTAAATAACAAATTACGTGCTATCCGATATAGATTTAATTATTGGGCAACCTATGATTAATCAACCGGGGGTACGTCTGGTAACTACTTCTAGCTCTGCAAAATTTGTAGAAACTTTAGCAGTTGATGATTGCCTAAATTGTGTTAAATTGGAAAATCTAGACTACAATTGTAAATTCGATGTGTATCTAAAATGTGATGTCACTTCACCAGCACAAAGCGTCAGTCTAATTGACGTGACGGTGAATATTAAATCTAATGACAATTTGTACTTCCTGACAAATTCTGTCTATATGCAATTAGGAAAATTATGTTATGCAATATCTGGAGGAATTACCTGCATCGAAGGGTGTTTAAAATTTATAAATATGAGTAACACACCAGTTTCCTTCCCTGCTCGTAAACTAATAGCGCAGGCTGAACTAGTGACCCTACCCCCTACTAATGTGCAGGACGCAATGAATACTGATTTTTCTTGTCTTCCTGATGGTTACGGTAGCCTTCCAAATAAGGGTGAAATTGACGTAGGAGATCTAGAAAAGAGGGACCAGGATGAGCTCCTAAAAATATTAAATAAATAACGTTATATCTTTGCTAGGGATACGAGAGATTTGGGGTGCACAGATCTCATGAAAATGCATTTACGGACAACTACTAATAAACCAGTTTACTTTAGGTTATCACACAAAGAAAACGAAATCGTTAATAGTAAGGTGCAAGACTTGATTGAAGCCGGCATAATACGCGAATCAACATCCGAATATGCAAGTCCAGTTATATTGGTGAAAAAAAAGACGGTGACTATAGGCTATGCGTCGATTATAGGGCTTTAAACTCTCACACTATCAAAGATCGGTTTCCCTTACCACATATCGACGATCAAATCTCAAAATTGGCGGGTAAATTTTACTTCACAACGCTTGACTTAGCTCAAGACTATTACCAAGTGAAGCTTGCCGATGATTCGATACATAAAACTGCCTTTGTAACGCCCTCCGGACATTACGAATTCCTAAAGGTACCTTTCGGTTTGGCCAATGTTCCTGCTGTGTTTTCTCGACTAATAAGCCTTGCCTTAAAAGACGTTAGAAACGAGGTTGCCATATATCTTGATTACATAATGCTACCTATTGTAACTGTAGAAGCCGGTATAAAATTATTGGATGGTGTTCTAGGCCTTTTGCAAAAAGTTGGTCTAAAATTAAATCTAAAAAAATGTTCTTTCCTGAAAGCAAGTGTCAAATACTTGGGTCATGAGATATCTGCAGGAACAATCCGACCTGGTCAAGCCAAAATCAAATGTGTCTCTGATTCGTTTCAGTGTCTGAAACTTTGATTAATTGAGAGGCCAGTTCTTGGCATTTATGACAGCAAAGCAGTTACGGAGCTACACACTGACGCGAGCAAGTTAGGATTAGGTGGCATACTCATGCAGCAGCAGCCCGATGGTGCAATAAAACCAATAGCAGAGTAACATCTAAAGAAAAACAATTCTATCACAGTTATGAACTTGAGACCCTCGCAGTAGTAGAGTCGCTGAAACGGTTTCGCATTTATTTAGTAGGGACACCTGTAAAGTAATTATAGATTGTACCGCTTTACGCACGACATTTGTTAAAAAGGATCTCATTCCTCGAAAAGCTCGATGATGGCTCACCATCCACGATTATGATTTGGAAATAGTATATAGACCGGGAGAACGAATGAAGCACGTGGATGCCTTGAGTAGGAACCCCCTGACGGAACATATTTTCCAAATTGACCAATCAGATTGGTTAGTAACGCTACAATTACAGGACGACAATATTCAGCATATAATTACTCAGTTACGGGAACAGACCACTAACCCAGACGTAAATAATAATTATATTATTAAAGATAACGCCCTGTTCAGAAAAACGTTGCATGAAAAACGTTTTGTTATACCAAAACTGGCAAAATATGGCCTACTTCAGAAATATCATGACCAAGGGCACCCTGGTTTTGAGAGATGCGAAAAAACCATAAAAGCTCAGATTTGGTTCATCGGGATTACTCGATTTATAAGAAAATATGTTAAGTCGTGCCTACAGTGCGCATATGGCAAGTTCGAATATTGAATAAAACTTTTTTTACGGATTTTATCGCGTTTAATTAGGTTATTTTATATTCCCGACGTTTCGGTTGCTTTCCAGCAACCGGGGTCAATAAAATTCGTAAAAGCAGTTTTATTCAATGTGTAGTGTTCGCGTAAATATAAGAAATCATTAATTTCGAATATGGTAAGAAACAAGGGGAACTATATCCTATCGAGAAAGTTTCAGTGCCTATGCATACTCTACACGCCGACCACTTAGGACCCTTCGTGAAAACTCAAAATGGTAATACGTATGTACTAGTCGTAATAGACTCTTTTACGAAATTCATATTCGCAAAAGCTCTCCGAAACTGTAGTTCAGTAGAGACGATTAAACACTTAAAAGAGATAATTACAATGTTCGGGTATCCCAATAGAGTTATTACAGATAGAGGTAAGGCTTTCACCAGTCCTTATTTTAAACAATTTGCAGAGGAAACACAATTTAAACACGTGTTAAACGCCATAGCGAGTCCGAGGTTAAACGGACAAGTAGAACGAGTAAATCGTACAATCATAGATGGCCTAAACACTATATCGGAGAGTGAAAATACATGGGATGAAAATCTATCGGATGTTTTATGGGGCATAAATAATACACCCAATTCTACCACTACTTTCCCTCCATTCAAACTCTTATTCGGGCACGAAAATTTCCGTTTACCAGCTTACCCTAAGGGAGATTCAAAAGATTTCGCTATACAACAGCAAGTTAACGGTGGTAGAGCCATGCAGCAGTTTTTGCTGTTGCACGTATGGGCCGGCTCGAACCGGGTTAGTACCACGACCTCACAGAATACCGGCGTGAAGTAGAAGCTCTGCTTCTGCGTTTCGTCTGGTGAGTGCAGGTGGCCGGAGGCCCAATCCCCCCCCCCCCCCCCATCAACATGGTAGCGGAATTACATAATAGACTACCCCAGGAGGGTACCAGTACCCCTGGAGAATCCCTCGCTGAGCATCCACGACCATGTTATTCCAATCCTGAGCGTGGGTGCTCAGGCTGCCCCGCGTATTCTGGGGGGGGGCAAAATTCCGCTCAAAAACATAACTGTTCGGGGTAAACAGAGCAACAATACCAAGGCGACCCCTGCCACGCTATCCGTGAATTTCTGCAACATCAGGGGACTTAACTCTAACATAAACGCCGTCCACTACCATCTCGAGACGGCGAAGCCGGCCTTGCTCTTCCTGACCGAGACGCAGGTTTCCTCTCCGGCTGATATTTCGTATCTCTCCTACCCTGGGTACAAATTGGAGCACTCCTTTGTGCCTCGGGCTGGAGTTTGCGTGTATGTCAGAGAGGACATCTGTTCTCGACGCCTCGGCAGTCTTGAAGGTTCGGACCTGTCCATCCTTTGGCTACGCGTAGACAGCGACGACCATCCGCGCGTCTACGGGTGCCTCTATAGGTCCCATAGCGGTAATGCCGAAACAGACCGACTCATCGACCACGTCCAAATGGCTACAGATTCCTTGCTACAACAGGTCCCATCCGCAGAGATCGTGATCCTTGGCGATTTTAACGCCCACCATGCCGAATGGCTCGGTTCACGTTTAACCGATCATGCGGGGAGATCTGTTTATGACTTTGCCTTGGCATATGGTCTGACACAACTGGTTACTTCGCCTACGCGGATTCCAGATGTGGAGGATCATACACCTTCCCTGTTGGACCTTCTGCTGACCTCTCATCCGGACGGATATCAGGTTTCCGTCGATGCCCCTCTCGGCTCTTCGGACCACTGTTTGATCCGGAGTATGGTGCCACTCACGCTCCCTTCGCGGTTGCGTTCTGCAGGTTGCCGCCGTGTTTGGCATTACAGGTCGGCGGATTGGGACGGAATGCGGTCTTTCTTTGCATCCTACCCATGGGGGCGGGTTTGCTTCTCGCCGGATGATCCCAGCGCTGTTGCTGACTCTGTCACTGATGTGGTGCTACAGGGAATGGAACTATTTATTCCATCATCTGTGGTACCCATCGGAGGCAGATCTCAGCCTTGGTTTGGTCGCTCCTGTAAAACTGCATTACGCAGTAAGCAGGAGTGTTATCAAGCCTGGGCTGCGGCTTCGGCGACTCGGGATGTAAACACCAGCACACTTAAAAAGAAGTATAACTTCGCCTCCAGGTCCTTCAAAAGAGTTATTGCCAAGGCAAAGTCAGAGCACATAGGCAGAATTGGCGAGAAACTAGTTCGCCTTCCTTCGGGAACCCGTGCATTCTGGTCTCTCGCCAAGGCTGTCCAAGGGAATTTCTGTAAGCCATCACTACCATCTCTGCACAGGGAGGACGACTCACTGGCCCATGACGCAAAAGACAAAGCCGACCTTTTAGGCTCCCTTTTTGCGTCCAACTCGACTCTTGATGACGGGGAGAAAACACCGCCGACCATCCCGCGGTGTGAGTGCTCTATGCCGGATGTGCTGTTCTCACAGCGCTCGGTTCGCAAAGCACTTCTCTCCCTGGACATCCAGAAGTCGAGTGGGCCTGACGGAATCCCCCCAATTGTGCTGAGGACGTGTGCTCCGGAGTTGGCACCGGTCCTAACGCGTCTTTTTCGGTACTCCTACTCCCAAGGCGTAGTCCCGAATTCATGGAAGACAGCTTTTGTCCACCCGATCCCTAAAAAAGGCGACCGCTCAGACTCGTCCAACTATAGGCCTATCGCGATCACCTCCTTGTTCTCCAAAATAATGGAATCCATTATCAACTGCCAGCTCATCCGGTACCTTGAGGATCACCAGCTGATTAGTGACCGCCAATACGGTTTTCGTGGGGGTCGATCAGCTGGTGATCTTCTGGTCTACCTGACCCATAGATGGGCGGAGGCAGTTGAGTCCAAGGGGGAGGCGTTGGCCGTTAGTCTGGACATTGCGAAGGCCTTCGATCGGGTTTGGCACAAAGCGCTTCTCTCGAAGCTCCCTTCCTATGGGCTTCCCGAGAAATTGTGCAATTGGATCACCAGCTTCCTTGCAGATCGGAGCATCAAGGTTGTTGTAGACGGTGCATGTTCTGACTACAAGCCTATTAACGCTGGTGTTCCACAAGGCTGTGTGCTATCACCAACGCTGTTTCTTCTGCATATCAATGATATGTTGCTAACTGGTAACATTCATTGCTATGCGGATGACAGCACTGGTGATGCTCTATACACCGGCCGTGCTAATATTTCTCGGGAAAACGTCTCCGAGTACCGGAACAAACTTGTGTCTGAAGTCGAGTCTTTGCTGGACAAAGTCTCGAACTGGGGGCGACTAAATCTAGTCCAGTTTAATCCTCAGAAGACACAAGTTTGCGCGTTTACCGCTAAAAAGAACCCCTTTGTCGTATCTCCTCAGTTTCAAGGCACTCCCCTGGTTGCCTCAGCCAGTATCGGAATCCTCGGCGTCGACATATCGAGTGACGTGCAGTTTCGTGGTCATTTGGAAGAGAAGGCCAAATTGGCCTCTAAAAATCTTGGCGTGCTCAGCAGAGCGGGACAGTATTTCATGCCGGCACACCGCCTGCAACTTTACAAGGCGCAGGTTCGGCCTCACATGGAATACTGTTCCCATCTCTGGGCAGGGGCTCCCCAGTGCCAGCTCCTTCCTCTTGACCGCATCCAGCGCAGAGCGGCTCGAATCGTCGACGACCGAGTTCTTTCCGATCGGCTCGACTCATTGGCGCTGCGAAGAGATGTTGCATCTCTTTGCATTTTCTTTCGCATCTACCATGGGGAGTGCTCTGAGGAATTGTTCGGATTAATCCCAGCCGCCAAATTTCACGAACGCACATCGCGGCAGAACTCCCGATACCATCCACACCATCTGGATGATTGGCGGTCCACCACTGTGCGATTTAGAAGATGTTTTCTTCCTCGCACGACTTCCTTGTGGAATCGATTGCCATCAGCGATTTTTCCGGACCGATACGACTTAGGGACCTTCAAGAAAAGAGCGTACTCCTTTTTAAAAGGCCGGCAACGCATCTGCAATTCCCTCCCTGGTGTTGCAGTTGTTCATGGGCGGCGGTAGTCACTTACCATCAGGTGAGCCGCATGCTCGTTTGCCCCCTCTACTATAAAAAAAAAAAAAAAAAAGCTCTACAGGACAGGAGGAATAGTGCAAAATTAAATATAGATAAAAATATGACCCTCATGAAAAAGAGATTTGTCAAATCCCGTAAGACATGTAATAAATATTCAGTAGGACAATTAGTTTTGTGGAAAGGGGGCACTAGTATCGACACATCTGCGAAAGTTTGCCAAAAGTTAAAAGCCTTTATACAGGACATTACAGAGTATGTAAGGCAGAGCAGACAATAGATCGTTATACAATATGTAGTGTAAAGGGAATGAAAGTTTATAGAAAATTTAGTTCGGTTGTGCGAGGAGAAGTATTGAGACCATATAAGTCTATTATATATGATGCAGATAGTTCATCTACTGACAGGGAAGTGGATAGGGATGATCTTATTGATCTGCTAGAGGGTTGACTAAAACAAAAATGTTTATACTTATAGTTACAAATGTATCATACAAGTTGTAGAATTATAACTCCTTATTTTCGTTATGTATTTGATTAAATATGCTGAAGCTCTGCTCGTCTCTATTGCGTAGGAATCAATAAATTAAACTCAAGTGTATTGTATTTAACTTCTTAGAATTAAATTGTTATTAATCTTATTGCTTGTAAATGAAAATCAAATATATTATGATAAATATATAAATTAGTCATTTATTAAATGAATCCTGTAGTAATAAGGAGTTCCGTATTAATTAAGAGTTTAAAACATTTAAATAACAGATAATTGAATAGTTACCAACTCAAATTTATTGTATAAATATTTATTTATTTTTATATTATTACAAACTTATAAATGTAAATTAGTAAATTATCACAATGAATCCTTAGGATTATTAAGAGGGTTAGAACATTTAAAAGATATCTTGTAATATCATTATACATTTATTTCAACATCGCTGTGTAGAAATCTCCATTTTGAAATATCCACATCCATCTGAAACATAAACAATGGGATTATTAACCATGTGAAGATACATAATAGATTGCTCTATCCATAATAGCATATCGCTTATTACAATACCAATTGCAAGCAGGAGAAAGTATATTAGGTAAGAATGTATGTGACAAAAACATCACAAAGTTCTGCGTGACAATCCCTTGACAAGCATTCATTGATCACACAAGGAATAATTGTAATTAATTAATATCCTTTATGTAACTAAAGAATATCAAAACATGTTATTAATACTCAATTACCTAAGAGGTCACTCAGGTCTACTCAAAATTTTCTGTGTGAACGACCCATCTGTGTGACCGAACCGTCTATGTGACCGATCCGTCTGTGTGACCGGTCCGTCTGTGTGACCGAACCGTCTATGTGACCGATCCGTCTGTGTGACCGGTCCGTCTGTGTGACCGAACCGTCTATGTGACCGAGCCGTCTGTGTGACAGGTCCGTCTGTGTGACAGAACCGTCTATGTGACCGATCCGTCTGTGTGACCGGTCCGTCTGTGTGACCGAACCGTCTATGTGACCGATCCGTCTGTGTGACCGGTCCGTCTGTGTGACCGAACCGTCTATGTGACCGATCCGTCTGTGTGACCGGTCCGTCTGTGTGACCGAACCGTCTATGTGACCGATCCGTCTGTGTGACCGAACCGTCTGTGTAGCCGATTCTTCTGTGTGACCGACACCTGTCTCTGTGGCAGACACCTGTCTGTGTGACCGATTCTTCTGTGTGACCGACACCTGTCTCTGTGGCAGACACCTGTCTGTGTGACCAGTCTGTGTGACCGACACCTTGTAATATAGGAAGTGTGTTTAATGAAATAGAGACGTGTTGCTGCTTCTATAACTTGAATTATAATGTCCTTATTCTACCTTAACACTAATATATATAGTCGTGGGGGCTATACTACACTACACCTCCCACCGACAAAAAAAAATAAAAAATAAATTTATCTATTTTTTATCTAACCTCAAAACTATTCTAAACATAATTGATGAATAATCTTAATTTAAATATAGTGTAAATTAAGTCTAAGTGTTATAAAAAGTACAATCTAATGTATACCGAGATTGAGCAGGGCGTTTTGTCAACGCTCTCTCGCTAGTAAAAATCGCGTATTCACAGAAGTATATGACATAGTCAGGCATAATTATGTATAACATAATAGAATATAATATTATTATGTTTTGATTTTCGCAAACATTTATGTTATTTTTTATTCGTATCCTTAATCATCAATACAAGTCATCTAGTTAGGACATTTAATAATACATAGTACTCATTTAATTTTCATATCTCTTTTCACACTTCAATACTTCTCTTCGTTCTCTTTTTTACTTCATATATTTACTTCATTCTTGTTTAAAAATTATTTATTTTCCATTTTACTTCTCAGCATTTTTGCTACATATTCATTCAATATTTGTGTCATTTCTTTCACGTACACGGCTCGCGTACATACATGATCAAGACAATGAACAATCTTCCTATACAGTTCTTAATAAAGTCACATTTCTTTAAACAATTCATTAAAATTCATTCCGTATTTCATCAAATCCGAAGAACTTTAAAAATTAATCGGGTATTAGGTTTTCCAAACTCTCAGCTGATCAGGCCGATTGTATGTGGATATGCTAACCTCCGATAATTTTTCTTTACCACTTTCTACTTATATTTCTATCAATATTTTTCATTCATAATGATAATTTCCGTAACTTATCCATAGATTTACTTACGTCTTTTATAAATTATGTCATATTGTCTCGTATAATATTTAGTTACATCATTGTTAGTCAGGGATTGAGGCTCACAATATAGGCACAACAACTTTTAAATTAATTACTTAATTGTCTACATAACATAATGAGTTTCAAAATCGTATTAAGCGAAGTAAATATTTTAATGATCCACACAAGTACGTACTATTTTCTGAGAAAATAATAAATTATAATAGTTAAAAGCTTACTATTTAAAAGTTCAAACAACATAAAACCGAAAACAAATTATTACATTTCATATTAAGATGAACAGAACAAAGAAGTCAATGTTAAGCAACGTAATCATTTTCAATAACAATAACATAATCACATAACAAAAGATAGATCAAAATACAAACTGTAATATTAGCAACGCAAGCAATTTGAGACACCTTTACGTATATGGAAACGTTTTCGAATGCATCGAACTATGATCACATGGTGTGATTCACACCTAATTTTAAGATAACTTCTATAATATGTTATAGATAATATGAATGCAAGTAAAATAAAGTGTACCTTAAAGTGATTTTAAATATTTTTAAATTTATACAGAAGTTAAAATAGTTGCATCGTGAATAGTTTTATTAATTTCACATCGAAAAATGCATTATTTTTTCTTGATTACTTTTGCTAGAAATATGGTGTTTATTTTATTGTATAGACAACATTATTGAAAAATCACTACAACTTCTATCAAGTTTATATAACAAAACATTAATTTAATTGCACATGAAAAAAAAACAATTTTGATTTTTAATTAGGGTTAATATACAACTTTAAGATTTATTGTTCTTAGAAACGTTAAAAAAACTTATAATAATAGCTAATTCTTTATAAACTTTGTCATATTTGTATACATATAATGAAATTTGCTACCAAAAAAAAAAACAATGGAATCTATTACTGATGTGTTACAAGTAAGTCAATGGTTACAACTACAAAATATGAAAAATTCATTGACATGGTAAATTTAATTATGTAAAAATTAAATCCACTATATCATTTCAATCATTTTTGCATGACACTGTTATAAAAATAATATAAAGCAGAAAAAATAACTGAATTAAATTTAATATAAAATCGTCTCGTGCCTTAAAACATACATGAGTGCTTAAAATGGTAACTTAATTTTTAATATTGCATTATGATTTTTTTGTTACATACACTAAAAAATATATTAAAATATCAATTAAATCCATATTATATTAAATACAAGGTGTTAAAAACATTACATTTTTTTATAACAGTTAAAACATTTTAAAGAAATCTTTAAAAAAAAAGACAAAAAAATACGCTGATTCGATGTTACCTCAAATTTTCCTCTTTGTTCTTCTTGGCTCAATTTTGACATTCTTCTCGTTCTGAACGAAGCTTTCAAGATTACAACCGCTTCTTGAATAATTTTAGTATTTGGTCATTATATAAAAAAATCCATAATTTATTTCCTCACACTTTGTAGCTGTTGTCTGTTGTCTTCAGATACTATACGTACTTTTTAATTTTTAGTTTCTGCAAAATTATTATTGTGGCCTCTTCTTTTATTCATATTCATTTATTTTTTTCGTCACATCCGGGTATATGTTCCGTGTAGTCCGGGAAATATTTATATTATTTTCAACAATTTTTGCAGGCCGTGGCGGTGCGCGTGCATTGTAGCAGCGCACCGCCTGGCAGGGTCGCCATGTGATATAGGAAGTGTGTCAATGAAATAGAGACGTGTTGCTGCTTCTATAACTTTAATTATAATGTCCTTTTTCTACCTTAACACTAATATATATAGTCGTGGGGGCTATACTACACTACAACCTGTCTCTGTAACCGACACTTGTCTGTGTGACCAGTCTGTATGACCAGCCTCTGTGACCAGTCTGTGTGACCAGTCTTTGTGACCAAGTACTAAAGTTCCTTTCGTAACACACTCCAGTTACGTGAACAAAGCAAAAAAATATTTTTTAAAACATACCTTCAGAATTTATAAGACAACTGCTTAACTTCTCATATTTTAACTTTTATTGTTCGTTTTCTTTTGAATTTTCCAGGCGTTTCATAGAACCGAAACCAAGATGCTGTCTGATTGCCGTGGGACACGGCCGTCGCAGGATGGCCGAATGTTAGCAAATATTTCCCGCCCTCAGCCATAATTATAAACTTAATTAAACTTCTTATTATTAAACATTACTTGATTAAATAAATGCATAATTATTTGATTTATAGTATTTATAATATTTGAGTTTGTAATTACGGTATAAATAAGATTCCGGATGTAACAAACAATGATTTTAAACAATTTCCGTTTATGAATAATTGTAAACCGCATAATGCGGGTATAAAAATAAATGTAGAACTCCGACTGGGGTCATTGTAAGTTAGGTATTTGCTTTAAGCAGAAACTCTGCCAATTATATATTAGAGAAAAAACGTATCAAAGTTTTATTTGAAAATCGACAACCACACTGTCACAACTGTTATGAAATTAAATCAAACAATTTAAATAAATTAAAAAAATGGTGCTTCCCTAAGTGCTATATAAGGACATTCTTAGGTTTATGGTTTTATTTAATGTTAGACAAACTATCATCAAAAAAATGTAAACATTTTAAATTGGAGAGGGGTTTCTCTACGTAATAAATTTAGAAATGAAGATATTCGCAGTAGAACCACAGTAACTGACATAGCTCAACGGATTATTAAAGTGAAATGGCAATGAGCTGGCTATATAACTTGGAAAACCGATAAACAATAGGAAGAAAGGTTCTCGAGTGGCAACCTCGTACAGGTAAGCGAAGTGCAGGGCAGCCTCCTACTATATGGAGCGACGACAGGACGACAATAGGTTTTTGTTAATTCAGTGCATTTCACCATCTTAGGCTACATAACCACTTACCGGTGGGATGGTAGTTGCTTTACTACTTGCTGGGTAAGAATAATAAAAACAAAAGAAATTTACCCCGTGATAGTTTGCATGTAGATATAAGTTTTTTATCCAACCATAAAAAATTATTGGCTCGTTTTGTGATTTCACATCGTTATTGGAATAAAATTGTACGTATTCAGGTGGCGGTTTGCAAACCACGACTCCACAAAATTCATTCAATAGAAAATAAGTGCAAAGTAGCCAAATGTTTTCATTATTTGTTATTCTATTGTTTACAGTTATTATCACATCTTAGCTTTTTTTTTTCAAAATCAAAAATCAAAATCAAAAATATCTTTATTTCACAACACAGTGGTTTATAATTGTAAACAGAGGTTGGGACCAACCTATTAAGTAAAAATAATACTTGTGCCATGTGGCCCCGTTCTTCCTTACTATACTACATATTATATTTAATTGTGCTTGTTAAGACAATTTGCTTAGCTTACATGAGAAATTCTTATTGGGATGCGATGTTACGCGGATACCTTATTTTCGTCAAGAACTTTAATATAGTTCTTCAGTCGATATAATATAGTTATAATTATTTGTTTTTTTTTACCAGTGAAGCTTCAACACAGATCAGTGATAAAGAGCAATTAATGGTACATTTTGCAAAAGCTACACCTATCCTAGCTAATTTTACGACGTTTCATCAGCAGCATACTTAGTTTTGGATAAAACAAATCTTATCAATTTCAAAGAAACACGACTTAGTTCATATTGAAATAAATGCAAGTCATTACAAGATTTCTATATAGGACAAAGGCTACCGATGAGACTTATTAAAAAGTTCAAATTTTCATCTTGATTATTTTAATTCGTGACTAAAATAAATGTGAAAGGCCTTTTATCTGTAATTATAATTTTCTTCAAAAATAACATAAGACTTGTAAAAGTCATACACTCGGTCAATCATACTGAAGATGATCAATTGCACTAAAATATATTTAGAAGACTATATCCAGTATAATGACCCAAATATCATCATTAATGTTTGACAAGCTCACTTAAAAGTTTTATCAGATGGCTAAATGATTGAATATTATATTGTGATAAGGTCATGCTTTTCTATAAAAAGCTGCAAGAAATTGCAAAATCACGGACGTATTGGTTTGTTTTACTATTTACTTAATTAGTGAAAAACAAGATGGACTGATCTAAAAGTTTACTTTCTTGTGTAAAAAGTGCTATTTAGAATTTTATGCAAATAATAATTAAAGTTTCTATGTAAATAGGTGTACCATAGCAGGTATTATATTCATTGGTAGCGGCCATGCATATTTGGAAAAGTTTTCTGCAGCACTACGACTACGAATTATTTCAGGTAAGAAACAGCAAAGCCAGCATCATTTTTTGTACAGAAACCGGCAAAGTGTTGCTCAAGCCACTATGAATAAAGCAGCTGATAAAATGTTACACTTATAACTGTTAACAAAAATTGTTACTACAGATGGTTTTATAGATAATAACTACTCCGCCGTGTCAGGTGCAGGAGCTATAATAATAGCTCTCTATAAATAGCTAAAATCTCTGCGATCGCCATTTCGTCAAGGTCATTCAGGCTTCTTAAAGCCTTAATTGTTAATGATGTTTAAATTTAATTGAATTGTAATTTTAATTAAGTTACTTGCATGTAAATGTTATTCTTTATTTCATGAAATCAATTTCCAATACAATTTAATATTGTTCTATGGAATAAATGACTAGCTATTATGAAATATCTGTACTCTTGGTGTTGAGTTAGAACAGTAGTATAGGATATAATCATTTAGGTCCAAATTAATAAAAATCAAAACAAATAAATATAATATAACAAAGACTCTATGCGAACGAAGAATCTGCATTGCAACTACAGTTATATAATGCAAGCAAATTCATCATCATCATCATCATTACAGCCTTTCATAAGTCCACTGCTGAACATAGGCCTCCCCCAAGTAATGCCACAAAGCACGGTCCTGAGCCACCTGCATCCATCGACTTCCTGCATGCCTTACCAGGTCGTCACTCCATCTCGTGGGGGGTCGCCCTACACTTCGCCTACCGGTACGAGGCTGCCACTCGAGAACTTTCTTCCACATCGGTTGTCGGTTCTCCGAGCTATATGGCCGGCCCACTGCCACTTCAGCTTACTAATCCGTTGGGCTATGTCGGTTACTCTAGTTCTACTGCGTATATCCTCACTTTCTAAGTTTATCACGCAGAGCAACTCCGAGCATAGCCCTCTCCATAGCTCGCTGAGCGACCTTGAGCTTCCTCATACGGCCAGCAGTGAAGGACCACGTCTCAGTTCCGTAAGTCATCACTGGCAACACGCACTGGTTGTACAATTTCGTTTTAAGGTTATGAGGTATGTCTGACGAGAAGATGTGTCGTAGCTACCCGAACGCTGCCCAGCCGAGTTGAATCCGTCGATTGACCTCTCGGTCGAAGTTGGACTTACCGAGTCGGACTATTTGTCCCAGGTAAACATACTCGTCAACAACTTAGAGCTTAGTGCTCCCAACAACTACCGGCATAGGTGTGACATGGACATTAAACATAATCTTTGTTTTGTCCATGTTCATCTTAAGACCTATCCGTTGGGAGACACTATTGAGGTCATTGAGCATGGTGCTTAGGTCCTCCAGCGATTCTGCCATAAGGACTATATCGTCGGCAAATCGAAGGTGAGTGATGTACTCGCCATTGATGTTGATACCGTATCCTTTCCAGTCCAGAAGCTTGAAAACGTCTTCCAATGCAGCGGTGAAGAGTTTCGGGGATATGACGTCACCCTGTCTTACACCTCTCTGCACTTGGATAGGTTTCGTACTCAGGTTCTGTACTCGGATAGCCATCGTAGCTCTACTGTACATACACTTCAGCACTTCGATATACCGACAGTCAACTTGGCACCGCTGAAGGGACTGCAGCACCGCCCAAATTTCGACGGAATCAAAGGCTTTCTCATAGTCCACATACGCCAGACATAGTGGCAAATTGTACTCTTCGGACTTCTGTACAATTTGCCGAAGGGTATGTATGTGGTCTATGGTGCTAAAGCCCTTTCGGAAACCTGCTTGTTCGGGAGGCTGGAAGTCATCAAGTCAGCGGGCGAGACGATTCGTAATGACTCTCGAAAACAGCACGTAGACGCGGCTCAGAAGGGAAATCGGTCTGTAGTTTTTCAAGAGAATGTTGTCACCTTTCTTAAAGAACAAGACCACTGCACTTCTGCTCCACGCCTCCGGTGTAATGCCACCATGGAGGACGGAATTAAAGAGCTTCTGAAGGACTTCAAGTACCGGTCTTCAGAAGCTCCGATGTAATTCTATCCTCGCCTGGGGCCTTACCGTTTTTAAGGTGCGTGAGAGCCATTCTAATCTCGCTCAGACTGACGTCCGGGATATCTTCGGAAGAGTGTCGGATGAGACTCGCTCTTGGATCGTTACTCACACTTGCGTGTGGCTCCAACGATGACGTGTACTGCTGCCCATAGAGCCTCTCAATCTCACTCAAAATCTCAGGTGTCCCGGAAACGATGCTGCTACATTCGGTCTTCAGCTTTGACAGTTGGCTCTTTCTGGCTCACAGATCTCCGGCAAAGACTTTGGAGCCTTGGTTCCGCTCAATCGCTTCTTCAATACAAGCTGTATTGAAGTTGCGTAAGTCCCGCCGCATGCATTTGGAGATCTGTCTGTTCAGATGCCTGTATGCTGTCAAGTCTGTTGAAGAATGTAGCTTTATCTTCCGTCTCACAGCCATGAGATTAAGAGTGTGATCGCAGAGGTTTTGTGTTCTTCTGCGGCGGGTCTTGCAGAACTTAGCTCCGACCGCATGGACAGTTTCCACAAGCTTGTCATTCATATCGTCCACTTCATTACAGTCTTCTAGGCATTGAAAACGGTTTTGTAACTCAAGCTGAAAGGTTTCGGGACTTTGGAACAGAGCACGAGGGGGATGGAGCGTTGACTTCATTAGACGAGACCTCTCCAACTTAAAGTTTAGGTTCAGTGTGCCTCTAACCATTCGGTGATTGCTACCAGTTTTCATCCTCGCGATCACGGAGACATCACTGAACAGTTGTCGTCTGGTCGTCATAATAAAGTCAATCTCATTTTTTGTCAAACCGTCGGGGCTCGACCATGTCCACTTCCTGTGAGGCCGCTTCTGGAAGAAAGAGTTCATTATAAAGAGTCCCTCTTTTTCCATGAAGTCGGCCAGCTGCTGGCCCCTCGGGTTCCGTTGCCCTATTCCAAATTTCCTTATTTTCAGCTCACCGTTATCTCTTGTGCCTAGTTTTGCATTGAAGTCTCCCATTAACACCGTATATTGGGTTTTGGAGGAATGCATGGCTCTAGAGATATCCTCATACATTTCCTCCACCTCCTCATTGGGGTGTGCCGAGGTTGGTGCGTAGACCTGTATGGCCTTCAGCGAATACCGTTTGGTGATTCTGAGTATAAGGTACGCAACCCTCGTCGACACACTGCCGATCTTTACAACGTTGTTAACGAGAGACTTGTGGACGATAAATCCGACATCTCCTTGGGACAGATGGTCGCCCTCCCGGTGATAGAGCAAGTTGCCGGATTCGAGGATTACCGTGTCTTCGCCCTCTCTTCGGACTTCGGATAATCCTATAATATGCCAGCGCAACTTGTCTATCTCTTCTTCCAGCTCCACGATCTTCTCGTCGGTCCTCAGGGTGCGTGCGTTGTACGTTGCCAGGTTGAGTCATCTAAGGTGGCAACCGAACCTCCACCGGAGACTCTTAGCACCCCCTGCCCCGCCGTTACCATGGTCGCCACCGTAACCAGGAATAGCGGGGCCGCCGGGGACTGGGGGCCGTCTGTTTGTTGCTTTAATCATTGGGGGTATTTGCCATAGTGTCCGCACTTGGCGAGCGGGTTGGCAACCGCAGTTTTTTTATTGTAATTTTGGCTATTATCAGGAAGATGCTGCTGCCCATCTTCTGCCTGTTTCCCTTTGTCGCCTTTTACAACACCCACGGAAGGATATGGAGTAGTGGATATTCTTGACCGCCACTACACGGCAAATTACCCTTCAGCAAATTGTACAGAAGGCCGAGAAGTACAGGCAGCCACTTTGTCTTTCGTATAATATGAACAATGAGAAAGCCTTTGATTCCGTCGAAATTTGGGAGGTGCTACAGTCCCTTCAGCGGTGCCAAGTTGATTGTCGGTACATAAAAATGCTGAAGTGTTTGTACAGTAGGGTCACGAAGGTTATTCGAGTACAGGACCTGTGTATGAAATCTATCCAATGGCAGAGTGGTAAAAGACTGTGTGACTTTATCTCATTGAAACTTTTTACCTCTGCATATATAGACGTTTTCATGAACTGGAAAGGATACGGTATTAAAATCAATGGTAAGCTCACAAGTTGTCCGACCAGGACCAGTCCAACTTCTACCGGGAGGTCAATTGACGAATTGTACTTGACTGGGCTGCATTCGGGAGGTTGCAACCCATCTTCTCGTCACATATAAACTCAAAACTTGAAAATAAGATTTTATAAATAGTTTGTTTCTAATGATGCCATATGGATTTAAAACATTTTCCTTTACTTCTGGCTGTATGAGTAAGCTCTAGCTCGCTCAGTAGTTATGAAGACAGCTATGCTCAGAGATTTTTTGAATGATAGACTTAGAAATGAGGATAACCGCAGTGAAACCAAAGTACCGAGTACCGATATAGCGATGACGAGACGACATTCTAGTTGTTGCCTATAGAAGTAGGTTTGTAACTTTTTTTATTAAATTGTGTAACATAAAAAGCTTGTCCTAATATACAGCGATTAAAATATGTATTAAAATGGAGCATTACCGTGATTTTATCTATACTGAATATTAAAAAGTTATACAACGCTACAATACCATCCTTTTATTCGCACAGGGCAACTCATAGTACTTACTACCAATAACTTTTGTTTGAATATACTTAACAAATATAATTCTAAAGTTCACATGTTTACGTTCAGGTATTGTAACGCAAAAGGCACAGAACAACAAGAAATTAAATATTTATTAACTTCTTCAAGAGAAATATATGAGCAAACTGTTTTCGTAAAATAAATATTCATTTCATAACGTTAAAATCATATTACGCGTCAGGTACTATAATGGAATAATTATAATTCAAAACTTCGTCAACAAGCGACATGTTTCACCAGTAGTTTTATGTACCTGTGTCGTTATTACAATCTACCTCTTACGGTTAATTATTTATTTTAAGTAAAATAACCATGTCATGGCTGTTAAAAATATCCACTACCCCATATCTTCCCGTGGGTGTCGTAAGAGGCAACAGTGGGAAACAGTCAGGAGATGGGCAGCAGCATCTTCCTGATAACAGCAATATCACAATAAAAACTGCGGGTTCCAACCCACTCGCCAAGCATGGCAACTATTGCAATATACCCCCTTACTATGAGACGGCCCCCAGTCCCCGGCGGCCCCGCTATTCCTGGCTACGGTGGAGACCATGGTAACGGTGGGGCAGGGGGTGCTAAGAATCTCCGGTTGAGGTTCGTTTGCCACTTATGATGACTCGACTTGGCAACTTATAACGCACGCAGCCTCAAGACTGACGAGAAGATCCTGGAGCAGGAAAAAGAGACAGACAAATTGCGCTTGAATATTATAGGACTATCCGAGGTCTGAAGAGAGAGGGAGGACACGGTAATCCTCGTATCCGGCAACTTGTTCTATCACCGGGAGGGCGACCATCTGTCCCAAGGAGGTGTCGGATTAATCGTCCACAAGTCTCTAGTTAACAACGTTGTAAAGATTGAGATTTAAGACTAATTGAGTTGTAAAGACCCTCGTCGACACACTCCCAGTGTGTCGACGAGGGTCGCGTACCTTATACTCGGAATCACCAAACGGTATTCGCTGAAGGTCATACAGGATTACACACTAACCTCGGCACACCCCAATGAGGAGGTGGAGGAAATGTATAGTCAGTTTTGGAGGAAATGAATTCCTTCAAAATCCACTAACGGTGTTAATAGGAGACTTCAACGCAAAACTAGGCACAAGAGAGAACGGAGAGCTGAAAGTAGGGAAATTCGGAATAGAGCAACGGAACCCGAGGGACCAGCAGCTGGCCGACTTCATGGAGTAAGAGTGACTCTTTATGATGAACTCTTTCTTCCAGAAGCGGCCCCACAGGAAGTGGACTTGGTTGAGCCGCGACGGTTCGACAAAAATGAGATTGACTTCATTATGACAACCGGACGACAACTGTTCAGTTCAGTGAAAACCGGCAGCGATCACCGTATGGTGAGGGGCTCACTGAACCTAAACGTTAAGTTTGAGAGGTCACGTCTAATGAAGTCAACGCTCCGTACCTTTCGTACTCTAATCCAAAGTCTCGAAACCTTTCAGCTCAAGCTACGAAACCGTTTTCAGTGCCTAGAAGATTGCAATGCATTGGACGATATGAATGACAAGCTCGTGGATACTGTCCATGCGGTCGGAGCTAAGTTAAGCAAGACCCGCCGCAGAAGAACACAAAAACTCTCCGATCAAACTCTTAATCTCATGGCTGTTAGAAGGTATATGAAGCTGCAGTCTTCGGTAGATTTGACAGTATATAGGCAACCGAACAGACAGATCTCCAAATGCATGCGACGGGACTTACGCAACTTTAATACTTCTCGTGTTAAAGAAGCGATCGAGCGGAACCAGGACTCCAAAGTCTTTGCTAGAGATCTGTTTGTTAGAAAGAGCCAACTCTCGAAGCTGGAGACCGAGTGTGGCAGCGTTGTTTCCGGGATACCTGAGATTTTGATTGAGATTGAGAGGTTCTATGGGCAGCTGTACACATCATCGTTGGAGCCACATGCAAGTGTGAGTAAGGATCCAAGAGCGAGTCTTATCCGACACTATTCCGATGATATCCTGGACGTCAGTCTGAGCGAGATTAGAATGGCTCTCCAGCACCTTAAAAATGGCAAGGCTCCAGGCGAGGAGGGAATTAGAGAGAAGCTTCTGAAAGTAGGTGGAAATCCGGTACTTGTAGTCCTTCAGAAGCTCTTTAATTCCGTCTTCCATGGTGGCATTACACCGGAGGCGTAGAGCAGAAGTGCGGTGGTCTTGTTCCTCAAGAAAGGTGACAACGCTCTCTTGAAGAACTACAGATCGATTTATCTTCTGAGCCGCGTCCACGTGCTGTTTTCGAGAGTTATTACGAATCGTCTCGCACTCAGATTTGATGATTTCCAGCCTCCCGAACAAGCCAGTTTCTGAAAGGGCTTTAGTACCGTAGACCATTTCGCAAATTGTACAGAAGTCCGAGGAGTACAATGTGCCACATGTCTGGCGTATGTGGACTATGAGAAAGCCTTTGATTCTGTCGAAATTTAGGCGGTGCTGCAGTCCCTTCAGCGGTGCCAAGTTGACTGTCGGTATCAAAGTGCTGAAGTGCTTGTACAATAAAGCTACGATGGCTATCCGAGTACAGAACCAGAGTACAAAACCTATCCAATTGCAGAGAGGTGTAAGACAGGGTGACTTTATATACCTGAAACTCTTCACCGCTGCATTGGAAGACGTTTTCAAGCAGAAGCTTCAGTACTACTAACTACCGTATCCTTTCCAGTCCATTAACATCAATGGAGAGTACATCACTCATCTTCGTTCTATATATAGGACAAGCTTTTTATGGTAGAATCGCTGGAGGACCTAAGCACTATGCTCAATGACCTCAATAGTGTCTCCCAACGGATAGGTCTTAAGATGAACATGGACAAAATAAAGATCATGTTTAATGTCCATGTCACACCTATGCCGGTATTTCTTGGGAGCATTAAGCTCGAAGTTTTTGACGAGTATATTTACCTGGGACAAATAGTCCGACTACGTAAGTCCAACTTCGACCAAAAGGTCAATCGACGAATTCAACTGGGTTGGGCAGCGTTCGGGAAATAACGGCACATCTTCTCGTCAGGTATACCTCAAAACTTGAAAACGAGACTGTACAACCAGTGCGTGTTGCCAGTGATGATTGCATTGCAATCTTCTAGGCACTAAAAACAGTTTTGTAACTCGAGCTGAAAGTTTTCGGAACTTTGGATTAGAGCACGAGGGGAACGGAGCGTTGACTTCATTAAGCCACACCTCTCTTACTTAACGTTTAGGTTAGGTATGTCTCTTACGCTTCGATAACCGCTACCAGTTTTCACTTTCGCGATCACTGACACATCAGTAAACAGTTGTCCTCTGGTCATCATAATGAAATCAATCTCATATTTGCCGAACCGTCGCGGCTTGACCAGGTCCACTTCCTGTGGGGCCATTTCTGGAAGAAAGACTTCACCATAAAGAATTCCTCTTCCTCCATGAAGTCGGCCAGCTTCTGCCACCTTGAGTTCCGTTGCCTTAATCGGAATTTCCCTACTTTCAGCTCACTGTTCCCTTTTGTGCCTAGTTTTGCGTTGAAGTTTCCCATTAACACCGCATAGTGGGTTTTGGAGGAGTGCATGTTTCTAGAGATAACCTCATACATTTCCTCCATCTCCTCATCGAGATTTGCCGAAGTTGATGCGTAAACCTGTATAACCTTCAGCGAATACCGTTTTGTGTTTCTGAGTATAAGGTACGCAACCCTCGTCGACACACTATCAATCTTTACAACGTTGATAACGAGAGACTTGTGGACGATAAATCCTACACATCCTTGGGACAGATGGTTGCCCTCTCGATAGTAGAACAAGTTGCCGGATTCGAGGATTACCGTGTTCTCCCCCTCTCTTCGGACCGCCGATAATCCTATAATATTCCAGTGCATCTTGTATATCTCTTCTTCCAGCTCTGGGATCTTTTTATCAGGTCTCAGGGTGCGTGCGTTATATGTTGCCAGGTCGAATCGACGTAGGTGGCAACCGAACCTCCACCGGAGATTCTTAGCACCCCCTGCCCCGCCGTTACCATAGTCACCACCGTAGCCAGGAATAGCGGGGCCGCCTGGGACTTGTGACCGTTTATTAGTGTCTTTGCTCATGGGGGGTATATTACCGTAGTTGCCATGCTTGGCAAGCGGGTTGGCAACCGCTTTACTGCTTTTTGCTTTTATCAGAAAGATGCTGCTGCCCAATCTCTGCCTCAGTTTCCCTCTGTCGCCTCTTACTACTCCCACGGGAAGATATAATGGGTATTCTTACGCGCCACTTCCTGGGGATGGTTTCTGTAAGCAAATTAATTACAGTTAATTATTGGCCATTTCACAGAACAATCTTATTTAACTGATTGCTACAAGTTTCCTTACTTAAATTATTAAGTTTACATACATATTTAAGTCGGATGTTAAAATAAACTTCTCTTACGTATTTAACGAAGACAAAAAAAAATTATTAATTACTAAATGTTTGTAACTATTAAAAGTAATGTTTAAATATGAAAAATAAAGCAGCCATTATGTACTCCTTGTTCCCCTTTTTATTTAACCAGCAAAACATTTTATAAAATATATGAAATATAAATATGTATATAAACTTAATTAAGTTAAAAAACCAATTTGTATTTGATTAACATTATGTTAAAAAAGTTTTAGTGCACGACACTGAACAACTTCAAAAAATAACTGAATTTTTAACATGATATACTAAAATAATTAAAAAAATATTCATACAATATGTTCCCAAGAATAAGCAGAACCTCCTGCGGTTTGTTGGATTTTGATTCAAAATGTACAAAATCCCAATAATCTCTGAACAGGTAAGTCTACCGAATTAACTTGTTCATTTTTCCCCAAGTATCAGATAAGAAAATTGTATTTTCGAACTTATGACGTTTAGAAAGAAATACTTACTACCAAGAACAGTTTTCTCGTAATTTCTTTTTTAACATTCGTTAATCAAATGTAAATAGGTAGATACTTAATTAAGTAAATACCTATTTTTATGTTATATTATAAAATCTTTTGTAGGTGAAATAAAGAACGGGGACACGGTGTACATAATGACTGTTTTTATTTATTTATCAGTTACTTTCAAGACTAGACTAGCCAAATACGCAGAAGATATTAAGGTGCACCAAGTGTCTGAGAATACATATTCATTCTCTTTTCTCTCAATATCGGTATGTTATAAGAACGACCACTCATCCATGGACTAACCGCGTCAAGTGCAGCTTAATGTTGCAGTTCTATTGATCCGCGCAGCTATTACTTATCTACAAGTTCCTCTTCTCTACGACTAACGCTGAAGGCGGTGAACCACGCTATTAAGCCCTCGACACACTGTCGTTGGCCATCGAGCATAAATCGGGCATCGAGCATAGTGAGTATCAAATCATCATCATCATCATCATTACAGCCCTTCACAAGTCCACTGCTGAACATAGGCCTCCCCCAAAGAATGCCACAAAGCACGGTCCTGAGCCACGTGCATCCATCGACTTCCTGCATGTCTTACCAGGTCGTCACTCCATCTTGTGGGGGGACGCCCTACACTTCGCCTACCGGTACGAGGCTGCCACTCGAGAACCTTTCTTCCCCATCGGTTGTCGGTTCTTCGAGCTATATGGCCGGCCCACTGCCACTTCAGCTTACTAATCCGTTGGGCTATGTCGGTTACTCTGGTTCTACTGCTGATATCCTCATTCCTAAGTTTATCACGCAGAGAAACTCCGAGCATAGCGTATAGAGTATCAAATAATATGGAATTTTCACTATCCTGGCACACTGAACCGCGACTCATGCGCGGACGTCTAGCGACGGTTCAGGAGCATTACTAAATATCTATACCTAACTACGCTAAGTATTATCATTGTGACTTGGGAATATAATTCCAAGCTGCGCTTAACCAGCTTTCCGTAATTCAGCTGCCTCTGATGCCGCCCCGGCTCTAAACGAGACACCCTTGTAATAAGAGGCCGCCAAAGTGTCTATGAAAGTATTATCCCACAATGGGGCTTTACTTCTCTCCCATGGGAACAATGCCATACCGTTGGGTCTCCTGCCATCGTCTGAATCTGAATATTCCACAAGGCTCTTAATCCGAGGGAACATTTATAGAGACAAGAGCCCTTCGTTCAAAGAAACGTGCCGTGGAAACCTAACAGTACTTTTCTTACATGAAAGTCCGTGGAGCCCCAACTTGTCGACGCTGCTACCACGGGGGTACTGATGGGCTTGACAAATCGCTGCTCCTAGTCGACGGCGTCCGACGACGTCCTACGGTGATGCGCAAGCTTTCACCGTCAATTAATGTGCTGAAATTACTTGATGAAAAAGCAAGTAACCAGTGACTAGAATCCTTAGACGAAATAGCTAGAAGGCGTGCCTGATCTTGGTCACTATGGAGATAATGGAACAAATCGTACTGCACTCTCTGTACCGACAGAATATCCCGCTGTTTTTGTTGGTTAACTTCCAGTGAAAATTTTCGCCGGGACAGAGCGTTCGCTGTGTCTGCCCTACCTCAGTAGCAAAGAACAGGTCTACTTTATTATTTAAAATTATGTTACATAATATAACACACCTACCCCCCACCCCCCCTTGGCGTAATCATTTTAGTAAGGACCCTTATTTACATTGTGCCTTTATAGTAACTTAGTTCTTTTAGGTAATGAATGAACATTTACTAGAGCAGTCGAAAGCTGGAGTGTCTTATAAGCTAAAGAACCCCGTTCACGAAGATATGGCTCAAAAAGGGTTAAGAACATTAAATCGTCCCTATTCTACTTGTATCAGGTTCACATTAGTCAATTTCTTATCAATGAATCCCTTCCGCTTGAAAAAGACTCACAATATTTATATCAAATACTCCAATCAAATTATGTCCATGTCACACCTATGCCGGTAGTTGTTGGCAGCAGTAAGCTCGAAGTTGTTGACGAGTATGTTTACGTGGAACAAATAGTCCGACTAGTTAAGCCCAACTTTGACCGAGAGGTCAATCGACGGATTCAATTCGGCTGGGCAGCGTTCGGGAAATTACGACACATATTCTCGTCAGGCATATCTAAAAATCTGAAAACAAAATTGTACAACCAGTGCGTGTTACCAGTGATGACTTACGGATCTGATTCGTGGTCCTTCACTGCTGGCCGTATGAAGACACTCAAGATCATTCAGCGAGCTATTGATAGGGCTATGGTCGGGGTGTCTTTGTGTCATAAACTTAGAAATGAGGGTATTAGCAGTAGAACCACAGTGACCGACATAGCCCAACGAATTAGTAAGCTGAAGTGGCAATGGGCCGGCCATATAGCTCGAAGAACTGACTGCCAATGGGGAAAAAAGGTTCTCGAGTGGCAGCCTCGTACGGGTAGGCGAAGTGTAGGGCGTCCCCCAGTAAATGGAGTGACGACCTGGTAAGAAGTGCAGAAAGTTGATGGATGCAGTTGGCGCAGTACCTTGCTTCTTGGCATTCCTTGGGGGAGGCCTATGTTCGGTAGTGGACTTGTAAAAGGCTGTAATGATGATGATGATGATGATGATGTGCCAATATATCTTGGGAAGATGTCATAGAGTACTGAAAGAAATTTATGACTGAAGTCATGTCTTTTTTAGACAATGTATCGAATTGGCCACTACTAAATCTAGTGCAGCTCAACCGATAGATGAAGAAAGTTTTGCGCGTTTACAGGCTTTAACACCTTAAAGTGATCATTAAACTTTTTGACCTCAACTAGCAGAGATATTGCCTTATCCTCTTTAAAAATTCAAATTAAGGGATATCATCAATTTTTGGGTCTAAAACATTATAAGACCTTTAAAATAAAAGTCCTCTGGCAACCTTACTAAAAGCACAAGATGCATATTTGTGCATGTATGTTTTACGTTTATCAAGCATATAATACTATTCTCTCTTCAATTATCTATTGATTGAAGTTTTAGATGATCCGAGAGTATTAAATTTTTTTGATTTCATCAATTTGGGCTACCATACTTACGAATGATATTTCACAAATTAGGTCGTTTACCATCATAAACCAATTTGACATGGAAACAAAATAAGTAACGTCTGAAATAATGAAATATTTGTTTTTTAATCTGTCTGTCCTATGATGAAGACATGAGACATGAGAAATATGATCCCTCCAAAGAGTATATAATAAAGTAATTTAATTAATGGCCCCCTTAGAATAATAAATAAAGAGTATTCAGAACTTAGAGTACGCAAGGTATAGAGCGCGCGTATCGCTCAATGCCCATTATGCCAAGCGTAAAATTGACGCCTATGCGTTATTATACTTAAGTTATTAATTTGATTATATAAGTATTTGTAAATTTTAGGTAAGCGATAATTATAAGGTATGGTTTAGCTCAATAAAACATAGGTACGAATTTATGAAACGAGATGCGCAAAACAGTGCGTTTTAAAGTGATATAATATGACATTACATTTCGTACCGAGGAATGTTACGTTATACTATGACTCCAAACATGACGCGAAATGACGATTTTGTATATGATAACAAAATCGAGTCGAGTCTAAATCATAAAGTCGATTTTTCTTCACACTTTATCCCAATCTACTGAACTATTCAACCAAATTGGCATTCCGGGCTTATGACTGACAATAAGCACAGATTGCAATATTGATTATTGACCAATACTATGAATATTGGCATAATTAAAAACCGATTTTATTTACAGTGATTGTGTTTTTTTAAATACCTAACGGTTTTGTTTTTATTTACATGGTATTAGCATTTTAACTACAACTAATAAATAATATTAGTACTTAATAGTTTTTTTTTTCTTTAGACATTCAAGAAAGTGATATAGAAAGCACGAGACAACATAACGGCATCATAAAAACATAAAATTGAATAGCATTTGAATATTTGGGCAATAAAGTCATAAATAAAGTAATACGCGATGTATAATTAAAACATCACTAGGCGGTCCGCGCTGTTAAAAAACATTAACCTTAATACATGAATAATACGATTCTAAGTCTAAATTCACTTATTTCTTAACCAGCCGACCGCCGGTTGCTCCTTCTCGCTTACACACAGCGAAAATTAACGAGATAATACGGACGCACGACTACCTTCATCTGCGAAATCGCGTTATTTTATCGCGTATCGTGTTTCTCGCGCATGTTTGTATTATCTATCTCGCTCTCACAATTATGGCGAAGTCAAATTGTTAACTTCGCCATGTTTGTGTTTATTCAATCATCATTATAATTTTCAACAAAATAAAATTCAAAAAAAACGACAATATAAAACATTTATTAATATTTAAATACATGTGATTATCAGTACACCATCTTGCTACGGTTTTTCGATGTCCATTTGTAGTGCTTCAGCGTCTTCAGGGGATTATAATTATTTTTAAAATGGCGATTGAATGATGATGAATGATTTTTAAATTGGCGGTGGACGACTTATAACTTAATACATCTTTACATTCATTACACGTTGCTTAAAAGTTTTATTGTCTTATTCAAAATGGTTCAAAAAATCGGCTTTAGCATATTGCATATTTTAGCATTTTTCGAATTTTACGTACCAGGCCAATAAAATTGAACGTATAGTTGTACAGTGGAGGAATATTCGACATACCGACTGGGAAAATAAATGTTCAACTGTCGAATTTCGGTCGGAGGTTCATGAATATAAAGACTCGGCGGATAATAATCCATTTTCGGAGTTAGCTTCTTTGACCGTATCTATATATATTTTTTGCCACACTCGAATTCTGAGATAGAATAGAATAGAATAGGATAATTTTTATTCAATATACATTACATATGTAATTCTTATTAAAAGTAATTTTTTACTTTACCACTGGTTCGAAAAAAAACCCTCTGTCCTGGGAAGAACCAGCAAGAAACCCAGCGGGACTTTTTTTTTAAATAAATTTTACAATATAAATGATTACGAACTATTTACAAAATTTATTTTAGAAACTGCTTGGAAGCGACCACCTCATTCCCGGGGGTTATTATCAACCATGTATTCATTTATACTATAATAACCCTTTTTATACAGTTTCAGCTTAATAAAACATTTAAATTGGTAATAGAGAGAACTTGTACACTTTCCGGGACCTTGTTGTAATAGCGTATTCATTGCCCCAACAATGAATTACTAACTCTGTGGAGTTGAGAAACTGGCATCACTAGCTTGTGTTTGTTCCTAGTGTTTACAGAATGTATATCACTTTTTTTTTACTAAAACTATCTTTGTTTTTGTGAACATACATTAAATTTTCGTAAATATACTGAGAGGCCAAAGTTAATATATTCATTTCTTTAAATTTATCTCTAAGAGACTCTCTCGGTTTTAGATTGTAAATAACTCTAATGGCCCTCTTCTGTAAAACAAAAATAGTTTCTGAATCAGCCGCATTTCCCCATAGCAAAATCCCATAAGACATTATGCTATGGAAATAACTAAAATAAACTAATCTAGCTGTCTCGACACTAGTGAGACCTCTAATCTTTTTTACAGCATAAGCTGCAGAACTTAGTCTGCTTGCTAATTTGGATATATGGGGGCCCCACTGCAAAATAAGCCAAATAAATATTGTAAAAACAAAATTAAGAAATCGTATGTCACTAAATACACTAAACTCGATCCTACACAGCAGATATGGCCTTAAAAGATCAGGAAAATGTTGTCATTCCTATAACGTTCCCGAACATGTTTTAAAACACATTAGAGGGATTAAAGAGTCGCTTGTGATGCCAATGACTATTGCTTTTGAAGATGGCCCTTCACAAGCACAAGCACAAGCACAAGCACACGGCGAAGCTGATATTGATGATCTACAAATATTATTTGATTTATCTTGATGATTAAATTAACTTTAAAATAGCAGAAAAAATAAAATAGAAATAGGAAATTAACTAAATCGACATCAAACTTTTGAATTTGTCTTAGAAAAGTTAAACAAAACGAACTCGATTCATTTTGAAAATGGTTTGATACATTCCCGTTTAAAATAATATCTAATTAATGAAAAATTAACTTTGAAACTTTTTCTTTTTTAATTTCATAAAAATTAAAAATATGTAATAATTTAGGTTATTTTTTTCGCAACAGCAGATGCAGATACATTTATATTTTCGGCTACAGAGCTTGTAGTACAGACTAATCATTTCAATCGAACTTAAATATAATCGGAACGTATAATTTATATATAATTTATAAATTATGGACTTTTATTTGTCATGCATACATATGACAAAATATATAGTTTATAATTTATAAGATAAGTAAAAATAATTTTAATGGACAGGTGACAAAGATATTAAAGCCATCTAGTGAGTATTAAACTAACTAAACTGAGGAAATTATGACCCGTATCATACACTTGATGGCGTTACTTTCTATGACCAAATGCATTACTATGGAACTGTACCCCCCCTGCACGGGTGTTGTTAAATGACAAAGCAAAAATAACTTTGTTGTTATAGGTTATAAACATGTGTCTTTTTTCACTAATAATATTGTATTATTACTATTATTTTTTATATTAATATTTATATTTGGATAAGAACTTAGTAGTGACTCTAAGTTATGTTTACCTTCATTTAAAAAAAATTTCTTTGGCCTTATGTACTACATACTATGTACTATATACTATATACTCTTTGGCTTGACCTTAGGTCAGACTAATTTGTTTATTGAACTGTCAAGATCTCAAGTGGTTAATATTTATTATTTAAAATTGAAATGTCGTACAACCGACTTCAATATAAGTTATTAAGAATAACTCAAAAACTATTAGTCAGACTTTGATACCTTTCAAATTTATATGGGACCAAATGAGAAGCACCAGCTTTCAAATAAAAAAGAGTCATCGAAATCGGTTCATCCAGAAAAAAGTTATGAGGTACACACAAAAAACATACATTCGAATTGAGTACCTCCTCCTTTTTGAAGTTGATAGAAAAAAAAACGAAAAATCTTAAAGCTGGACTCGCACTTCTACTCATTTGGAAGTTTCATTTATTAAATTATGAATTTAGTTTTAACAAAGGCACAACGTAGGAACGCCGTTTCGTTCATTATTAAATAGGTCATAACGATCTCGAAAAGAAGGTACTTCAATCATCTTAATCGCCTCGATTCAAACCTACTAAGCAATTGCTACAAAAGTACTTTTGTACGAAGACAGTTTATTTCTTACGTTACCTCTTCGTCATTTTTAATATTAATCTTTTACATCTCGCTTCTCTAAATAGTATAAAATAAAATAGCTATTAATATATGTCTGCTTGTCCGCTTAGTTTTTTTTTTAATTATAAAATAGATTTCATTGTGGCTTTTATTATCATTTAGACAATTTCTTCCGAAAGGTATAATATTAAATTATAAGCATCGTAATTTCTCAACTATCTTTTAACAACTATCTATCGTTGTATGATGATGTACGGATGGAAGTTGAAGCAAAGAAGAAGATTTATTAGCAATCAAATCTGGTAGTTTTGGCGGTGTGAATGATGATATTGAAAGAAAAAGGCCGACTTTAGACTTCTAAATAAGAGAGTAAAAGAAGTAGTTGAAATGAAAAAGCAAGAAATAACGAATAAGAATGATAGAAGAATATCTCATAACTTCCAGTCAAATATTAAATTGTTCTGGAAATTCGTAAGAACTGCTAGGGGAAATTCAAAACAGCCTAGAATTAATGATATACAAGACGAGAATAGCTTTTTATAGGATATGGGTGACAAACGAATACACAATCTACACCCGATGGCAGGCGGATGCTAAGGTCCATGGATATCTACATTTATCCTCGATAAAATTACGATACAGATGCGTTGGCACCCCTGAGTTCTGACTCCAGGTCTCTACACTCACCATACAAAACACAGCAGCATTAAGCTGCTATTTTACGCTGGTATTCTGTGAGAGCGTGGCTCTACCTCGATCGATCCGACTCATTCGTGCTACAACCATAATGTAGCTGCAGCATGGCTCTATCACGTTAAAATGTGTGCATGCAGTGTATGCTGAATCACGAAGTTTCGAATTTAAAGAGATGGAAAGAATACTTAGAATCAATTAAATGAACTAGAAATTCCGAGAATGTGGAAAGGGGTAGGGAGATAAGTGTGGATGAAATAATGAAAGCAATTTAAAGCATGAAAGCAGGTAGGGCAGTCGGATATGATAGAATATCGCTCGAAATGCTGGAATAAGGGCTGGAGAGGGTTGCAGGATGTGCTGTACACCTTGTTTATGTTGGGAACTGAATCGTGTACCGGTAGACTGTTGCAAAGCCGTTATAGTCCAATATATAAGGGAAAAGGGTCACAGCAGGACTTCAAAAACTACCGTGGTATCAGCCTACTTAGCATTGTGGGTAAACTGTATGCTCCCCCCCCCCCTTCATGGGTTCCGCCTTATCGTGGTGGTGAGGCTTAATAGCCGTGGCTTGATCACCCACGGAGAACTAATATGAACCCACACGGGTGGCCCGAGGTGTAGGGCCGACCCAATTTGGCCACAATTTGACCCCAACTCTGAGTGGGCTCGCCAAGCCCGGGTCAGGAAGGCTAGTCCTTTTGAGTACTCGTTTTCCTCCCCATGGCCTTCGCGCATCGGACATCAGGGCGTACGTTACGCAGGTGTAGCAGGAGGCAGTGGAAGAAAGCGCGTCATGTGTTCTGGTGCGCCTAACCTGATAAGGATATAAGGAAGGAGCAGTCCTCTCCTGAAGAGGAGCCGCGATGATGCAGCCGGCGCAGGTGGGGCAGAGGATCTTTTTTTTTATAGGATAGGGTGACAAACGAGTACACCGTCTACCTGATGGTAAGTGGTTGCTGTGGCCCATAGATATCTACATTTATCCCCGTTTGCGAATCAAAATGCAGATGCGTTGACACCCGTGAGGACTAATATGGAATACCTCTTTTCCAGTAAAAAGGGTCTTCGGTTCTCTACACTCACAATACGAAACACAGCAGTGTTAAGCTGCTATTTGACGCTGGTATTTTGTGAGAGCGTGGTCCTACCCCGGTCGAGCCGACCCATTCGTGCTACAAATATACTAGCTGCAGCATGGCTCTACCACGTACAGGATGTGTGGGATTTTAGTCGATGCGAGTCCGACATAACCAGTCCTGGCCCCTGTGAGGCGGGTATGCGTAGGTATTTACCTATAATATTTGTATGTATAAAAATACTGTATGCTAAGGTGTTAATTGAAAGAGTTATGAAAGAAAATGATGGAAAATTTTTGGATATTCAAACTGGATTTAGAAAGGGAATGAAATAAAGTTAATTTTATGGATTTTATCGCAAATGTTAACTTATTTTAAATTCCCGACATTTCATGCACTTTATAGCACCCATGGGCACGGGTGGGACTGAGGTGTATGACGTCCCAATGTCATAGTTAACCACGGTTACCTCCAGATTAAAAATTATTGATTTTCGTTCCAATCTACGCAGTACTTACAGTATCTTGAAGTCTTGCAGTTGTATGCTTGGGTTGGGATTTAATTTTATTAATAATGGGATCCCAAGCAGATGGTAGCACCCAGCCATCTTCCCTATTGAAATTAAGATGTTTTTGATATCAATAGCCTCGCGAATCATCCTTGGAAGGAATCGGTGTTCTTTAGCGAAGATTTGTGGTCTATCAAATCTAATGTAGTGACGGGGACGATCATGTACATGTTCACAGACTGCAGACTTGCCGGAGCGTCAATTCTTCACACCAGCTATGTGTTCTTTAACGCGGTTTTTTATGGATCTTTTGGTTTGTCCTACATAAGAGAGACCACATTCACAATCAAGCTTGTATACTCCTGCATTTTGGAGAGGGACACTACACTTGACTGATAGTAAAAACTGACTAATCTTCTTCGGTGGCTTGAAGTATGTTTTAATGGAAGCACGCTTCAAGATGTAGTCAATCTTGTCAGTGAAACCTCTGACATGTGTTAGTACAGCAGGCTTTCGCTCGACTGTGGCCGGCTTCACTCGTTCACTGTGACGTAAGCGCGAGACACGAACCTTATTATCGTGCAAAACTTGCTTAAAGTGTTGGAGCTCAGCGGCTAGGTGTTTACTGTCACAGATACCACGTGTTCTATGAAACAAAAATTTACCAACGGTAGCTAACTGTGACGGATGGTGATGAGAATCACCGTTTAAATATCTATCTATATGGGTTTTTTTACTATACACAGTGTGGCTGAAATTGTTATCAGGATTCCGAATTAATAACACATCTAGAAAAACTAAAGAATTGTTTGCCACTAATTCCATTGTGAACTGAATTTTAGAATTTATGGAGTTAAGATGGTCTAAAAATGTATTTACTTTATCTAAAGGTATATTATTGAGATTAAGTGTGCTATTTTGTACGTGGTAGAGACATGGTGCAGCTATGTTTCTGGTATAGTTGTAACACGAATGGTTCTGCTCGACCAGGGAAAGACCACTCTCTCACAGAATACCAGCGTAAAATAGCAGTTTAATGCTGCTGTTTACGTATGGTGAGCGTAGAGAACCGGAGACCCTTTTTACTGAAAACGAGGCATTCCATCTTAGTCCTCACGGGTGACAACGCATCTACATTTTGATCTGTAATCTAGGATAAATGTATCACTTACCATCAGGTGGACTGTATGCTCGTTTGTCACCCTTATCCTATATATAAAAAAACGGTTTAGTAACTCGAACTGGAAGGTTTCGGAACTTTCGATTAGAGCACGAGGGGGATTGAACGTTTCCTTCATTAGACGAGACTTCTTCAATTTAACGTTTAGGTTCAGTGTTTCTGTAACCAGTCGGTGATCTTTGCCAGTTTTCACCATCGCGATCACTGAGACATCAGTGAACAGTTGCCGTTTAGTCATCATAATGAAGTCAATCTCATTTTTTGTCGAACAGTCGGGGCTCGACTAGGTCAACTTTATGTGGGGACAATTATGGAAGAAAGAGTTCATTATAAAGAGTCCCTCTTTCTTCATGAAGTCAGGCACCTGCTGGCCTCTTGGCTTCCGTTGCCCTAACTCGAATTTCCCTACTTTCAGTTGACCGTTCTCTCTTGTGCCTAGTTTTGCGTTAAAGTCTCCGATTAACACCGTACAAGTTGCCGGATTCTACGATCACCGTGTCTTCCCTCTCTTCGGACCTCAGAGAATCCTATAATGTTCCAGCGCAACTTTTCTATCTTTTCTTCCAGATCTAGGATCTTCTCTGCTGTCCTCATGGTGCGTGCGTTGTATGTTGTTAGGTTAAATCGTCTTAGGTAGCAACCGAACCTCCACCGGAGATTCTTAGCGCGCCTTACCCCGTCGTTACCATGACATAAAAAGCATTCTCTGGAAGCCAGCTTCGAAAGAAGCGCTTTTAACAAATAACTAATTTTGAAAAAAAGAATTCCATTATTTTAAAATTAAATTAATTTGATATTAAAATTCTTATCCAAATAAAAATTATTTTGATTTGAAATGGCGAGTACTGTATGTACAACGGCAATTTTATAGGTTAAGGCCTTTTATTAATATACTTGTCGTGAAGCGACAATTAATAAGAAAAATATATAGAACCTAACCTAAGCCCAACAAAACAACAAAAGTAGACCAATAAAATAATATATTTAAATTTTTAGAAAGGTATTTACAATTTTATAAAAAAAATGAAATATGATGATGATGGATGAAGTGAGATTACAATTAGATTTAAAAAAAATAAAGGTAAGAGAATAGGAGAATATAGTATTATAGTGGAGCCTAAAGGTTGAAGTGACACGCTGCTTTTTCTTAGTGGCGACGGCACGCAGCGCCTGGACAGGGCACACGCAGCGTCCGGAGCCGGCGCATGTAGCGCCTGGCGTAGGTGCGCTCAGCACTTGGAGCAAACAGTCGCAGCGCCCAAAGGTAGCGCAGGCAGTAGGTGCACTCGGCGCCTGGAGCAAGCAGTCATAGCGCCCGAAGGTAGCGCGGCAGTAGGTGCACTCAGCGCCTGGAGCAAGCAGTCGTAGCGCCCGGAGTAGTGTGGCCCCGCGCTTGAAGTAGACTTCGCCGACGACTTCACGTGTAGATGGAGGCTTGCAGGAGCCCGGGGCAATGCGGCCCCGGGATAAGGCCTTTAGTAGATGTTTCTCCTTTGAGAACTGAAGCGAGACTTTTCCCTGTATTCTCCAATTGTTCGGCTTTTATACCTTTTTAGAGAGAACGAGAAATTATTTAAATTAAAAGGAAATTTATTGTAAATGACCTACAGCCAAAGAGTATTTATGTAGAAATATTAAACTAAGAACATCATACCAGAGACGAATTTGAATAAAAGTTACCATAACAACCATATAAATAATGGTTGTCAGAAATATAAATTTTTGGTTTTAGGTATATAATTGGAAAACCATTACATTTAAGTAAGAAATGAGATATTATTCATATAGGAAAAACTAATGCGCGGCAGCGCGCACGAAGCCTGAAGTTGTAGAGTTACAGAGAACTCAATAAAAGACCGAAAAAGGTAAGACTCCATTGACAGCGATTTTAAAAGGTGCTCATAGTGTGAAGATACGAAGTGAAAATGATTTGTTATTGTGTAAAAACGTTACAGGATCCTATGGAAATAAAGGTGATGCAAAATATAAATGCAGAAAATCAAAAACAGAATGGAAAAATAGTATAAAGCGATGCAAAACATGAATGCAGAAAATCAAAAACAGAATGGAAAAATAATATAAAATAATATGTAAGTATCATAACACTACATACTATAATATTTCCTTTGTATTATATTAAAAAATAGTTGAGATATTACGATGCTTATAATCAAGTCGTATAAGACGCTTTTAGTACGATGGCATAGCTTTCGCTGACTAAACCAAAAGGAAAGGATTCTTTTTGAAAACATGTGAGCGTTGACGCACTAATTGCGACAGCACAGCAGATGATCCCTTGCTCGAAAACCTTTTGAGAGGAGAGGAGTCATGTTAGTTACTAAATATATGAACGAAAATAATGATTAAGCTCTTTCCGCATAATGAACAGACGAAGTTGATTGTGTAAGATTTGTATTATTTTATTTTTATGTATAAATGAAGACACATTTCAGCAATAAATTATTCTACGCATTCTATACATTACAAGTTTTTTTTATTATAAAACCCCAACTTGTAAATATCGATAGCACCTATTTTGCCGCCTACCCTACTCTATTATATTCTACCCTACCTAGCATAATGACTCAAAATACTGCTTCCCTGCCCTAACACGTATTAAATTAGTGAGATCTTAGTACGAAAACTTTTTTTCATCGTTTAAAATGTTTCCACCACGTTAGGTATTTTGTACGTTATTTAAATTACTGGATTTACATATCTAGTATATATCTTTAAACGTTAAAAATAAGTCATGAAGATAAATAATATTCACGTTTGCTCCCAAGTACTAAAAGTAAAGTACAAAACTTAATTTATTATGGGGTTGTGTTTACTGAAGCAGTTAACACGGTTTTTATTACAACGATCCGTAAAGAAGAACATAAACTTTAATGTATTAAATCACAGGCAAGGTGCGAGTTTTTTGTCTGTAATATCATATTATCACATAATAGCACAGTAAAAATGTTGATTAGCGTCACATCACGATCCTTAATTTATATTAAGTCTTGTTTTTTAAATCCTATAGGTATAAATTACTATACTTGGAATGAAGTGCAATTAATAGCGAAAGAACAATTAGCCAAGGTTGCTCGTTGGCTTGATAATGACTTACTTACTTTGAATGTTAGTATAACTCACTCCATATGTTTTTCTATAACTGGCTGATCAAAGCCAAGGGATGATTTTAGAATCAAAATACATAAATATAACAATCCTTACAACGATAACTGTACGTGTGTACATCTACTGGAGATCGAAAACCACCTTTTTCAAACACAAGTGTGCGCGCGCACAATTGCACACATGCATATACTTTGTTTATCTTTTGTTAAATGTACTTAGCTCAAGGAGTGCGAGGACCTTCTACCACAATTATCTTTATACTTAAAAGAAGTCCTCAAACTTGTACTAATTTTAGAATATGTTGGGAGCAATAAACTTTGATTTCATTCATATTATGCTATGCCAAGAGTAACCGACATAGCCCAACGGATTAGTAAGCTGAAGTGGCAGTGGGCCGGACGTATAGCTCGAAGAACCGACAACCGATAGGGAAGAAAGGTTCTCGAGTGGTAGCCGGTAGGCCAAGTGTAGGGCGACCCCACACTAGATGGAGTGACGACCTGGTAAGACATGAAGAAGATGGATGCAGGTGGCTCAGGACCGTGCTTTATGGCATTTCTTTGGGGAGGCCTATGTTCAGCAGTGGACTTATGAAAGGCTATAACGATGATAATGATGATGGTGATATTAAGTTTGTCTCTTTTTAGTGTCGTTTTTTCGTTTCACTGAGTTTCAAATCACAACGATTCTAAAGAAGTTTTCACTTAAAAAATGGCTATCAAATTTTTTCCCACACTTATGGATTGCTCCACTTGAGTAACCGTTGATTATTTTAAACAGATCCAATCTCCAATATGTGGTGAATCTATTCATACATAATTCAGACGAACTACGTATAAAAAGATTCAGCACATATCATATGAATATATATTCATTTCAGTTGGATTTTTCACTGCTAGCAGGTTTTATTCATGAATAGCCGCCAAAGGGCGACTATTTCTTTTTTCATTTCCATCTCTTAAACTCGTTGACCGTGTAGAAATTTGTTTTACCAGCGGTACAAACACATCCCTAAATGTCATTTAAAGTTTATCAAATAATCCGTTCGGTTAAAATAAAGTTAATCGTAAAAATGTTTCCGGCGTAGATTAAATTTCCAATTAAATACGATGTTTCAGTACATCTCGTTAAAAACTTGACTTCAAAAAACGATGAAGGTTTAACAATTCGACTGTACGTTTTTTGTTTTATGTATGTTATACGATATATTTTTTAAACGTTCTATGTGAATTAGGAGAAAAATTTGATCGCATAAGGATGAAAAAATATTTATTTATTTTATTTATTTTTTTAAAAGGGTATCAAGTTTTAAAAGGAACTATTTAGAAGGCATTAGACAAAGACAAAAACAGTAGATTTTAAATAAGAAGTACGTTAGATGTTAAACGACTTCAAATAACTTAAAAAAAATTAATAATTTCAACATAAAACCTTGTGATGCTAATACTTCTACGAGTAACCCTTATATCTTAGCACCAATTTCTGAATTTCTATTCTTTTGTTACTGGTTCTTTATAATAATAATAATCTTTATTTCGGATAACAAATGAGATCCATATCATAGACATTAGAAAAATAACTAAATATTTATAATAATACAGCTAGGTGGACGGAGGAAGTAAAAATACACGCACGCACACACGCACGCATTCACGCATGCACATACGCACGCAAGCGCACACACACACACACACGCACGCACGCACACGCACACGCACACGCACACGCACACGCACACGTACACGCACACGCACACGCACACGCACACGCACACGCACACGCACACGCACACGCACACGCACACGCACACGCACACGCACACGCACACGCACACGCAAACGCACACGCACACGCACACGCACACGCACACGCACACGCACACGCACACGCACACGCACACGCACACGCACACGCGCACGCGCACACGCACACGCACACGCACACGCACACACAATTTTACATTTATTTCTACTATGAGTGGATAGTGATCCGACCAAAAGACACCATAGTCAATGTCAACATTTTCTATCGTTTTTTGCGCTGACTGAGTGACGAGACAGTGATCTAACCATCGCCTATACCCATGAGCTTCACTCACAAAACTATGCGATCCTGAGTCGATACGTATTATCTCAAAATCAGCACATGTCCAGTTTTGATCTACACAGAAATTCATCATCTACTTACAAAAACGTTCATTTGGATGCGCATTAAAATCTCCTAGAAATATAAACAGTTTCTGATTCAGAGTTTTCAACAATGGTATTTATTTCACCTAGGCACTGTGTCATTTCCAGCAGTTTGTCATTACTGTCCGTGGGCAGACACAGATAATAAGAAAAGATCTGTAATCAACAGTCATTTTTACTGCCGTAATCCGTGAACTAATACACTTAATTACCGATACACACTGAAAGACACTTTTTCGGCATTAAATAGCGACTCCTCGATATGGTCTTCCTCGAATTATTTCAGCGCCTCCATCTATTGCTGAATTTCCCATGTAACCAAAATCTTTGTTTTTTCCCTAAGATCGGAATGTCCCATGGCAGTAACCAGGTCACTTGTAGAATTACACAATCGGATTTCTCACATAAATCTCTTACATCTTCAAACGATCTCTTAATACTTTTACAATTAAAAGAATATTTTGAATTATCAACAATGGTAGACCTATTATCGCTATCTGCCCCAACTAGCTCTCTTTTAATAAAATATACATAACGTCTATAAGTTACTCCAGATGGCCATAAGTTATCTTCGAGAAATATATCTAATTTCTGTTTAGCCACTAATACTCTATATGCATTGTATGGTTTTGCTATTTTCATATTAATTTTCTCTATTTTTACTTTTTCTTAGGTTTTATCTAATATATAGTTCAGGATTTCGCTCTCAGATATATCTTTGTTCACATTGGTTATAAACAAAGGTACTTTAATTTCAGCTGCTCTGAGCGTATCCGTATTTTTCAACTCAGCCTTGCCAGTCTTTCCTTCCAGGCGATTACGGACCTTTCTTTTCTGATATAATATCTACTCATCATTCGGTTTAGTCCTAGCCCAAGCACCATTGTTCAAAACTTCAGCCATAGTCGGTTTAGAATACGCACTTGCACGTTCGCGGTCTTGCATCGCCGGCGTGTATTCCCTTGCATTCCAAACTACGTTAGGGGTCTTCATGTGCATATTCTTCGTCGCTTGCGATTTATTCGGGATCTCTGGTGAGCATAGTGCGTTTGAAACCGCAGATTGGACCTCCACACGTGACTCCTTCGATGACGGTTCACTCAATGTAGTAATACTGTTTGACGTATTATATGTTTTCGTGATGGGTGAATCGTTTCGAATGTGTGGTAGTTCCGACGCACCGCTGATGTCTTCCAAATCAACTTTGTCCATAACAAGAGCCTCGCGCGTTGTATTTATGTTTTGTGTATTCGCTGTACTATTTAGTATTTTTTTTTAATCCTGTACGTGGTCCTTAGTAACGTAGTTTTCTCAAACAAAGTCAAGCTCCTTTTGCATTATAATAAGGTCTTTCAATAATCTCGTAACATCAATGTAGTCGAAAGTTACAGGGGGTAGTTATTGTAAATCGCGCGCCAGAAAAATAGGAATAGTATCAGGATCAGTCTCCTTTATTACACTAATAATATCCCCCAAATCACGTTGAGACTTAGCATCACCTTTACGCCTCTTATTTCGTTTCTCTGGAAGAGCACCGAACAGTAAATCCTTTGCACATCTAATTTCCTCAGCACTAAATCCTTTTGAGCATAGCTGTAATAAGCTGACTTCATCCATGACATCATGTTTATTTTGCACAAATGCTAAAACTTAATTGATCACAACATTGCACGAATTGCATTTCACCGTTGCCATATTGAGCGTTGCGTCGAGCAGAACCGTTTCGCTTGGTAGCGACGGATTTAGGGCTCGTTGTAGGTCAAATATTATCACTTTTATATTATCACTTATTTAGCCTTCCACTTAGTATATTAATGTAAATAATATAATAGATTTAAAACTAAAATTGAAAAATTGTGGTAATATAATATACATACGATTTACGGTATAATTATATTTTATAATTTGCTGTTTCCATTAATGAACAGCAACAAAATATCTGCTATTTGTTTTTTTTAATCCTGTAAAGATATCATGTACACAAATAATAACTAAATAATTACTTTGTGTACCCTATCGATCGATTTTATTTTGTTGCTGACTCTTTATGACTTGTTGGTTCCATTACTGACCGGCAGCAACATATCTGCTGTCTTTTTTTTCTCCTCTTCGATTCTCTTGTAAAATAACATGTGCACATTAATATGTTTAGTAACTTATGCCTTGGTGCAGCTTATCGACCGATTTTGTTTTGTTGTAGGCCGATGATATTTTGCTCCCGGTCAATGATCTATTTAGAGATCAGCAGCAAAATACTCGTTAATTTGGAACTTCAGAACCAGTGTTACGATGTAAAACATAACTTTATTTTTAGTAACTTATTGTTTTTTAAACTTTTTAAAATGTATTTATGTACACACAACAAGATACAGAAACAGTCTTATAGTGAGTTTGTACAAAGGTACTTATTCCAATTTTTGGTGAAATATCTTCCAGTAGACACACTACCACATAATCTGTGGTACTAAAAAGTTGAGAGAACTTTTTGGTTACCTTTTTGTAAGGGGGTAAGGGGCTGAATCTCCTTAATACAGGCTATTTTATGGTCTAGCAAGGAGAACAAAACGTCACCCTCACTAGTATTTTTACCTAATTTTTATTATTTCATGTAAGACATTTTTTCTGTATGTACTACAAGTTTAAAGTTTTAATAAAGTTAAATTTAAAGTAGAACCACAAAGGAAAATATATTAAAAAGGCTCAAAACTCAGTGCGTACAATACTAATACTACATAAATAATATACAAAATGTTACGTAAATTACGTAAATTATATTAAATGATACTATAAATAAAAATAAAATAATATCGTAAATAGAAATAATACATACAATAACTACATATAATATATATAAACCAATACTAATATAATAAAATAATATAAGTGAATTAACATGATGCAAATAAATTATATCTAACACGTTTTTCAAATACCAATAATCTTTCAGAATTTCTTATATTAGGCGGTAGTTAGTTCCACAACTTAACCGCGTGGACAGAAAAGAAGTAGGAGTAAAAACCGAAATTATGGACGGGAAAGTTAAGAAGAGTTTTAACAAGGGATCGGCATGGTTTATCCGGAGAATGGGTAATGGAAAATTGGCTTCTGATGTATGAGGAAGAAAATGGATTGTGCTGAATGTTATAGAGGAGACATAACAACCGAGTGTTCCTACGGAGTCGAATTGGGAGCCACTTGAGTTGAGATATTCGGTCAATTTAAATATGAAACGGATACCTCCTCCTCCGTAGCATACAAATAACAGGCGTCAGCATAATCAAGCAGTGGTAGGATAACATTGAGCACGAGGGATATTTTAGCTTTTAGAATTAGAATTAAAAGAAATAGAGGTAGAACTGGCGTAATCATTTTCGAGCATAGATTGTTGTCACCAACAGCAGTTGAAGAGATGGCTTGAATGAATTTTTTGGCATCTTTCTCCGTCGTAAGGAGAAATTGAAAAGGGAAAACGTGTGTTGATTTGATGTACGGATTTAAAGTCATAGGAGAAGTAGCAAAATGTTTATTTAAATCATTTACTTTCACGTCTTTGCATTCTAAAATCGTAGACCTGCCAAGGCCAACAGAACAAAGAAATTTCCACATCTCATTAGAATTTCTATTATGGAGAGAGTCATAAAAGTAGCGTCTTTTAGCATCCCGACATAGACGTAGAGGATAGATGTAGATGTCTACGGGCCGCAGCAACCACTTACCATCAGGTGGACTGTGTGCTCGTTTGTCACCCTTATCCTATAAAAAAAAAAAGACGACTGCAGCGGTTCCGTAAAACTTTAAAACAATTTAAGTTATTTTCAGATGGGAGACGTTTATACCTTCGCTTTGCTTTGTCTCTCTGACCTATTAGCTCCCTTATACCACGTGTAATCCATGGTGCAGGGTTACGCTTTATCTTTACGGGTTTAAGCGGGGCATAATTATTGTATGTCTTCAAAATTATGTTATTAAAATTACAAACCTTATCATTAATATTAGTATTGTCAACAGTAGAGGTCAATTCAATATAACTTACATCACGCTGGAATGCCTCTAGATCTATACCCTTATAATTACGGAGGAACAAGAATTGGAATTTCTGTTAAGGCAGATGCAGACGATAAGAGAGGTAGATTAAATCATGAAATGAAAAAGATGCAGTTATTTGCCTATGAGACATAACGCTATCAATAAAAGAAACGATCATAATATCAAGCAAAGAAGGGTTACAGTTAGGAAAGTGGTGAGTTGCATGAAGGGGAAGAATGTGAAGGTTAAAGGAAGGTACCAAAGTCAGAAGTTTCTTGAAGCGAGAATCATTTTTAGTAAGGTAGGTATTAAAATCTCCCATAAGAATAATATGACCGTAAACAGGATTAATATCAGAAAGGATTTTATCAAGCGTTTGGAAATAATCTATGTGCATGTTAGGATTATAAAAGACTGCCAGTAGGGTTTTTTACATAATTGAGAGTTATTTCGATAAACAGATACTCAGAAGTTTGATAATAAATAGAAGGAGAGGCACATATAATCTTACAAAATATATCAGAACGGAGGTATATAGCTATACCACTGCAACCTTTTCCTATCCTATTGTTACGGATTAGTACAAACCAGTAAAGGCAAACTATGTAGAAGGGAGTGATGGTTTGAGAAATTACTCAGAAATTAGTAAAGCATCAAGATATGTACTGTTTATAGATGCTAGAAGATCGGGATAATGGCGAGGAATACTCTGGATGTTAATGTGTGCAACATTAAAATTGTTAGGAAAGTCAGAGCGCATCGAAAACCTTTTAAGCAGGCTATCACCGGACTGATCCGAGTTAGTGCATAATTTCTATAAAAAGTTAAAAAACGCTAAAGGACTAAAATTGCGTAGCGCCCGCGATGTTTAAAACCGCTTAGAAATTCCCAAGAATCTTAAAATATTTTTAAAAAATTATTGATTTAAGTAATCAAAATAATGAGCAAGCAAATTCCGAATATTCATGTTATGAATATATTTGAGTCATTCCCAAGCATAGAGATTAATAATTTCGTTGTAATTTCTACTATAGTGATTTTTAGAGGTGTTTTCGCAAATAATTATGATCGAGTCAAAATTATACAATTGTGTTTTTGAACAAGCAAATTCAAGATAAAGATATGAATTTACCTATATCAAAATTCCAGTTTCGTTAGTCGTGTCAAAATTTTGTACTATTAGATGAAAGAGGTGCATTTTCTCGCGGTGTCGCCTTAAAGGTAACACATTATCCGCACTTGTAAAACTACTTGAAGGTGAAGAACATGAGAAGAAACTATCTAAAAAAACATCGAGATCATCCATGTAAGGAAAAAAATAATATAATATAACAACATATGGTAGTATAACAATATTACAAAAATAAAGATATGTATATATACTCGTATATATATTTAAAAAAAAACTTATTTGTAAATCAAGAACCTAGGTGTAATTTAATACAAACAAAACAAAAGAAACTGCAAAAAATCTAAAATCACCAATCACTGAATTGTTATGGAAAATACTAAATTAATGTATATCTTATGAGGGTAGTATTTATACATAAGATCCAACAAAAATGAAGCAGAAGATTAATATACTTATTAATTACTTTATTATGAATTTAAACTTGCTTAAGCGATTAATAGAAATATTGAAAAACATTATAAGATAACATTGCATATTAGTGCATAGTAGAATGTTCCCAAGTTTTTAACTCGACAGTGGCACATATTAAGTAAATAGTGGTCAATACAGCCGTATGTCAAAACCAATATTAGTCTGTGATCAAAACCAAGAGAGAAATAAAAACTGCATTATAGTCCTTTCAAAACCATAACCCACTTAGAATAACATAAACCACTTAGAATATACTTATGCCAGTATACTATACTCTTTGGCCAGTATAAGTTCTAAGTCTATGTACAAAACACACGAGCGTCAATGTCGATGTTAAAATTGACAACTATCAATTAAATTTTTATCGAATTTTTTATATTTCTTTTTTGCACTATATTTCAGCAACAAATTAGCAACAAATTTTCCCGTTTTATGCGCTACGGCGGCGTTAATTGAAAGTTTTTATTGCTATCATAATGTTACGATAGCAGTAAATCTATTTTCTCGAAACCGGTTGTTGCAACAAAATCGCGATTTTCGCAACTAATTAGTTACAAATTCGTGAGTACAATTTTAATGTTTCTGCTGACATTTCACTGCTAGCTTTATAGAGTTGATTTCTGAAGTTATTATGTGCAAATTATTTTATTCTATTTAGTTCTCTGAAGTCAATATCGCTTCTTTTCCAGTCCAGTAGCTTGAAAAACTCTTCCAATGCAGTGGTACAGAGATTCGGGGATATAACGTCACACTGTCTGACACCTCTCTGCAGTTGGATAGGTTTCGTATTCTGGCACTGTACTCGGGTAGACGTCGTATCCCTACTGTACAATCACTTAGCACTTCAACATACCCACAGTCAATTTGGCACCGCTAAAGGGACTGTAGCACCGCCCAAATTTCTACGGAATCACTTGCTTTCTTATATTTCACATACGCTAGGCAAAGTGGCAGATTGTACTCTTCAGTGTTCTGTACAATTTGTCAAAAGTGGTATATGGTACTAAAGCCTTTTCGGAAACCGGCTTGTTCGGGGGGCTGGAAGTTGTTGAGTCTGCATGCGAGACCATTCGTAATGACTCTCGAAAACTGCACGTTGACGCGGCTCAGAAGGGAAATCGTTCAGTAGTTCTTCAAGAGAGCGTTGTCGCCTTTCTTGAAGAACAAGACTACCGCACTTCTGCTCCACGTCTCCGGAGTAATCCAACCATGGAGAGCGGAATTAAAGAGCATCTGAAAGACTTCAAGTACCAGTTTTCAGAAGCTTCGCTGTGATTCCATCCTCGCCCGGAGACTTGTCGTTTTTAAATCTGCTGGAGAGCCGTTCTGGTCTCGCTCGGGATATTATCGGAATAGTGTCGGATAAAACTTGCTATTTAATCGTTACTCACACTTGCGAGTGGTTTGAACGATGACGTGTACAGCCGCCCATAGAACCTCTCAATCTCACTCAAAATCACAGGTGTCCCGCAAACAATGCTGTCACACTCTGTCTTCAGCTTTGACTGTTTGCTCTTCCTAAGACTTTGGAGTCCTAGTTCCGTTCGATTGCTACTTCAATACGACCTGTATTGAAGTTGCGTAAGTCACGCCGCACGCATTTGGAGATCTGTCTGTTCAGTTGCCTGTATACTGTCAAATCTGTTGAAACTGCAGCTTCATTTCCCCCGTCTAACAACCATGAGATTAAGAGTGTGATCGGAAAGTTTTTGTATTCTTCTGTTATGGCGGAACTATTCTTGCAGAACTAGGCTTCAACCGAATGGACAGTTTTCACGAACTTGTCATTCATATCATCCACTACATTTTAATCTTCTACCGAAAACAGTTTTGTAACCCGAACTGAAAGATTTCGATACACTGGAAGCACGCGGTTGCTCAATAATCAATCACAGCGTGAGGAGCTTGGGCTCCCATATATCCTATCTTTCTCGTAATTATGGCTGCGCATTAGACTTTTTTGTTGTATTCGTTTGTAAATTTCACGTCTGGGAATTGTTTAAAACAGATAAATTTGTCTGGCGATTCGCAGGTATTATAAAAATTACTCGCAAATAAATAATGGAAGAAATAGCAGTTCTGATTCCATTACATGAATAATAATGCGCTTGACAAACCCAACAATTAACCGCATATACTGATTTTGTATTATATCATGTCTGTGGCTATTATCAAATAAAAATCTGGCATGATTTAATCTACTACGGTATAATAGGTGGTATATGCAACTAAACTGGTTGTATTCCCTACACTGGCACTATTAAAACCGAACGTTCAATGCGAACTAAATTTTGTGAAAACTAGGATCGGTGAACTAAGCTAAGCTAACCTGGAAAACCATTGCAAGTCCACCGAAAACTAAGCTAATAATACGTTAGTGATGATATGCTGAATTAACTAGACGTATAGAAAGAACAAGAAAAGAGCTATGACGAGAGTTCAGAGGAGGATTACATTCATCATAGGAAAAGAAGATTGATTATTGCTCATTTCATAAAGAAATAATGCAAGTAGTCTTATATCTCCGTATTATACAATAAAGGATGATGTTTCATGTATTCAATAAATAGCTCCATGCGGCAAATACGTGTTTCCCTGCCTGCGACTTACTGTTGCTGCAGCTTAGTATTACCTTAGTTTTAAGTCTTTAAAGACGTGCTGTTATTTGCTTAGCAGGAGGTGCTGTATGGTAGGTGACTTCCTGACGGCATGTATATATATATATATATATATATATATATATATATATATATGCATATAACTTGCGCGTATTCACACACTTAACAAAACAAACAACACTTAGTGAATGGCGCCAGAGGGGTAAGGATAAGGTAATGGTATGAGAGGCGCTTAGCTTAGTTCGCGTAGTTTCGGATCGGCCTATCTTACTATCCACCAAAATCTTAAATCCAAATTAAAGCAAAATCTTACTATCCACTGCCCTTGTAGATGTGTACAATTCCATTACTAACAAGTTTGAGACGGCGCGCGCCTTATTAGACAGTGGCAGTCAGGCTTCCATACTAACTGAAAATTTGAAACGTAAACTTTGCTTGCCCACTGAACAAACAAACATAAATATAATAAGCATAGGTGACAAAAACTTACCTCGGCGTCAAGCGTTGCTCCGTCCGTATTAAGTCTAAATCTACTAACTACACACTTACCTTATCTTGCTTAGTGCTACCTAAAATATCTGGCGATCTACCTCATGCCCAACTTGATATATCTCAATTAAACTTACCTATTAATATTAACCTTGCTGATCCTAACTTATTTCAGCCTGCTCCTGTAGATCTTCTTATTGGAGCTGATGTAATTTGGCAATTAATATTAGGCCAACAGATCACTCTAGGCTGTAACAAACCTATAGTCACAGATACAAGGTTTGGTTGGATATTATCTGGCCCAATTTATTCAGTCTGTTAGCAAGACTAATGTTCATAGCGTTTTATGTACTCACTTGTCCCTTGAAGAGCAAATTACTAAATTTTGCGAGGTTTAGGATATCCCTGAATCTAATAAGATATTATCCAATTTTGATATTGAATGTGAGAAGCACTTTTAAGAAAATACTCGTCGCATGGACGACGGTAGATTTTGTGTTCGATTACCACTTATTTCTAAACCTGATTGTTTAGGCGATTCTTATCAGTTAGCTGAAAGGCACCTCCTAGGCTTAAAAAGACGTTTTGTCGGCGATGTCAAAGTTCAGCTGCTATGCGCTAAAGCCCGAGTCGCGCCTACTAAATCCAACACTATACCGCGCTTGGAGCTCTGCGCCGCCCTTCTGGGTGCTCAGCTCGCATCCGCCGTCATTAATGGTATGCGTGTGCCTATATCTCGACACTATTACTGGATGGACTCATCCATAGTCCTGGTCTGGCTTCTTTTTTTTTTTTTTTTTTTTTTATAGAATAGGGGGCAAACGAGCATGCGGCTCACCTGATGGTAAGTGACTACCGCCGCCCATGAACAACCGCAACACCAGGGGAATTGCAGATGCGTTGCCGACCTTTTAGAAAGGTGTAAGCTCTTTTCTTGAAGGTTCCTAAGTCGTATCGGTCCGGAAAATTCGCTGGTGGTAATTGATTCCACAAGGAAGTCGTGCGAGGGAGAAAACTTCTTCTAAATCGCACAGTCGTGGACCGCCAATCATCCAGATGGTATGGATGGTAACGCGAGTTTTGTCGCGATGTGCGATGGTGAAATTGAGCGGCTGGAATTAGTCCGAACAATTCCTCAAAACACCCCCGTGATAAATGCGATAAAATACGCAAAGAGATGCAACATCTCTACGCAGTGCCAGTGTATCGAGCCGATCAGAAATAACTCGGTCGTCGACGATTCGAACCGCTCTGCGCTGGATGCGGTCAAGTGGAAGGAGCTGGCACTGGGGTGCCCCGGCCCAGAGATGAGAACAGTATTCCATGTGGGGCCGAACTTGCGCTTTGTAAAGTTGCAAGCGATGTGCCGGCATGAAATACTGTCTCGCTCTGCTGAGCACGCCAAGCTTTTTAGAGGCCAATTTGGCCTTCCCTTCCAAGTGACCACGAAACTGCACACTATTCGATATGTCGACGCCAAGGATTCCGATACTGGCTGAGGCAGTAAGGGGAGTGCCTTGAAACTGAGGAGATACGACAAAGGGGTTCTTTTTAGCGGTAAACGCGCAAACTTGTGTCTTCTGGGGATTGAACTGGACTAGATTTAGTCGCCCCCAATCCGAGACTTTGTTAAGCAAAGACTCGACTTCAGACACAAGTTTGTCCCGGTACTCGGCGACGTTTTCCCGAGAAATATTGGCACGGCCGGTATATAAGGCATCACCAGTGCTGTCGTCCGCATAGCAATGAATGCTGCCAGTTAGCAACATGTCATTGATATGCAGGAGAAACAGCGTTGGTGATAGCACGCAGCCTTGTGGAACACCAGCGTTGATAGGCTTGAAATCAGAGCATTCACCGTCTACTACGACCTTGATGCTCCGATCAGCAAGGAAACTGGTGATCCATTTGCACAATTTCTCGGGAAGCCCATAGGAAGGAAGCTTCGAAAGAAGCGCTTTGTGCCAGACCCGATCAAAGGCCTTCGCTACGTCCAAACTAACGGCTAATGCCTCCCCCTTGGACTCTACTGCCTCCGCCCATCTATGAGTTAAGTAGACTAGAAGATCACCAGCTGATCGACCCCGACGAAAACCGTACTGGCGGTCACTAATCAGCTGGTGATCCTCAAGGTACCTCATGAGCTGGCAGTTTATAATGGCTTCCATTATTTTGGAGAACAAGGAGTTGATGGCGATAGGCCTGTAGTTGGACGGGTCTGAGCGGTCGCCTTTTTTAGGGATCGGGTGCACCAAACCTGTCTTCCATGAGTTCGGGGAGTAGGAGTACCGGAAGAGACGCGTTAAAACCGGTGCCAACTCCGGAGCACACGTCTTCAGCACAATGGGAGGGACTCCATCGGGCCCACTCGACTTGTTGACGTCCAGGGAGAAGAGTGCTTTGCGGACCGAGCGCTGTGTAAATCGCACATCCGGCATGGAGCACTCACATCGCGGGATGGTCGGCGGTGTGTTCCCCCCGTCATCTAGAGTCGAGTTGGACGCAAAAAGAGAGCTCAACAGATTGGCTTTCTCCTTTGCGGCATGGGCCAGTGAGTCGTCCTCTCTGTGCAGAGATGGAAGAGATGACTGACAGAAGTTCCCTTGGACAGCCTTGGCGAGAGACCAGAATGCACGGGTTCCCGAAGGAAGGCGAACTAGCTTCTCGCCAATTCTGTCGATGTGCTCAGACCTTGCCTTGGCAATGACGCTTTTGAAGGACCTGGAGGCGGAATTATACTTCTTTTTTAATGCGCTGGTGTTTACATCCCGAGACGTTGATGCGTCAGCCCAGGCCTGGTAGCACTCCTGCTTATAGCGTGATGCTATTTTACAGGAGCGACCAAACCATGGCTGGGATCTGCCTCCGATGGGCACCACAGAGGATGGAATAAAAAGTTCCATACCCTGAAGTACCACATCAGCAACAGAATCGGCAACAACGCTGGGATCTTCCGGCGAGAAGCAAACCCGCCCCCAAGGGTAGGATGCAAAAAAAGACCGCATCCCGTCCCAATCAGCTGACCTATAGTGCCAAACACGGCGGCAAGCTGTAGATCGCAACTGCGATTGGAGCGTGAGTGGCACCGTACTTCGGATCAGACAATGGTCCGAAGAGCCCAGAGGGGCATCGACGGAGACCTGATATCCGTCCGGATGAGAGGTCAGCAGAAGGTCCAACAGGGAAGGTACATGGTCTTCCACATCTGGGATCCGCGTAGGCGAAGTAACCAGTTGTGTTAGACCATATGCCAAAGCAAAGTCATAGACAGATCTACCCGCATGATCGGTTAAACGAGAACCAAGCCATTCAGCGTGGTGGGCGTTGAAATCACCGAGTATCACGATCTCTGCGGATGGGACCTGTTGTAGCACGGAGTCTGCAGCCATTTGGACGTGGTCTATGAGTCGGTCTGTGTCGGCATTACTGCTATGGGACCTATAGAGGCACCCGTAGACGCGGGGATGGTCGTCGCTATCTACGCGCAGCCATAGGATGGACAGGTCCGTACCTTCAAGGCTGCCGAGGCGTCGAAAACAGATGTCCTCTCTGACATACACGCAAACTCCAGCAAATTACAAACTTTTGTAGCCAACAGAGTCGGTGCCATCAGTTCCTTATGCGGCTCGAGTTCGTGGCGTCATGTGGGTGGCGCTTTGAATCCCCCCAATCTTCCCCAGCGCGGAGTATGTGCCGATCGCCTGCAGCACCTGTCCTTGTGGCAGCACGGCCCAGACTTCCTCATGTTGCCGACCTGTGATTGGCCAACATCCCGTACAGATCCGTGCGACGATATTCCCGAATTGAAAGACAATGTTACTACTTTAAACCATGATAGACAATATTTAATAGATTTCAATTCTTACTAAACTCTAACTAAACTACAACGCATTTTCGCTTATGTCTTACGTTTCATAACCTGTTGTAAAAATAGAATTAAACTTACCGATGTGCTGCAGCCTGCGGAACTTACTCGATCATTTGAAAAACTAGCACATCTCTCTCAGCGTGAATCTTTTCCTGACGAATTAAAATTATTACAAAATAATAAGCCGTTACACTCTAAAATAGTATTTTACCTTTAAGTCCGTTTCTACGCGATGGTTTAATCCGTGTAGGGGCCTCCTCGATGAATCCTCCTACTCGTTCGAAAAACAACATCCTATCTTAGTCCACGGCAAGCATCGCTTCACTCGGCTGTTGTTCGAGCGTGAGCACCTGCGCCTGCTGCATGCCATGCCGCTGCTGCGGCTGTCGTCCGTTCGTCGCACTGTGTGGCCCGTCGCTGGCAGAGATGTTGCTCGTTCTGTCTATCATCAGTGTGTCAGAAGCCGTAGATTTGCTGCTAAACCAGTACCACCCCTAAAATGGGAAACTTACCTTCCGTTCGCGTAGATGCTGGATTTCCTTTTATTAGTACTGGTGTAGACTTTGCGGGACCATTTTCTATGGTTAATCGTAAAGGTAGAGGCTGTAAAATCGTAACTAAATGCTATTTATGTTTATTTATTTGTATGAAATATAAATTCCTTCATTTAGAAGCGGTGAGTGATCTCAGCAAAGATGCGTTTGTACTAGCTTTACGTCGGTTTATATCTCGCAGAGAAAAACCGTCAGATATCTGTTGTGACTACGGCACGAATTTTGTGGCAGCGTCGAAAGAACTAGGCAATTTTTTAAACACGAATTCGCGTTCCATTTCCGATTTTGCTTCGAACGAAAGCATAAAATTTCATTTCCCCACGGCTTATGCGCCGCACTTTGGCGGTCTATGGGAGGTGGGCGTAAAATCCACTAAATTTCATATTAAACGAACCCTTGGTTCTACACATTTAACTTTTGAAGAGCTGGCAACTTTATTTAGTCAAGTTGAATCCATCCTGAACAGTCGCCCTCTATATCCTATGTCGTCCTCTCCTAATGATTTCCATCCACTCACTCCCGGTCATTTCTTCATCGGACGTGCTCTAGATACGATACCATCACCTAATCATACTTCAACGAGTTTCAACCGGCTTAACAGATTTAAACAACTAGAAAAATACCGTAAGCATTATTGGAACAAATGGAAGCTGGATTATATATCTGAATTGCAACAGCGACAAAAATGACGAGTACCACCTCGAGAATTACGGATTGAAGAATTGGTTTTACTCAAGGATGACAACGCTCCTACACTACAGTGGAAACTCGGACGTATCACACAGTTTTACCCTGGACCCGATGGAATAAACCGTGTGGTAGGCGTTTTGACTTCCACCGGAGTCCCCAAACGAGGTATTAAATACCTGTGTCCTCTACTGGATCCCCAATACGAAGACTGAAAGCTGAAGCTTCCAGGGGGGCGGAGTATGTTCGTGGAGTTCTTATATGCTTAGTTTTTATTTTAGTTTTTTAAATAATTGTAAAGAATAAAAAAGACAGAAGTCACGAGTATTGAGAAACAAGAGAATGTTTTCTGTGAATGTAAAAACATGACGTTTTCTCTTAAATTGTATTACTGCATTTAATTTGATTATCCAAAGTACTATATTACAATTTATATTATGAAGACGAAGATTTTTATTTAAAAAATTGCATCCTAACTAACACGCGTTCTGTGCGTGATCATGTGATGTTTTAAAAATAGCCCGCATTTGAACCCGGTTTGGGCGTAACAATTATAAAAATTTTAATAACGTTATTATTAAATTACATTATTAAATTTACGTTATTAATTTACATTGAATAAAACTATTTTTACGGATTTTATTGCGTTTAATTCACTTATTTTATATCGGGGGACTGAGGTGATTGACGTCCCGATGTCAGAGTTAAACCGGACTATCTTCAGCTTTTTTAATTAATAATTTTGGTCCTATCTACGCAGAATGAACTAACTGTGTCTTGAAGTCTTGCAGTGGTATGCTTGGGTTTAGTTTTAATTTTATGAATTTCAGGATCCCAAGCAGGTGGTACTACCACCTGCTTATTATTATTATTATTACAGCCCTTCACAAGTCCACTGCTGAACATAAGCCTCCCCCAAAGAATGCCACAAAGCACGGTCCTGAGCCACCTCCATCCATCGACTTCCTGCATGTCTTACCAGGTCGTCACTCCATCTTGTGGGGGGACGCCCTACACTTCGCCTACCGATACGAGCTACCACCTGCTTGGGATCCTGTAATTCAGCCTCCCTCTCTATTGAAATTAGGATGTTTTTTAATTTCAATAGCCTCACGTATCATCCTTGGCAGGAATCGTTGTTCTTTCGCGATAATTTGTGGTTTATCAAATCTAATGTAATGGCGGAGCCGTCTAGGATATGATCACAAACTGCAGACTTCCCGGAACGTTGGTGGTTCACGTCAGCTTTGTGTTCTTTTACGCGGGTTTTTATAGATCGTTTTGTTTGCCCTATATATGAGAGACCACACTCACAATGAAGCTTGTACACTCTTGCATCTTGTAGAGGAATATTGCACTTGACGGATGGTAAGAACTGACTAATCTTCTTCGGCGGCTTGAACAATGTTCTAATAGAAGCTCGCTGCAAGATATCAATGTATCAATGTAGCCAATCTTGTCTGTGACACCTCTGACATACGGTAGTACAGCAGGCACACGCTCGACCGTGGCCGGCTTCACTCGGTCACTGTGACGTAGGCGCGGAACCTTATTGTCGTGCAGAACCTGCTTGACGTGCTGAAGCTCGGCGGCCAGGTGTTTGCTGTCACAGATCCCTCGTGTTCTCTGTAACAAAGATTTGTCCACGGTAGCTAACTGTGAAGGGTGATGGTGGGATTCACCGTTTAAATATCGGCTTGTATGGGTCTTTTTTCTATACACAGTGTGACCTATGGTATCATTAGGATTTCTAATGACTAACACATCTAGGAAAGCCAAAGAATTATTTGCCTCTAACTCCATAGTGAATTGAATTTTAGAGTTTATGGAATTAAGATGTTCTAAAAATGCAGTTACTTTGTCTGATGCTAAAATTGTGAAAGTATCGTCTACGTACCGCTTGTAGAAACTTGGAGTTCTTAGTGCAGTAAGCAGGGCTTTCTCCTCAAAGTCCTCCATGAAAATATCGGCGACAATGGGAGATACTGGTGAGCCCATCGCAACACTATCTACTTAGTTGTAAAACTGTTCCTTCCACAATAGATAGCCAGATGTAAAGCAATGTCTGAGTAATACTGCATATTCTGCTGGCATGTTGTTTTTCTCTAGTTTCCTAGTTACAATTGAGATGCAGTCTTCAACAGGTAGGCATGTAAATAGAGACTGAATATCAAAACTGACCATAGTTTTATTGTCAGTAAGACATGGGTCTTTTATCTCACTGACAAAATGGTATGAATCCTTCGTGTGTGCTCTTGTGTGTCCTCTGAGTGGTGATAGTACTTTTGCTAGGTGTTGAGCCAATTTGTAAGTTGGCGAATCGATCTGACTCACTATTGGACGTAAAGGAGCGTTCAGTGTGTGTATTTTTCGTAACTCATACAACTTCGGTGGTTTCGCACACGCAGGTATTATCGAATTAACGTCTAGATTCAATTTCTCCGAGTATTTCTTTATTAGATCGCTAGTTGTTTTAAGCGTATTAGTTGTAGGGTCTGCTTTGACCTTTACGTACGTACTTTCATCCGATAAAAGTTGTTGTACTTTAAAATTAAAATCCGACGTATCCATTATAACCGTAGCATTACCTTTATCTGCGCGGAGAATCGTAAGATCTGGTCTGTTGCGTAAGTTTTTCAGTGCAATAAATTCATCTTTAGGAAGATTTAATTTCGGCGCTGAGCTTCGTCGAGGAATATAAAATAAGTGAATTAAACGCGACAAAATCCGTAAAAATAGTTTTATTCAATGTTGTAGTGTTCGCGTAAATATAAGAAATCATTATTAATTTACATTATTAGATTACATTATTAAGTTACATTTTTAAATTAGGTATACAATATTAGAATAATTATTGACTATTCTATAAATTCAATTCAATTAATAATCACAATGTCAAGTAAACAAAGAACAATAATAATAATAATAGGTAAATAGGTGCTCGAAAATGACCGTGCCATGCTCTACTGGGACCGGGCCATCATCACAGACAGTACTATTCTTGCGAATAAGCCTGATATTGGTACTGATGGACCGGGCACAGTCAAGGATATTTTTGGTCGATATTACCATTCCTTATGACGAGAATCTCGTGAAAGCCGAAACAGATAAGCTGACAAAATATCTGGACCTGGCTCACGAGGTGACCGACATGTGGGGTGGTCTGCTGCCCGAAATTATTCCTGTGGTCGTTTCTGCAAACGGGTTAATCCCAGTCAGCCTCTCGGGTCATCCGAGGCGACTGGGACTCCGTGACGGACCGCTCCAAGCTCAAATGCAGAAGGCGGTGCTCCTCTCCTATTTCTTTCCCTTTCCCCCTTACCCTCAGCCGTTTGGTCTCCCCTGCCGAGGGCTTCCATCTGGTTGGGTTTTTATATATTTATGTATTTTTTGTGTATTTATTCTATTTTATTGATATTTATGTATGTTTATATCTTTCGTTTACATTTATGTATTTAAACAGCCCAACCAGATGAGAAAACTATATAGATAACCTAAATAATTATAGTAATAATAATTTAAAATATTATATATAATAAAATTATATAGTAAATTAAATATAACAATCATTATTGAAGAATAATTAAATAAAATAGGCAGGCCGAAGTTGTCTACACAAATTAAATAACATTTGTATCAAAATATTCATTTAAATTATAGAAACATTTTTCAATTAAATATAATTTTAATTTTGATAAAAATAATGATGTATCCGTTAGAAAGTTTATGTAATTTGGAAGGTTATTAGAAATTTTTACTGTCATACAGTAGGGACAGTCGATTAATTTGGTAAATAGTTGTGGGTGGTTTTTTATGAATTTGCATGCTTCCCAAATATAAATAGATGTGAAAGTCAATATTTTAAGTTTTTTAAAATGGGGCTTACAACTTTCTGGAATTTTTGTGTTTGCCAAAATTCTTATAATTTTTTTTGCATTATAAATAATTGCTGCGCATCAGTACTATTTCCCCACATTATGACACCGTATGATAGCCACGAAGATGTGTATGCGTAATAAGCCGACAGAGGGCTGGGGACATCTGTGTTTTTTTTATTTCACGTAATGCGTATGTGAACCTGGATAACCTGCTTTTAACTTTATTTATATGGTCTTTCCATTTTATATGGCAGTCAATTTCCAGGCCTAGCAAGTTGAAGTTGTCAAAAGTTCCTATAGGTGTATTATTTTAATTAAAAGCGATACTTAGTGGTGATTTTTGAACTGGTCGGAATTGCATAATTTTGGTTTTATTAAAATTGATCTGGAGGTTGTGATGTGTCAGCCAATTTTGTCACCTGGTTTAATACATGATTCAGTTTATTATTTAAATCCTGGTCTTTTGTATGTGAAATAAGAATAGAGATGTCATCTCTAAATATAACAGAAGTTTCACGTTTATGTAAATTATAAATAGCAAACATCCCAAAACGCTGTCTTGAGGGATGGATCAAGTAGTGTGGATTGCTTCAGATCTAAAGTTGCATATTTCACCAGTGTCATGGTTATAATGCACTATCTCTACATATTGTTTTCGGATTTCTAGATAAGATTTAAACCATTTGTATGCCGTATCACGTATACCGATGTCATATAACTTCTGTAACAGTATTGGGTATTGTACTCTATCATAGGATTTGGACATATCTAATAAAATACCCACGGCGTATTTCTTTTCATTTAGAATATCAAGTTTTTTTTTGTATATATTTGTATACTGCAAGTGTCGTTGACCGTTTGTTCCTAAAACCATTTTGAGAATTATCAAATAGTTTAAATTTTTCACAGAATGCGTAAACTCTATTTGACATTGCCTTTTTCGAAGATGTAGGTAACATTGCAATTGGTCTAAAATTTGTAGTGTCTGTTTTTGTTTCCTTTTTATGTATAGGTTTTACTATAGCAGTTTTTAATATATCTGAGAACGTTCCTTCCGTAAATGATTGGTTAACTAAAAAACTAAATGGAGAAGTTAATAAATCAACACATTTTATTAATAATTTCGGTGGTAATTCAACTATTTCATAACTATTTTATTTTCTAATTTTTTGATAATGTTAATGTGCTATTTTTTTCCGGTTTAACAAGACATAAAAACATAGTATTTAGTGTACTTGTATTTTAAAGGATTGTGTTTGTTGAGATGGTATGTTTGTTTGTGCGACGTGGCCAACTGATGAAAAGAAGTTATTAAATAAATTAGCTACCCTTTTTGGTTCTGATACATATTGTTTGTTCCCTAAAATTTCAATATTTTCTTTTATTTTATTTGTTCTTTTATTAGTTCGTTCCGTTATAATGGCCCACATACATTTTACTATATTATCAGATTGTTTTAATCTATATGCATAATCTATTCTTTTTGCCTTATTTACTTCTGTTTTCAGTATTTTTTCAAATATTTTATAGTGTTGTTTTTAAATTCGGGTTCTTTGTATACGAAGTTAGGACTTTTAAATCTCTTTAATTTTGGCATGAAATTTTGAGACCTTTTGTTAACCAATGGGTTTTAGTCTTGCTCTTATAATAACGATTTTTTTAGGAATGCATTTATTTAGTAAATTTTTTAATATTTCATGAAATATATTGTAGTTTTCATTAAGGCTTCTTTCGACATTTAGAACAGTACGCCAGTCTATAAGTGAAAGTTGAGATTTAAATTCATTGATGTTTTTCTCGTTATAAAATCGTTTTTTAATTACCCTAGGAATTGTTTTTATTTTGTTGTTATCGGTATTTAATTTAATCATAGTCCCTTTGTGATCTTAGAATCCTAAATCTGCAACATAAGTTTTTAACTCCGCTAAGGAGAAGTTAATGAAGATAAGGTCTAGGCATGTGGCAGAATTGCAAGTGACTCGAGTTGGCTCCTTTATAATTTGAATAAAATTATACTCTAACATAAAGTTTAGCAGAAAGTTTGATTGTTGTGATTCCTTTAAAGTATTCACGTTAAAGTCACCTCCATTTATAATTCGTTTTTTGTCATGTTTTCTATTTAAATATTGTAATAACATTTTCATTTATGTGTATGACGGGACCAGCACCATTGCACGTGCGTTGCGGTAGCCGTCGGTGCAATTAGACAGAATTCTTGTAAATAACACGTGTTCCGCACACCTGCGCCATGCACCTGCGGTGGCGCCCGTCCTGCTTGTATAAAATGGACGGAGCGGCCGCCGTTAAGGCAGTCTTGGCTCTGACGTGGAACGGTGCGCTTGTCGTATTCCGTTACTAGTTTATCCTTGACTCGTTGAATAATTAATACGTCTAAACGAATTAATATTATTCCTAACTACAAAATTAGTCTCTGTACTATACTCAATTACCCTTTCTACATCAGAAGTAGGATAAAGTCCCCATTTTTGCCCACATTTAATCTTCGAGTAGTATGAGGATTATTACATTTGTGAAAGACTGTAATGCATTCCGCATTGATGAATCTGTTTTTATGTTAAATACCGTAATGAAATTTGCTATGCTACTTACGATATTTTCGTATCATTAGTGTAGAGAAAAGATAAAGTAAAATTATTAAAGCCAATTTTTTTTAATTTGTTCGATTTGTAATAAAAGTACCCCGCAAGTATTTTCATTATTTCTTGATATGTTAAACAAATGTCGAAAGAAGTTGGAGGCTTTCTAATTAACTTATTCAAGTTATGTTTTAATTTGATAGTTCACGCGAAACATGATTATCATTTGCTATATTTTGAAGTTCAAAACGTTTAAGGGATGTACCAAAATAAAGGATTAACTTTAACACGCTATGAATTGAAAATAATAAGTGACATTTTTGTGTTCTAATGTGTTGATCAGTGTTGCAGTTTGCTCCGAATCGTGTCGTCGACAAGATTGGGGTTTGATGTCGAGGGATTCGTAGAAGTCTCTACAACAATGATCAATGAGGAAGATGTTGTGACGGCTAATCGAACATGGTCAGGTACGGCCGAGCGCTGGTAAGATTGGCCTACACCGCTACAGACGGTAACTTATAGGCTGATCTTACGGCAGGGCAATTTAAGCGGCCGCCGAACAAATGGTGCTTTGGCGCTGTAAATGGATGTCTGAGGTCTGCTTTCGTAGATTTTGTGCAGGACCTCCTTCCCTTTGAAATGTTGTGGTATTTGCCTCTACACATAGTTTCTGTTATTTAATGCAATGTTTTTAAATGTCATACTATTGCCGTTCCTAAGAGAATATGTGATGAATTTTGGAAGCTCTAAATTCCATGGTTTGCAATACATTTATGTAGATTTCTTTTAATTTTACAAAGCAGTGCAACGATTCGCTAGAGCTAGTACCGCTACGGCGCGACGGCTCGCTGGCGCGATTGTGGCACGAACTCAGCAGAACGAAAAGCTGGATTGCGTTTGCCTGAAGGTAGCTATATCGGCGCGTTCATGACTTAAATGAAGTCTGGGATGGTCGACCGTTGTAATATTTAACAAGAGTTAATATCTGTTAGCAGGTGGTGATAACTGATAGACCGTATGCTGTTCACTGTCAACCGCACGAGGACGTGCGACAGTCAGAGGTAGCCGTGTCTGTGCATCTAGAAAATACTAGAGACGTTTAACACTCTAGCGAAGTAATTATTCTTATGCAGGAAAGGAACATGGAGTTGCAGGAAGGCTGGTCTGTGCTGAACTGGGATGTGTCGTGTTGCTGTTGGTTTACATACTTAGGTGTTATCCTGTCACTACGTCCCTCACGATACACTTTTGTGTGATTGTGACAGGTACATGTTTGCGGTATGGTTGGTCTGTACCTGTTCTATATTGAATTGAAAAAAAAGAGAGTAAGAAAAAAAAGTGGTTCTTACTATCATTGCAGGGCGTTTGCCGGTCCAATGATATAGCTACAGGGAATAGTGATTCCGGACTAGCAAATAGTACTTGAAAAAAAAGAGAGTAAGAAAAAAAAAATAGTTCTTACTATCATTGCAGGGCTTTGTGCCGGTCCAATGATATGGCTATAGGGAATAGTGATTCCGGACTAGCGAAAACAGTACTAGAAAAAAAAAAGAGAAAATAGAAAAGCTACAGACTAATCATTCCGATCTCGCATAAAGTTGATAAAAGTTTTGTGGGGCTTACTGCGGGAACAAAACTGATTGTCACCCAAGTCTGAAGGGTCAGTATAGACCGGACCAGACGCTGTTATGTCAGGATAGTCGAACGATGGTTTTTGTCTACAGATAACTAAAATTGTTATGGAGCGCGTGCGAGGACGCACGTATGTCAGTATGGCCGTGACGGGACCAGCACCATTGCACGTGCGGCGCGGTAGCCGTCGGTGCAGTTAGACAGAATTCTTGAAAAATAACACGTGTTCCGCACACCTGCACCATTGCACCTGCAGTGGCGCTCGTTTTGCTTGTTGTATAAAACGAACGGCGCGGCCGCCGTTAGGACAGTCTTGGCTGTGACGTGGAACGGTGCGCTTGTCGTATTCCGTTACTAGTTTATCCTTGACTCGTTGAATAATTAATTCGTGTAAACGAATTAATTAATATTCCTAACTACAAAATTAGTCTCTGTACTATACTCAATTACCCTTTCTACATGTAGAAACCGACGGCTACCGCGCCGCACGTGCAATGGTGCTGGTCCCGTCATGTAGAAAGGGTAATTGAGTATAGTACAGAGACTAATTTTGTAGTTAGGAATAATAATTATTTCGTTTACACGAATTAATTTTCCAACGAGTCGAGGATAAACTAGTAACGGAATACGACAAGCGCACCGTTCCACGCCAGAGCCAAGACTGTCCTAACGGCGGCCGCGCCGTCCGTTTTATACAAGCAAAACGGGCGCCACCGCAGGTGCAATGGTGCAGGTGTGCGGAACACGTGTTATTTACAAGAATTCTGTCCAACTGCACCGACGGCTACCGCGCTGCACGTGCAATGGTGCTGGTCCCGTCACGGCCATACTGACATGCGTGAGTCCTCGCTCGCGCTCCATCACAATTTTAGTTATCTGTTGACAAAAAAACATCGTTCGACTATCCTGACATAAAAGCGTCTGGTCCGGTCTATATTGACCCTTCAGACTTGGGTGACAATCAGTTTTGATCGGGCAGTAAGCCCTACAAAACTTTAATCATCTTTATGCGAGATCGGAATGATTAGTCTGTAGCTTTTCTATTTTCTCTTTTTTTTTTCGAGTACTGTTTTCGCTAGTCCGGAATTACTTTTCCCTATAGCCATATCATTGGACCGGCACAAAGCCCTGCAATGATAGTAAAAACTATTTTTTTCTTACTCTTTTTTTTCAAGTACTATTTGCTAGTCCGGAATCACTATTCCCTGTATGGTCCGAGAGCTCATGACGCATTTTTCATGAAGTGTTTGATGCATCATGAAACTTTGTTTAAAGGTATCAGTCGACTGAATAAGCAGATATATGACTGTCTGCCTGGCCTACCTGGGTACACCTGGTACTGCGCATACAGTTAAGTCGCAAAAAAATTTGCCCCAAAAAAAGTGTTTGATTCAAATAATAATAATGACTATCCGTCAGCTAAGTTTATAATCAATTAAGAAAAAAAATGGCAGACACTTCTTGAAGGGCTTTACATAGGGGCAGACTACCACAAAGTTGTATTTTCAAAAATTCCAAAAAAAGTGTTTGATTCAGTCTGCCATTTTTACAGCGTGTTTATTATATATAATAAAATATTCTCACAAAAAGGCAGACAGTTTCTCCGGGGGTTATTAATTTTAAAATCTATACAAATAAATAAAATTCAAATGTCTGTTTTTAATGTCAAAATAACAATTTTTTACTAAACGCATATGATATTATATACGATATTTATAACAAAAACACAATTTTTAAAATTTTTGTCTGTTTGTCCGTTTGTTCCGGCTAATTTCCGAAATGGCTGGACCGATTTTGACGGTACTTTCCAGTGAAAGTCAGATAATTGATGTTATAACGAGTATTTTAGGCTACTTTTATATTAGAAAAATTATTGGGGTTCCGCGCAAAAAAATAAAACCCTAAATGACACGCGGGCGATGTCGCGGGGAACAGCTAGTATTTAAATAATTCTTGCGTGGACAGGAGACAAATGTGTTACGGGTTGTAATGAGTGCGACAGAGAGTGACGGTCGCCGATATGTGAAAAAAGTGTTTGATTCAAATAATAAATTCCTATTTGCTCACTATACGTCACTATCCGTTAGCAATGTTGGTAAAGAATTAAAAAACAGGCAGACACTTTTGAAGGGGTTGACATAGGGGTTAACTACTCCAAAAATATATTGTCGAAAATTCCAAGAAAAGTGTATTATTTAATCTGCCATTTTTACAGCGTGTTTATTATGTACATATAATAAAAAAATATCACAAAAGGGCAGACAGTTTCTCCAGAGGTTAATAGTTAAAAAAAATCTTGCGAGGAAAGCAGACAAATATGTGCCACGGGTTGTAATGAGTGCGATAGAGAGTGACGGTCGCCGATATGTCTTTAGCCGTTCTTCGCGGTCCCATTGCGGATCACCTGATCTTGTTCAGTTGTTACAACTAAAATAATTAAATTACTCAAATATACAACAATAATTACAGCTAATGGAGATTTTTTATTAGTTAGTTACAAAAAAATCTGACAAAATAAAAGAAAAAATATATCTACAAAAAATATATAGATAAATACAAATATTTCGTTAATTTTCGCTTTTTTTTACCTTCAAACCGCTTAAATTCATTCGTTTCATTTTTTAATATCCATCCATTACCAGCTGGTACCAAATTAGTTGGATAACCCAGTAAGCATTGCGCCGAACACTGGTGATGTATTGCGTACGCAATAGATGCTGGTGTAATTCTGACTTACACGGCGGTAAATTTGAGGCATCGTATCTTTTAATACATTTTTGGATTGGTAAGTTCGTATTTTCCGATTTATAAGTAGAGCGAAACTTTTGAAATCGAGCATTATTAACATCCGTACAGTTTTTATAACCATAAAGCTCACAGATAAAATTTTTCAAGTATTGTAAATGTTTCATATTGGAGTCCAGGTACATCGTCATTTGCAACGCCCGTCAGTGCCTTTTGATAACCCGCATTGTTTTTAATAATTTAAAATGGTCTTTTTTACCCTTTTTAAAGAATGCAGGATTATGGTCGCATCCTGTCACAGCGTGAAATCCTGGCAGACTTGTACAAAGAGTTGTTCCTAATTCAATATATAATTGAGTAATATTAATGACTCGTTTCTTGTTTACAGCTTCATATTCCATATAAATATTTATGTTATCACGTTTTAAATCGTCCATATTTACTAGTATAATAATTAATACATCTGTATCACATGATTTGATAAGTATTTTTTAAGATTTATTTAAATACTAGCTGTTCCCCGCGACTTCGCCCGCGTGTATTTTAGGGTTTTATTTTTTTTCGCGGAAGCCTAATAATTTTTCTAAAATAAAAGTAGCCTAAAATACTCCTTATAACATCAACTATCTGTCAGTGAAAGTCTCGTCAAAATCGGTCCAGCCATTTCGGAGATTAGCCGGAACAAACAGACAGACATACAGACAAATATTTTAAAAATGTTGTAAAAATGTTTTTGTTATAAATATCGTATATAATATCATATGCGTTTAGTAAAAAGTTGTTATTTTGACATTAAAAACAGACATTTAAATTTTATTTATTTGTATAGATTTTTAAATTAGTAACCCCCGGAGAAACTGTCTGCCTTTTTGTGAGAATATTTTATTATATGTAATAAACACGCTGTAAAAATGGCAGACTGAATCAAACACTTTTTTTGGAATTTTTGAAAATACAACTTTGTGGTAGTCTGCCCCTATGTAAAGCCCTTCAGAAGTGTCTGCCATTTTTTTTCTTAATTGATTATAAACTTAGCTGACGGATAGTCATTATTATTATTTGAATCAAACACTTTTTTTGGGGCAAACTTTTTTGCGACTTAACTGTATGCGCAGTACCAGGTGTACCCAGGTAGGCCAGGCAGACAGTCATATATCTGCTTATTCAGTCGACTGATACCTTTAAAGAAAGTTTCATGATGCATCAAACACTTCATGAAAAATGCGTCATGAGCTCTTGGACCAGTAGCTATATCATTGGACCGGCAAATGCCCTGCAATGATAGTAAGAACTACTTTTTTTTCTTACTCTCTTTTTTTTCAATTCAGTATAGAACAGGTACAGACCAACCATACCACAAACATGTACCTGTCACAATCACACAAAAGTGTATCGTGAGGGACGTAGTGACATGATAACACCTAAGTATGTAAACCAACAGCAACATGACACATCCCAGTGCAGCACAGACCAGCCTTCCTGCAACTCCATGTTCCTTTCCTGCACAAGAATAATTACTTCGCTAGAGTGTTGCAACGTCTCTAGTATTTTCTAGATGCACAGACACGGCTACCTCTGACTGTCGCACGTCCTCGTGCGGTTGACAGTGAACAGCATACGGTCTATCAGTTATCACCACCTGCTAACGGATATTAACTCTTGTTAAATATTACAACGGTCGACCATCCCAGACTTCATTTAAGTCATGAACGCGCCGATATGGCTACCTCCAGGCAAACGCACTCCAGCTTTTTGTTCTGCTGCGTTTGTGCCACAAACGCGCCAGCGAGCCGTCGCGCCGTAGCCGTACTAGCGCTAGCGAATCGTTGCACTGCTTTGTAAAATTAAAAGAAATTGAGATAAATGTATTGCGAACCATGGAATTCCCAGCTTCCAAAATTCATCACATATTCTCTTAGCAAACGGCAACTGTATGACATTTGAAAACATTGCAAAAAAAAAAACAGAAACTATGTGTAGAGGCAAATACCACAACATATTTCAAAGGGAAGGAGGCAACTGCGCAAAATCTACGAAAGCCGACCTCCGACGTCCATTTACAGCGCCAAAGCACCATTTGTTCGGCGGCTGCTTGAATTGCCCTGCCGTAAGATCAGCCGTTAAGTTACTGACTGTAGCAGTGTAGGCTCAATATTACCAGCGCTCGGCCGTACCTGACCATGTTCGATTAGCCGTCACAACATCTTCCTCATTGATCATTTTTGTAGAGACTTCTACGAATCCCTCGACATCAAACCCCAATCTTGTCGAAGACACAATATTCGGAGCAAACTGCAACACTGATCAACACATTAGAACACAAAAATGTCACTTATTATTTTCAATTCATAGCGTGTTAAAGTTAATCCTTTATTTTGGTACATCCCTTAAACGTTTTTAACTTCAAAATATAGCAAAGGATAATCATGTTTCGCGTGAACTATCAAATTACAACATAACTTGAATAAGTTAATTAGAAAGCCTCCAACTTCTTTCGACATTTGTTAACATATTTAGGTATATCAAGAAATAATGAAAATACTTGCGGGGTACTTTTAATACAAAGCGAACAAATTTAAAAAAATTGGCTTAAATAATTTCACTTTATCCTTTCTCTACACTTTAATGATACGAAAATATCTTAAGTAGCATAGCAAATTTCATTACGGTATTTAACATAAAAACAGATTCATCAATGCGGAATGCATTACAGTCTTCCACAAATGTAATAATCCTCATACTATTCGAAGATTAAATGTGGGCAAAAATGGGGACTTTATCCTACTTCTGATGTAGAAAGGGTAATTGAGTATAGTACAGAGACTAATTTTGTAGTTAGGAATAATATTAATTCGTTTAGACGTATTAATTATTCAACGAGTCAAGGATAAACTAGTAACGGAATACGACAAGCGCACCGCTCCACGTCAGAGCCAAGACTGCCTTAACGGCGGCCGCTCCGTCCATTTTATACAAGCAGGACGGGCGCCACCGCAGGTGCATGGCGCAGGTGTGCGGAACACGTGTTATTTACAAGAATTCTGTCTAATTGCACCGACGGCTACCGCAACGCACGTGCAATGGTGCTGGTCCCGTCATGTATAAAACTTCGCTATTTCTATTATTCCAGTACTGACTAACAATAACAATATTTAATTTGGTAATTTATTTAAACTGCTTCCATCTTTTATTTCTATGTATTCTAAATCATTTTTAGTATGATGCAAACCTCACCTCCTGTGTAGTTTTCTTGGCAAGAAAAGTTGCCATATGATAGTTTTGAAATACAACTAATTCTTGTTTATAATTAGACAGCCAAGATTCCGAAATACAAACTGCGTGTGGGAGATTTTGTTCTAAATAAGTTTCCAGGAGATGAGTTTTATGCGTAAAAAAATGATATCTTACACACAAATATATTATATACAACATTGAAAACTATAATAATAATAAAAAAAACTAAAACTAGAAACTTAATTATCTCCTACTCCCCACGATATCGTGCCAAGAATTGGCTGCGTTTCCCCGCTGAATGGCCATACTTAGCCTTTGAGCGAGAAAAGAACCAGCCCTCTTATCACCAGCAGCCACAACCAGTCACGGATGGAGTTCCTTTAGGAACTTCACCGCACGTGGACCCCACGAACCGATAGTCTCTACAGCAAATGACACAAATATGTAGTCATCTCGCAGAGACTCATATTTGCGCAACTTACTCAGTTTAGCTGCCTCTAATGTCGCCCCGGCTCTAAAGGAGGTACCCCTGAGATGAGAGGCCGCCAAACTGTCTACGCAAGTAGCATCTCACACTAGGGCGTTACCTCTCTCCCAAGGGACCAATGTTATACCGTCGGGTCTCCTGCCATCGTCTCTAAATATTCCACAAAGCTCTCAAACCGAGGGAACATTTATAGAGACAAAAGCCCTTCGGATAATTAGTAGATAAATATATCGCCTCAATCCGTCCCTGGCTCAATATTCCAAACAGCCACATCAACATATTCGTGAGAACTCGAGCGATAACTAGTAAGTAATGTAAGACGATATGATAATTGTACTAGACTTATTTTATTAACATTAATATTAATTCATTGCGTAACTAACCACCTTCGAAAGAACACTAAAGCATTTCATATTTTAAATTGGGTTTTTAAAAAGTCTGTCGAGGTTCGTCGCAATTTAAGTGGCGCAACCGGTAGGAAATCCGTATATATTCTGCTGTCGTGCTAACGCCTTTCGGACCCCAAAATCGGTTTAATCGTCAGTATAGCAGTCAAGTTCAAAACAAATAACTCCCGCGACGCGCACGCAATCGTTTCCAAATCAATCGATTGTGCACATTGGATCCTCGGCAGTATCGCAGTTGTCAGAATCAACTCGAGGACATGGTATTGAACATACGGTGAGTAAACATTTTCACTTCCTGTTTACATTTATCCCATTCTTTTCCGCATTTTCCGAACTAAAATCGTCGGGCCAAATTATTTGCAATTATCTGATTTTGTTGGCACAAAATAGGCTGATAATATTTTGTTAAAAGTTTAAGTTACATTAAGTAAGATAGTTTAAATAAAAATGGCAGTAACTGTTTTACCAGCACATATTTTAGATTTAATTCCTAGATACGATGGAGATGAAAAATTGCTCAATATATTCATTTTAAAATGTGAATATGTTTTGTTAAATTCGGGAGGCGACAATATTACGATCCAAAATTTATATAGATTCCATGCTATAAGTAGTAAGCTTAGTGGTAGAGCTGCGACTCTACTTAGTGATAACCCTAGTTTAAGTGCGTGGGAGGATTTGAAAGAAATATTGACCCAGCATTTCGGTGACCCTCGTTCAGAGGAATGTATTGCTATCGAACTAGATTTCACTCTAGATTTCTTGTTTGATTTTTAGACTAGAATCTAAAAATCAAACAAGGAGAGTCATTTATTCAGTTTTGTACTAGAACACAAAATGAAAAAAGTTCTTTATTTGCTTAAGTCCAAAAACATTGTGATGGAGGAATAAAGGCAGCCAAAATGATTATATATAATAATATCGCCTTGAACGTATTTTTGTACAATTTACCCGAAGACCTTATTACAATTGTCCGACTCAAAGGCTGTTCTACTTTGGAGATCGCTTTAAGTATAGTCACAGAGGAAATTAACTTCTTAGCTCAGTATAATGCCAAAAACCATAAAGCCAAACCAGTTCAGCAATTAGCTCTGCAAAGTTTCGTGAGACCAACTGTATTTATAAATTCAAATTTGACACCAAACAATAATAATAATAGTAGTAATTTTAATTTTGGTGAACCCAAAAACCAGATAGGATATAGGCCTAATTTCATGCACACGAATAAATTCACAGCACCTCAACAAAGCTACCATTTTGCATTAGTACAAAATTCAATGCCACGTAATTTCAATTATCAATTTACCTAACAACCACGAGCACCATTCCAAGTTGGTGGATTTAAATTTGGCATTCCCCAACATCAAGCTCAAAAATATGGTATGCAAAATCAACAACAGCCTAATCAGTTTAAATACGGCCTTCAACAACAGCCTAATCAATTTAAATACGGCTTTCAACAACAGTCTTTTACAGCATATATACAGCAATTTAAATACGGCATACAACAGCAACCCAACCAACTCAAATTCGGCATATAAAATCAACCGCCCCAAAACTTTTACGACACTGACGTATCTATGCGTACTGCACCAATTAGGCAAAACATGCGACGAATGATTTATTCTTTAACGAGGAACCTTCAACATCATGTCAAGATTTCTCTAATGATAATACGGTTACTACTACGACCACTATGATGGTTTTGTAGATGACCCATTCGAAGGTCAATATGTAGAAAATTCTAATGAAATTAATAATGTAGATAATACAGTACCTGAAAATTTTCCGATAGTAGCCTTCGAAAACCCTCCGAAATGATCCATCTGAATTATTGCGATAGCATTTTAAAATTACCTCATATAGTAATTCCCGAAATAAATTCGAAATTTTTAATAGACACCGGAAGCAGTAGATCCTTTATTAGTCCTGCCAAGGTTAACCAATATTTTGGTGAATTTAAGTACAATGAACGTTTCACAGTTGTAAGTATCCATGCGCAAAACATACACGATTAAATAATTTTTATACCGTTTTTAAAAACATTCAAAAGTACTCTTCCACATAAATTTTACATATACGACGTAGACGGTAGATCGACGGCCTTATTGGGTCAGACTTATTAAAAAAATTGGCAGCTAATATCGATATGGACCACCAAATTTTACAAACACCTAATACTGAAATTCCAATTATTTATAATCCACCTTATGAAACTAATTTAGAACCAAGATCGGAAACACGAGTAAAAATACCTACCAACTTACAAAACGGAGACGCAATCGTTGATCTTACACAATTTAGTGAGGGAGTTTGTATGCCGTGTGCCCTTATCAAGTGTGAAAATTTCTTTTCCGAAAATATTATTCAAAATGTGTCGAATGAAAAAGCTAATATTAAATTTATAGAACCGTTTAATGTAACTGTATTTGGAAATGATGGGTGTGCCATAAACGCGATAAATTCCGATTGCGATATAGATGAGAATTTAAAAGAAAATTTAATTAAACTACGATTAGATCATACAAATGAAGAAGAACGGAAAGTAATAACTAAATTATGCTATGAATACCGCGACATAATTTATAGTGATAAAATTCCGCTTTCTTTTAAAAATCAGGTAAAACATAATATTAAAACAGTTAACGAAGATCCTATATATAATATGTAACAAAAACCCTGTGGTTCCCGTTAAGTGTATTATCAGAATCAGTATTCATACGCATAGAAATAACTTTAATTCAGAAAACTCGACATAAAAATAATTAAATTAAATTTAAATTAAATAATATTTGTAATTTGTATGTGGATTGATTACCTCTGCATGGAATGATAACGCGCTAAAGCGAAACAGCAAGCTGTGGCGGCCGGCGGCAACATCGCGCGCACACGTTTTACCTACACTAACTGCATTAAGGTCGTGAACTCGTCACATCACTCAGCTGTTATTTTTTTAGTAATCGATTTTTACAACTTTTTAAAATGTTACTTCGACTGATTGTAATAATTATGCACAAACCCTAATTCATCACTATAATATCTTGATAACGCGCTAAAGCGAAACAGCAATCTGTGGCGCCCGGCGGCAACATCGCGCACACACGTCTTATCTACACTAACTGCATTAAGGTCGTGAACTCGTCACATCACTCAGCTGTTATTTTTTTAGGAATCGATTTTCACAACTTTTTAAAATGTTACTTCGACTGATTGTAATAATAATGCACAAACCATAATTCATCACTATAATATCTACTTGACGACCACCTTTTATCTCGATGCACTTGTGACAGTCTTATATTTATATTTATATTAAATAATGTCAGAACACACGCGTTGCAGAACTAATATTTCAGACTTTATGTTTGCAAAGGATGTGACTATTCCGCCCCGGTACCTATCGAATGTTTTTTGAAATACCGCTTAATCGCACCACAGAAGTAAAAATCCAAAAGTGTGTGATCAGGTGATCGCGCCAGCCAGTTGACCATTTTTCACTGAATTTTAAACATATTAAAATATTCCTTGTTTGAGCAATTATTTATTATGTGGTTGAGTAAAATATCGGATACAAATCACTCACGGCTGTTACTTAATTTCACAACGTAAAAAACAGATCCGTCTGGAAGTAATTTACGCAGGTGATTAATTTCATCGTTGACAAAACGTTTAACAGCCAGCGCTCGCGCACTACTGGTTGGAGGTTGATGCTCTAGAATATTCGACTTTTACCGCCAATGGCAAGACTGTAGCCTGCAATATAATATTGATATTTTATGAATCAACTAATTTGTTGTGATTTTTGATGTATTTTTTTTATATTTTGTAAATCTACTAATTAGTTTTGAATATTTTCAAAGGCTTAAATGCATGTAAAGAAAATACAAAAACCTTAATTAACATACACATTTTTTATCAATCGTTAATAAACAACCCGTATTTTTATATATATTTTCTTTTCTTGACTACTAAATTGTGACAAAATTTTATGTTTATTAAACTTTCCATGTTATTAAATAACTACTCAATATTTGGAAGGCAGAAAAAATACGGGATTAAAAAAGGTCAGTCAGCATATACTGGACGCTACCTACGTGCGTGTAAATTTTGGGCTTTTTCCTTTACCTCCTATAATACCTATAAAGTCCTACGACGACGAGCAGGTAACGGATTTGAGTTTTGAGAAGCGCGCGAAACGCCGCTTATTTTATAGAAATTTTATTTTGTTTATTATATTCTTTTGATGTGGATCTATTTAAAAATAATTTCTGTTACAAATTCTTTTTTGAATAGTTTCATATGAAAAATACATGTGAAATTTCGCCTAAAATAATTGCTAGTTTAATTAATCCTTAATCACTCTTACTATATTATTTATTATAACCTTTTTTTAAATATTTTCCTCAGACCTAAGTATTTAGTAATAAAGTTGAAATTTATAACATTTTTTTATAGAATATCCACCTGATGGTAAATGGTTGCTGTAATCCATAGATATCTACATCTATCCTCAATAAAGAATCAAAATGCAGATGCGTTGTCACCCGTGAGGACTAAGATGGAATACCTCTTTTCCGGTAAAGAGTGTCTCCGGTTCTTTACACTCATCATACGAAACAGCAGTGTTAAGCTGGTATTTTGTGAGAGCGTAGTCCTTGCCCGGTCGAGCCAACCCATTCGTACTATAACTACGAGTATATTATTAATATAGCTGCAGCATAGCTCTACCACATATACCTACGTACATAAGTATTCAATAACAATAAGTATTGGCGGTGAAAGTATATCTACTACCATCCCCTGGGTGTGGTAAAAGGCGGCAGAGTGAAACGAGAAGATGTCCTAACAACAACTAGATCTAAAGTAGAAAACTGCGGTTGCCAACCCGCCTGCCAGAAGTAGAAACTATAGCTAATATAGCCCCCTTTTGAGGTTATAGTTGACTTTAATAGATTGTAATAAATTAATGAACAACATAATTATGTTTGATCTCAACAAACTTACCTATCTAATTTGGGAAATTTAGAATTCTTCAAGATATCGTCATCTACATAGCGGGACTACCTATAGATTTTTCTCCTTAAATGACTTCGTAAAATGATTTTTGTAAGATATTATAAAATATAAAATAAATAAGAACATTTAAAATATTATTAGGTATTCAAGAAGAGAAATGTATTTTTCATGAACTGCAAGCGCATTATTAAAAACTCTTGTCATTGTTATTTCTATTATTTATAAATTTAAGGTTTGGGAGAATTAGGTACTTTGTCTAGATAGGTTTAACGATTTACACAAAAACCTTGAGGATGCTCGCGTCTCGCAGCGGCTCACTTTCTGGCGGCCATGTCAGTGGCTTCACAGCTGACGTAGGTAATACGTCGGCACGTATCGGTAAGTTCAGAAGCAAATAACATTTTTACAAATATTAAATTTAGTAATATATCTGATTAGAAACTCTAAAATCCCATTTAAAGCAACCAAAAAAAAATTCAATGTCATAATATATATGCCTATGTGTACACTTATACGTCCATGAAACGACCAACGGGGTTGTTACGTACTGTATATCAGACCGTATCGCCACCCACCTTCCCAAAATGAGGAAGTACAAAGACTAGTAGATAAACTTCTTCAAGATAACGTAATCCAAAATTCTCACTCACCTTAGAGCGCACCGGTTCACTTAGTCCCCAAAAAACTAGATGCATTCGGGCAGCCTAAATTTAGAATGGTTATAGATTATCGGCGATTAAATGAGAATACAATAGACGATAAATACCCGTTACCTAATATAACTGAACTTTTTTAAAGATAGGCAAATCTGTATATTTTAGTACCCTTGACCTGGCAAGTGGCTACCATCAACTAGAAGTTAATGAATCTGATAGGCCAAAGACAACTTTCACAACTCAATCCGGTCACTATGAATTTAAACGCATGCCGTTTGGATTAAAGACAGCCCCGGCAACTTTCCAGAGAGCAATGGATAATATCTTAAGAGGCCTCCAAGGTCTCCATTGCTTAGTGCACCTTGATGACATAATTGTATATTCGGATAGTCCTCAGGAACATATTGAAAAATTATGGAAAATTTTTGATCGTCTCAGAGAAACCAATTTAATAGTCACGTTAGATAAATGTGAATTTCTGAGAAAAGAAGTTCTACGACGGCACTGAAAATTTCGGGAATCAAGGAAGTGACACAACATTACTATTTAAAAATGTATTTATTGCTTTTCGGAGTATTTTCCGCAAAATTAGACACTTTTTTTTATACGATGGAACCAATCATTGAACCATTCCATTCGGAAGTTGGGGTCTCCATAATGGCCGTTTTGTAGGCGTCCACAGCTTTTTCAAGTGATGAAAATCTCTGTCCACGCAATTTATTCTTTATTTTAGGAAAAGTATAGAAATAATTAGGGCTTAGGTCGGGGCTGTACGGCGGATGGTCTAATAGTTTTATGTTTTCTTGCTCTAAAATCTCTTTTATTCTGTGTGCAGTGTGAGAACTCACATTGTCGTAATGGAGGATGATGCGGCGGTTGAAGTTCTCTTTACGGAGTTCAGAAACGACCTGTGGCAAACAAATGCTAGCATACCATTCTATATTAACCGTTATTTGTCCCTTAAGAGGAATAGTCATTACATGTCCGGTTTTGGAGACAAACGTGGCCACCATTTTTTTTGCAACACTCCGTGAACGAACAATTTTTGTTGGCTTTAACTCTTGGTCATGTAAGATTATTTGTATTTGACTCATGCCAATATCTATAGTTGCATGAATTTCGCGGTATGTCACATGTCGATCTTCCTCAATCAGCTTACGCACAGCATCAACGTTTTCTTGGGTGACTGCAGTTTTTGGACGACCTTGACGGGGATCATCACTGAGCTTGACACGTCCACGTTGAAATTCAGCAAACCAGCGATAAATTGTGGTTTTGGATAGGGATTCATCACCAAATACAGAAACCATCCGGTCAACACACTGTTTTTGTGTTAAACCACTTCGAAAGTCATAATAAATCATCGCTCTTGAATTTTCTCGAGTCAATTCCATTTTCTCAACGACTAAACAAGTTTGACAAAACCTTGTGACAAGACCGAGAATCTTTTTTAAATAAATAAATGGTATTCGATTTTTAAAACCAAGGACTTTTCAATTAAAAAGATTTTAATATGACAGGAACTGTGGAAATATTCCATTCCCGATACTTTTAGTGCAGCCTATGTATATCTAGGTCATACTATTACAAAAGAGGGTTTGAAACCAAATGACGAAAAAATTAAATCAGTACTAAAATATCCATTACCGCGTACAGCCACCGAAATAAAAAGTTTTCTCGGATTAGTAGGGTATTACAGAAAATTTATTAAAGACTTCGCTAAACTTACACAACCGCTTACCTCTTGCCTAAAAAAGAAAAACAAAATTGAAATTACAAAAGGATATAAAGACGCATTTGAAAGATGTAAAGAGCTTTTAACAAACGCCCCACTTTTACAATATCCTGAGTTCTCCCGACCGTTCGCTCTCACCACAGATGCGTCAAACTTTGCTCTCGGTGCAGTTCTATCGCAGGGACCTATCGGTAGTGATAAGCCTATAGCCTTTGCAAGTCGTACGTTGACCGACGCTGAAACGAAATACAGCACAATAGAAAAAAAAATTTGGGAATCGTTTGGGCAGTCAAACATTTCCGCCCTTACTTATATGGAAAAAAATTACAATTTACACCGATCATCGCCCTTTAGCCTGGTTAAATTCCATTAATGAACCGAATAGCAAACTAACTAGATGGAAGCTACGCCTTTCGGAATTTGATTACGAAATAGTGTATAAGAACGGGAAAGAAAATTGTAACACTGATGCTTTATCTAGAAGATAACGCCTTAACTGATAACGATGATGTTTCGATGCAAGTAAATATAGACAAAAACGAAAAAAAACTTTAATTCCATTTGAGCAATGTAGTTTCTAAAATTGTACAGCTAGATAATTCGAATCATGCGGGGGACGTAGTAACAATATCATCCGATTCGGAAACGTTGAGTATTCCCTCTTTACATGATAGACAATCTCCATATACGATACCATCTCCAAATAGTAGCACCGCCACAGCTTCTGAAGGACACAGTAGTAACAATACAGTACATTCGGCTAAAGACATAGACACAGCAGGAATCTTAACTCTTCAGGAAGTGATTGATGCGAAACCAAATCAAATACTCGTTCATACCTGGAACAGAAATGAATGTTCAGTTAAAAACTTGTCTAGGGATAAACAAAACATATTGGAAGTTCACTTGCCATTAAACAATTTGGATTTAATTAAAAAATTCCTGAAAGAGTATATAAGACCTAAAATTAAATATTTCTTTTATTTCGAAGATATCATACACCGCAAGCAGTTTTCGGAAGACACAACGCAATTATTCAAAAAGGATAGTGTTAAATTTTATGAATGTACAAAGAGGATAGTCTATGTAGAAGATGAAAATGAGCAACGCGAAGTAGTTCTTAAATATCATTTAGGTAAGAATTGCCATAGAGGCATTAGGGAAACATTGGTACACAAATTAAATAACATTTGTATAATATTCATTTAAATTATAGAAACATTATTCAATTAAATATAATTTTAATTTTGATAAAAATAATGTTGTATCCGTTAGAAAGTTTATGTAATTTGGAAGGTTATTAAAAGTTTTTACTGTCATACAGTCGATTAATTTGGTAAATAGTTGTGGGTGGTTTTTTATGAATTTGCATGTTTCCCAAATATAAATAGATGTGAAAGTCAATATTTTAATTTTCTTTAAAATGGGGCCTACAACTTTCTGGAATTTTTATATTTGCCAAAATTCTTATAATTTTTTTTGCATTATAAATAATTGCTGCGCATCAGTACTATTTCCCCACATTATGACACCGTATGATAGCCACGAAGATGTGTATGCGTAATAAGCCGACAGAGGGCTGGGGACATCTGTGTTTTTTTTTATTTCACGTAATGCGTATGTGAACCTGGATAGCCTGCTTTTAACTTTATTTATATGGGCTTTCCAGTTTATATGGCAGTCAATTTCCAGGCCTAGCAAGTTGAAGTTGTCAAAAGTTCCTATAGCTGTATTATTTTAATTAAAAGCGATACTTAGTAGTGATTTTTGAACTGGTCGGAATTGCATAATTTTGGTTTTATTAAAATTGATCTGCAGGTTTCTTTTGTTTTTTGATGAATTGTGATATGTCAGCCAGTTTTGTCACCTAGTTTAATACATGATTCAGTTTACTATTTAAATCCTGGTCTTTTGTGTGTGAAATAAGAATAGAAATGTCATCTCTAAATATAACAGAAGTTTCACTCAATACTGTTTGCAGTTCGTTTATGTAAATTATAAATAGCAAACATCCCGAAACGCTGCCTTGAGAGATGGATCAAGTAGTGTGGATTGCTTCAGATCTAAAGTTGCATATTTCACCAGTGTCATTGTTATAATGCACTATCTCTACATATTGTTTTCGGTTTTCTAGATAAGATTTAAACCATTTGTATGCCATATCACGTATACCAATGTCATAACTTCTGTAACAGTATTGGGTATTGTACTCTATCATAAGATTTGGACATATCTAATAAAATACCCACGGCGTATTTATTTTCATTTAGTATATCTAGTTTATTTGTATATTAGGCCCTTTTAACTGGAAATGAGGCATTCCATCTTAGTCCTTTTAAAATCAGGTAAAACATAATATTAGAACAGTTAACGAAGATCCTATATATAATATGTAACAAAAACCCTGTGGTTCCCGTTAAGTGTATTATCAGAATCAGTATTCAAACGCATAGAAATAACTTTAATTCAGAAAACTCGACATAAAAATAATCAAATTAAATTTAAATTAAATAATATTTGTAATTTGTATGTGGATTGATTACCTCTGCATGGAATGATAACGCGCTAAAGCGAAACAGCAAGCTGTGGCGGCCGGCGGCAACATCGCGCGCACACGTTTTACCTACACTAACTGCATTAAGGTCGTGAACTCGTCACATCACTCAGCTGTTATTTTTTTAGTAATCGATTTTCACAACTTTTTAAAATGTTACTTCGACTGATTGTAATAATTATGCACAAACCCTAATTCATCACTATAATATCTTGATAACGCGCTAAAGCGAAACAGCAAGCTGTGGCGCCCGGCGGCAACATCGCGCACACACGTCTTATCTACACTTACTTTTTTTTTTTACATGGGGAAATGCCTACGCATACCCGCCTCGCGGGGGCAAGGACGGGTTATGTCGGACTCACACCGACTAAAACCCCATGGTGTTCCATCCTCGTCGCATATTGACAGGGCCACGGGAACGCTTTCGCACACTTCCGCGGCCCCACCTGCGCTGGCCACCCCATGGCGGCCCCTCCTCGGTAGAGGACCACTCCTCCCCCATCTCTTTCTCAAGTAAGGCGCACCAGAACACATGGCGCGCCTTCCTTCTCGGCCTCCAGTTTTCAATGCGCAACAGACGCCCCCGTGTCCGATGCGCGAAGGCCATGGGACCAGGAAAAACAAGCACTTTGAAGCACTGGCCTTCCGGCCCCAGCGGCAGATCTGGTCTATGGCTCCGCCACCAACCACGATTCGGCTGCGGAGGGTAGGGAGAGCGGCGCCTCGCAATACCGACACTCCTCTCCCCCCGCAGCCCCACCACCACCGCATCATTAACGGTGCGGCTCCGTCAGAGTCGCGGAGGATAGGGCGAGTGGCGCATCGCCATACCAACACTCCTCTTCCTCCGCGACTCCACCTCGGCTGCAGAGGTAAGGGTGGGGAGGACACCCCTCTCGCAGCAGCCCACCGACACACATCCGAAGTGGGCTCACCAAGCCCACTCGGAGTGGCCACCTCGGGCCGGCCCTACACCACGGGCCAGCCAAGGGGTTCCTCTTTGTTCACCGTGGGTGCCCAAGCCACGGCTACTAAGCCCCCCCGCCACGACAAGGCGGGAACCCGTTCGGGGGGGTATCTACACTAACTGCATTAAGGTCGTGAACTCGTCACATCACTCAGCTGTTATTTTTTTAGTAATCGATTTTCACAACTTTTTAAAATGTTACTTCGACTGATTGTAATAATTATGCACAAACCTTAATTCATCACTATAATATCTACATGACGACCACCTTTTATCTCGATGCACTTGTGACAGTCTTATATTTATATTTATATATTATAATGTCTGAACACACGCGTTGCAGAACTAATATTTCAGACTTTATGTTTGCAAAGGCTGTGACTATTCCGCCCCGGTACCTATCGAATGTTTTTTGAAATACCGCTTAATCGCACCACAGAAGTAAAAATCTAAAAGTGTGTGATCAGGTGATCGCGCCAGCCAGTTGGCCATTTTTCACTGAATTTTAAACATATTAAAATATTCCTTGTTTGAGCAATTATTTATTATGTGGTTGAGTAAAATATCGGATACAAATCACTCACGGCTGTTACTTAATTTCACAACGTAAAAAAACAGATCCGTCTGGAAGTAATTTACGCAGGTGATTAATTTCATCGTTGACAAAACGTTTAACAGCCAGCGCTCGCGCACTACTGGTTGGTGGTTGATGCTCCAGAATATACGACTTTTGCCGCCAATGGCAAAGCGACTGTAGCCTGCAATATAATATTGATATTTTATGAATCAACTAATTTGTTGTGATTTTTGATGTATTTTTTTATATTTTGTAAATCTACTAATTAGTTTTGAATATTTTCAAAGGCTTAAATGCATGTAAAGAAAATACAAAATCCTTAATTAACATACACATTTTTTATCAATCGTTAATAAACAACCCGTATTTTTATATATATTTTCTTTTCTTGACTACTAAATTGTAACAAAATTTTATGTTTATTAAACTTTCCATGTTATTAAATAACTACTCAATATTTGGAAGGCAGAAAAATACGGGATCAAAATAGGTCAGTCGGCATATACTGGACGCTACCTACGTGCGTGTAAATTTTGGGCTTTTTCCTATACCTCCTATAATACCTATAAAGTCCTACGACGACGAGCAGGTAACGGGTTTGAGTTTTGAGAAGCGCGCGAAACGCCGCTTATTTTATAGAAATTTTATTTTGTTTATTATATTCTTTTGATGTGGATCTATTTAAAAATAATTTCTGTTACAAATTCTTTTTTGAATAGTTTCATATGAAAAATACATGTGAAATTTCGCCTAAAATAATTGCTAGTTTAATTAATCCTTAATCACTCTTATTATATTATTTATTATAACCTTTTTTTAAATATTTTCCTCAGACCTAAGTATTTAGTAATAAAGTTGAAATTTCTAACATTTTTTTATAGAATATGGTGACAAACGAGCACACAGTCCACCTGATGATAAATGGTTGCTGTGATCCATAGATATCTACATCTATCCTCAATAAAGAATCAAAATGCAGATGCGTTGTCACCCGTGAGGACTAAGATGGAATACCTCTTTTCTGGTAAAGAGTGTCTCCGGTTCTTTACACTCATCATACGAAACAGCAGTGTTAAGCTGGTATTTTGTGAGAGCGTAGTCCTTGCCCGGTCGAGCCGACCCATTCGTACTATAACTACGTGTATATTATTAATATAGCTGCAGCATAGCTCTACCACATATACCTACGTACATAAGTATTCAATAACAATAAGTATTGGCGGTGAAAGTATATCTACTACCATCCCCTTTTTTTTTTTTTTTTTTTTGCGGATGGAAAATCATCAAATGACGCCTTTCGCTCTGGGTGGAGCGGAAGGGAGTGTCAGACTTTTACTGACTAAAAACCATCCGTGTTCCTTCAGTGCTCTTACGTTCCGGAGCCGCGGTATCTCTTTCGAACAGCCCGCAGCCCCGGCAGGCGTCGGCCCTTGCGGGCCCCTTCACGCTGCTGACAGCTCTTTGAGGCGCGCGTGGAACAAAACGCGCCGTCGACACGGCCTGTCGTCGTTAGACGGACGGACGGCGAGCTACCCATTGCTCGCCGTCCACAGGCCCGCGCCTACGGTGGCCGGGGGCCACGACGTAGCCCCCGACGCCCGGGGCGTCTCCCGCGGCGGCCGGGAAGGAAAGCTGTTGCTCTTTCCTTCTCCCGCTCCGCCACCTCCTTCGCTAGCATCACTGCTTCGCAGAAGGTGGTGACGGCATCCCATTCCGTCTCGCTCCGGACCATGGCTTCGACCAGGGCCGGACGCGAGAGGTCGCCGCCGCCTATCGCCGCTACGAGGACACGGCGGTGCTCCGCCCAAGCAGGGCACACCTCCACGGTGTGCTCCACCGTGTCCTCCGGTCGATCCTCGCAGTGGGAGCACCCGGGCGTTTCCTCCCGCCCGATTCGGTGCAGGAACCTCCCGAACACACCGTGTCCGGTGAGGACCTGCGTCAGGCGGAAGGTGAGGACGCCGTGGCGTCTCTCTAGCCACTCCTCAAAGAGGGGTCTTATCGCCGCTATAGTGGCGTGCCCAGCACGGGGTTGCGACAGTCGCTCTCTCCATGTCGCCATGAGATCACGCCGGAAGTCTGTCCGCTGCGCGACAACTTGCCGCTGCAGCGGGGTTTCCCCCCGGCATAGTGCCTCCGCGCGCCATTCGTGCAGGCGCGCGAGGACTATCGCCTCCAGATCCCATGGCGGCAATCCGGCAAGGAGGCTCGCCGCCTCGCGGGAGATCGTGCGGTAGCCGCGAACCATCTTTACGGCAACCACCCTTTGGGGCGCGTTTAGGTGGTGGACGGCAAGCCGCGCCAAACCACGCGCCCACACTGGGGCCCCGTAAAGGGCCATGGACCTCACGATCCCCGCGTAGAGCCTCCGGCAGGAGGCGTTTGGCCCCCCCAGGTTCGGCAGGAGCCGCCTGAAGGCAGCCCCGGTACGTTCCAGTTTGGGAGCCAAACGTCGGAAGTGCTCAACGAAGTTCCATCGGCCGTCGTGGACGAGTCCTAGGTACTTCAACGTCGACTCGACGCCGATGGATACCCCTCCTACCATCACTTAGGATCCCGGTGGTGGCCTGTTCCGAGGACCATGGAAGTGCATGGCCTCGGACTTGTGCAGAGCCACCTCGAGACCCAGTTGCCGGATCCTCTCAACGACTATCGCAACCCCGCGTGTCATAGTTTCTGCCGCCGCCTCGTACGACCCCCCTTGTGCCAGTACCAGCGTGTCGTCAGCGTAGCAAACTACGCTGACGCCGGTAGGGAGGTCAGCGCGCAGCACCCAGTCGTAACCGATGTTCCACAGGGGCGGCCCCAGAACCGAACCCTGTGGGACACCGCACGACATCTCTCGCTGGTTCCACTCACCGTTGCGACCGGGGTAGATGACGGCCCTGTCCGTCAGATAGTCCCCGACTATACGACGGAGATAGGTCGGCACCCGGTGATACCGGAGTGCCTCCCTAATGCAGCTCCAGGGCATGGAGTTGAAGGCGTTGGCGATGTCGAGAGACACCGCCAAAACAACTCTCCCCCTGGCCACTGCATCCCCCGTCGTGAGGGCTCTCACGCGCATGATGGCGTCCACCGTAGAGCGCCTCTTGCGGAAACCAAACTGGTGTTCCGCAAGATCCGGCCCCGTCCCCGCAAGGTGCTCGGCGAGGCGGTTTGCAATGACTCTTTCAAAGAGCTTGCCCACCTCGTCGAGCAGCACCACGGGCCGGTATGCGGACGGAGAGTCCGCAGGGCGCCCCGGCTTCCAAATGAGGACCAGCTTCCCCGTCTTCCAACGAAGCGGGAATTGGCCTCTCTCCAAGCATGCGCTTAGGAGCCCCTCCAGTCGGGGCCCGAGAGCCTCCGAGGCCAGGACCCAGGCTTTGCCAGGCAAGCCATCGGGTCCTGGGGCGGTATTCCTGGCCTTGAGCCTACGTACCGCCACTCTCAGGTCTACCCCGGTCCCTTCCGGGATGTCGTCGTCGTCGTCCTGGTGGTCCGCTTCCGGCACCGCAGGTGGCGGAGCCATAGGCGGGGGCGGATGTTCCGCTCGCGCAGGGAACAGAGCGCTCACCACGTCCTCCACGAGCTGAGGCCGGAGACTCTGCGTCAGCGGGGGGGCCCAGGTGCGGAGTTTATCCCGCACCATCTTGTAAGGGCGCCCCCACGGATCTCTGTCGAGAGTCTCCAGCATCTCCTCACGGGCCCGATCCCGGGCCCGCATGACAGCCTCCCGGAGGGCGGTCTTCGCCGCTCTGTATCCCTCGTACAGCTCCGCCTCAATGGCTGCCGCATTCGGTGGACGAATGCGGAGCCTGCGATGCCTGGCGTACAGGTGCCGCGCGGCGACACACGCCTCGCGCAGAGACGTCAGCTCACGCGACCACCAATACACCTGACGCCGGGCGCTTCCTGGCCGGACGCGGGGCATTGCCACGTCACATATCTCGGACATGGCCTCCTGGAACCACCCTGCCTCATCATTGACGTCGGCAGGCCTGTCCGGTGATGACACCCAGGCCTGCACGATCGAGGCTTCCAGGAGGAGCTCCCGGTCCAGCTGCTTCAGCGCCCAACGCGGACCACTCGGGGCCTGTAGGACTGGCGCGCTCGAGGGCTGGGTGGAGACGTCAAACCGGATGTACCGGTGGTCGGAGTAGGTCTCCACCCCCTCCATGACACGCCAGTCAATGGCACGCGGCGACAGAGCGGGGCTAGCGAACGAAATGTCCACCACCGACTCGCCCCGCATCCGCACACACGTGGGGACAGAACCCCGATTTAGGACGACCAGGCCTGTCTCCAGAGCCCAGTCTTCCACCATCCTACCCCGCACATCTGTACGACGAGAACCCCAAGCCAAGTTCTTGGCATTGAAGTCCCCTAGGACAAGTACGGGGAGGGGATAACTTCCGACGACGACTGCTCTCAGCTCTGCAAGAGAGTTGTGAAACTCGGCGAGAGATCGGTTCGGGGAGAAGTACACCCCCACAACGACGAACTCCCCGAACCGTGCTGCTACGCACCCCTGACCCCTCCTGACACCTTCAAGGGTCGGGGTACCGGCTGCGGCTGAAGAAATGATGGCCACTGAGCCGTTAAGGTCCGCCACCCAGTCCTCCCTAGGCCAGACAAAATACGGCTCAGCGACCACAGCGATGTTAATCGACCACTGCGCCATGCTCTGGAGCAACAGATCCTGAGCGCAGGCGCAGTGGTTGATATTCGCCTGGAGGAAGCTTAATGGGGCCGTTATAGGCATTCCATTTCAGCTTCCTCCACGGGGCGCCTCTCTGCGCGCGTCGGTGTCGCGGCAGCGGCGGCAGCGACAGTGACAGCGGCGGCGGCGGCAGTCGCGACTGCGGCGGTGGCCACAGAGGCGGTGGCGGCGGAGGGCCCTCCCCTACCCGCGGCCTTGGCCTTGGCGGGTGGCACGCAGGCCTTGCTTCCGGCCCGGTGATCGGCTGGCTTGCCGGCCGCCGCACATGCATCACAGTGCGGCGTGGCGCAGCAGGTCGCCGATATGTGTCCGGGCTGACAGCAGCGGAAGCAAAGGCCACTGCGGTCAACCTCCGAGGCGCATTTCACCGATACGTGGTGCCCCACGAGACAGCGGTAGCACCTCAGAGGTCTGGGCTCCAGCAGCTTAACCTGCGCTGAGACCCAGCCCACCAGAAGCCTTCGGCCCTCCACTATGGTTTTGGCCGCCGTAACAGGGCAGCACACCGTGGCGGCATGCATACCCTGTTGGTCCGGGCGTATGGCGCCTGACCTGACCTGGTCAGTAGTGCACCCCCCGGACCTGGCGACGGCGGCCACCAACTCCTCCTCCGATACCGAGTCGTCCAGACCCATGATGCGCAGGTCTGCGCATCTGACGGGCCTGGACACTCGGGCCTCGTCCGCGTCCAGGGACGCTCTGAGCTTCGCAGCCAGAGCGTCCGCGGTCGTGCCACTGGATACCCCGGGGATCTCCAGCATACGGGCCCCCGTCTGGGTGACTTTGAGCCGGAGGCCCCCGGTGATCCCGAGCTCCCCGAGATCGACCGCCTCTTTCGCCTTCGCGAGCAGATCGCGGTAGGTAACGCCCTTCTTTTCCGCGTCCGGCTGTAGTGTAATCACTACAGCTGCGGTCTTCGGGGCGCGGAGCCTAGCCGCGATCTTGCGCGCCCTGAACTGGCGCTGCCGCTCCTGCTCTTTGGCCTTTTTGGCTGCCTTCTTCCCCTTATTTTTGTCCCCGACCACCTGCCAACCGGCTTCAGCCGCGGGAGGTGTAGGGAGCTGAGGGGGCGGTGGCGGCGGCGGCAGCTGGCTTGCCGCTGGCGCTGGCACATTCGCCGCAGGCACTGGGACTGGCGCAGCCACCACCTGTGCTGCCACTTTGCCCTTTTTTGCCTTCGCCTTGCCTCTCTTTCCCGTTGCCGGCTTAGCCGGAGCCGGTTCAGCCGGTACCGGTTTTGCCGGAGCCGGCTTTTCAGGGGGAGGAGGGGCAACTGCAGCCCCGCCCGAAGGCTGGCTGGACGGCCCCGGCCTGGATGCGGCAGCTGTGGCCGCCGCGTACGAGACCGATGCCGGCCTCGCCGCCGTCTTGTTTGCCCCTAGGGGGGGGCGCAGGACGATACCCTCCAGCACGGAGAACCGGTGCTGGAAGGCAGCCAGCTCCTGCCGGACCAGGTTCAGAACCTGGTTCTCCACCGGCACGGGCTGGCTTGGGCGCTGCGTCTGGGGCGCCGCGCGAGAGGCAGGCTCACGTAGACTGGCCAGGTCTGCGCGGAGCTTCTCGTTCTCCTTCTGGAGAGTCTCCATGGCGGACGTCAGGCGGGCCACGTCCGCCCGCAGCTCCGCTACCTCGTTTGCATTAGGCTCGGCCCCAACAAATTTGGCCTCCGCAGCCGCCATGATGGAGGCGGAGGCCGCGGGAATGGCCTTTAACTTTGAGGAGGCCTTTTGCTTATGGGCCACGACCTTGATCGCGGCCTCCACCTCCTTTACGAATCTGGCCTTACGCTCCACATCGGAGCCGCCAGGCGCATCCGTCTCTTCGCCTGATACCCGAGCCGTATCGCCCGGGTGGCGCCCCTCCTCGGCATGCTTTGCCGCTTGTTCGGCCCTCTGATTGTCAGAGGGCCCCCTCTCCTTGCCTCTCAGCCTGTTGGTGGGGATTTTCCGGGCCGAAGCCTCCTCTTCACCGGCTGACGACCCCTGGTCGCCATCCCGCCTGGACCGCTTGCGGAAGAAGAACTTACTAGTCTCCGCGGTCCCAGGCTCCACGCATCGGGAGCTCTCTGAGCCTCCCACGCTGCTCGATGCGGCGTCGGACTCTGTCCCCGCATCGTTCCTCCTCTCCTCTACGTTGCCGTTGCCGGCGGTTTTGGTTTTTTGTTTTTCATGTTCCATTTTTTGTACCCACGAGTATGGGAGTAATTAAAGGTCCACCTTGGCAGTGACCCCTTACCAAGGTAAGCAGATTTAGAGGATTTATTACTCGCCAGGGGGTCTGCAGGTACCCTGGCGAGGAGCGCACTATCGACTGATTTGTTCATAGAACCCCGTCAGCCATCCATCCCCTCGCGGTGCGTCGCCGCTTGAGATTCGGGGTAACTTTTTATAGAGGTTTTCTCCCTCGCGGTCCGGGCGGTTAAGCCAAGACCCTCGGTCCCAATCAAAGCCGCGAGACATGATCCACGACACTTCGATACTGGGATTACGAGACCGGCGGTGACAGCAAAGGATGAATCCTTCACTGTCTGCCCGGAGGCAGGGTAAGTGCACACCGAGCCCGCCCTCACTCCTCTGCTATGCCCTCTGCTGATCAGAGGGTCACGCAGTGGAACGCGCCGTTGGTCCGGGACGGACCCCACCCATGTCAGAATAATTAGCCGCGGCAGTAACCTTCCCCAAGGAGTAAGAATTTCTTCTCATTTCTCGAGGAAGATTACTGCCGCGCCCAGGGTGCACCGGCCCAGTAGCTGCTCTTCCCTCCAGACGTATCGAGAGGGACCCGCAACTACCAAGCACACGTGGAGGACTTCTGACTTCGCACCCCTACTACCATCCCCTGGGTGTGGTAAAAGGCGGCAGAGTGAAACGAGAAGATGTCCTAACAACAACTAGATCTAAAGTAGAAAACTGCGGTTGCCAACCCGCCTGCCAGAAGTAGAAACTATAGCTAATATAGCCCCCTTTTGAGGTTATAGTTGACTTTAATAGATTGTAATAAATTAATGAACAACATAATTATGTTTGATCTCAACAAACTTACCTATCTAATTTGGGAAATTTAGAATTCGTCAAGATATCCTCATCTACATAGCGGGACTACCTATAGATTTTTCTCCTTAAATGACTTCGTAAAATGATTTTTGTAAGATATTATAAAATATAAAATAAATAAGAACATTTCAAATATTATTAGGTATTCAAGAAGAGAAATGTATTTTTCATGAACTGCAAGCGCATTATTAAAAACTCTTGTCATTGTTATTTCTATTATTTATAAATTTAAGGTTTCGGAGAATTAGGTACTTTGTCTAGATAGGTTTAACGATTTACACAAAAACCTTAAGGATGCTCGCGTCTCGCAGCGGTTCACTTTCTGGCGGCCATGTCAGTGGCCTCACAGTTGACGTAGGTAATACGTCGGCACGTATCGGTAAGTTCAGAAGCAAATAACATTTTTACAAATATTAAATTTAGTAATATATCTGATTTGAAACTCTAAAATCCCATTTAAAGCAACCAAAAAAAATTCAATGTCATAATATATATGCCTATGTGTACACTTATACGTCCATGAAACGACCAACGGGGTTGTTACGTACTGTATATCAGACCGTATCGCCACCCACCTTCCCAAAATGAGGAAGTACAAAGACTAGTAGACAAACTTCTTCAAGATAACGTAATCCAAAATTCTCACTCACCTTAGAGCGCACCGGTTCACTTAGTCCCCAAAAAACTAGATGCATTCGGGCAGCCTAAATTTAGAATGGTTATAGATTATCGGCGATTAAATGAGAATACAATAGACGATAAATATCCGTTACCTAATATAACTGAACTTTTTTAAAAATAGGCAAATCTGTATATTTTAGTACCCTTGACCTGGCAAGTGGCTACCATCAACTAGAAGTTAATGAATCTGATAGGCCAAAGACAACTTTCACAACTCAATCCGGTCACTATGAATTTAAACGCATGCCGTTTGGATTAAAGACAGCCCCGGTAACTTTCCAGAGAGCAATGGATAATATCTTAAGAGGCCTCCAAGGTCTCCATTGCTTAGTGCACCTTGATGACATAATTGTATATTCGGATAGTCGAAGTATTCTCTGCAAAATTAGACACTTTTTTTATACGATGGAGCCAATCATTGAACCATTCCATTCGGAAGTTGGGGTCTCCATAATGGCCGTTTTGTAGGCGTCCACAGCTTTTTCAAGTGATGAAAATCTCTGTCCACGCAATTTATTCTTTATTTTAGGAAAAGTATAGAAATAATTAGGGCTTAGGTCGGGGCTGTACGGCGGATGGTCTAATAGTTTTATGTTTTCTTGCTCTAAAATCTCTTTTATTCTGTGTGCAGTGTGAGAACTCACATTGTCGTAATGGAGGATGATGCGGCGGTTGAAGTTCTCTTTACGGAGTTCAGAAACGACCTGTGGCAAACAAATGCTAGCATACCATTCTATATTAACCGTTATTTGTCCCTTAACAGGAATAGTCATTACATGTCCGGTTTTGGAGACAAACGTGGCCACCTTTTTTTTTGCAACACTCCGTGAACGAACAATTTTTGTTGGCTTTAACTCTTGGTCATGTAAGATTATTTGTATTTGACTCATGCCAATATCTATAGTTGCATGAATTTCGCGGTATGTCACATGTCGATCTTCCTCAATCAGCTTACGCACAGCATCAACGTTTTCTTGGGTGACTGCAGTTTTTGGACGACCTTGACGGGGATCATCACTGAGCTTGACATGTCCACGTTGAAATTCAGCAAACCAGCGATAAATTGTGGTTTTGGATAGGGATTCATCACCAAATACAGAAACCATCCGGTCAACACACTGTTTTTGTGTTAAACCACTTCGAAAATCATAATAAATCATCGCTCTTGAATTTTCTCGAGTCAATTCCATTTTCTCAACGACTAAACAAGTTTGACAAAACCTTGTGACAAGACCGAGAATCTTTTTTAAATAAATAAATGGTATTCGATTTTTAAAACCAAGGACTTTTCAATTAAAAAGATTTTAATATGACAGGAACTGTGGAAATATTCCATTCCCGATACTTTTAGTGCAGCCTATGTATATCTAGGTCATACTATTACAAAAGAGGGTTTGAAACCAAATGACGAAAAAATTAAATCAGTACTAAAATATCCATTACCGCGTACAGCCACCGAAATAAAAAGTTTTCTCGGATTAGTAGGGTATTACAGAAAATTTATTAAAGACTTCGCTAAACTTACATAACCGCTTACCTCTTGCCTAAAAAAGAAAAACAAAATTGAAATTACAAAAGAATATAAAGACGCATTTGAAAGATGTAAAGAGCTTTTAACAAACGCCCCACTTTTACAATATCCTGAGTTCTCCCGACCGTTCGCTCTCACCACAGATGCGTCAAACTTTGCTCTCGGTGCAGTTCTATCGCAGGGACCTATCGGTAGTGATAAGCCTATAGCCTTTGCAAGTCGTACGTTGACCGACGCTGAAACGAAATACAGCACAATAGAAAAAAAAATTTGGCAATCGTTTGGGCAGTCAAACATTTCCGCCCTTACTTATATGGAAAAAAAATACAATTTACACCGATCATCGCCCTTTAGCCTGGTTAAATTCCATTAATGAACCGAATAGCAAACTAACTAGATGGAAGCTACGCCTATCGGAATTTGATTACGAAATAGTGTATAAGAACGGGAAAGAAAATTGTAACACTGATGCTTTATCTAGAATTAAGATAACGCCTTAACTGATAACGATGATGTTTCGATGCAAGTAAATATAGACAAAAACGAAAAAAAACTTTAATTCCATTTGAGCAATGTAGTTTCTAAAATTGTACAGCTAGATAATTCGAATCATGCGGGGGACGTAGTAACAATATCATCCGATTCGGAAACGTTGAGTATTCCCTCTTTACATGATAGACAATCTCCATATCCGATACCATCTCCAAATAGTAGCACCGCCACAGCTTCTGAAGGACACAGTAGTAACAATACAGTACATTCGGCTAAAGACATAGACACAGCAGGAATCTTAACTCTTCAGGAAGTGATTGATGCGAAACCAAATCAAATACTCGTTCATACCTGGAACAGAAATGAATGTTCAGTTAAAAACTTGTCTAGGGATAAACAAAACATATTGGAAGTTCACTTGCCATTAAACAATTTGGATTTAATTAAAAAATTCCTGAAAGAGTATATTAGACCTAAAATTAAATATTTCTTTTATTTCGAAGATATCATACACCGCAAGCAGTTTTCGGAAGACACAACGCAATTATTCAAAAAGGATAGTGTTAAATTTTATGAATGTACAAAGAGGATAGTCTATGTAGAAGATGAAAATGAGCAACGCGAAGTAGTTCTTAAATATCATTTAGGTAAGAATTGCCATAGAGGCATTAGGGAAACATTAGTACGTTTAAGGTGAACGTTTAATTGGAATAATATGGAACAATCGATAGCGAGCATCATAAACTTACGAGTATGTGAGGTCTGCCAGAAAATGAAGTATGACAAATTAATAGTAGGTCTACCCCGGAAGTAATAAGAGCTTTAATAAAGTATTTTTCATTTTACGGAATTCCATCCAAAATCAGTTCAGATCCCGGTATGGAATTTAATAATGTACTCTTTAAGGAAATGCTAACATTATACAAAATCAATTTACACATTTGTACTGCGCACAACCCCAACTCCATGGATTTTATCGAAAGGTTTCATTCAACTATTACTGAAATTTACCGAATCGCGAAATACGAACATAAAATTACAGACGCAGCGTTAGTGATGACGTATGCTGTTATGTCATACAATCATACAATTTATTTTTCGACAGTTCTCACGCCTTTTGAAGTAGTATTCGGACACACCGAATCCAATAGTACATTTGCAATTAATTTCGATAAGCAATTCACACAGCAGTTATTAAAGGATCACGCTAAAATGACTAAATATTTATATGAATATCTTACGGATAAAATAATTGACAAAAAGTTGATGGTGAAAGAAAAACACGCAGGCGAATCACAGTTCGATTTAGACGTAGGTGACACTGTGTTCATATAAGGTGTTAATACTAGACGAGGCAAAGATAAACCACGTTACCAAAAAGCTCATGCCACCGGTGCTATAAAAAGAAATGTAGTTCCCGTTGAAACCAATAAACGTATAACTAATGTTCCTTCCTATTAAAGACATAAAACGTCCTTCGCAGATTATTTCTACTGGACCGAACGATGGGAATCCAAGCCCTTCATCAGCTTCGCATTGACAAGAATCCGGGATTGTTACCTGTTGACGAAGGTCAAGCATTCGTTAATTATGATAATTGGATAGTTATTAAGATATTAGATTTAAATTTAATTTACGATGAATTAGAATTAATTATGCACTTGTAACGTCACCCTGTCTTACACCTCTCTGCAATGGGATAGGTTTTTTAGTCTGGTTCTGTACTCGGATAGCCATCGTAGCCCTACTGTACAAGCACTTCAACACTTCGATATACCGACAGTCAACTTGGAACCGCTGAAGGGACTGCAGCACCCCCCAAATTTCGACGAAATCAAAGGCTTTCTCATAGTCCACATACGCCAGACATAGTGGCAAATTGTATTCTTCGGACTTCTGTACAATTTTCCGAAGGGTATGTATGTGGTCTATGGTGCTAAAGCCCTTTTGGAAACCGGCTTGTTCGGGAGGCTGGAAGTCGTCAAGTATGCGCGCGAGACGACTCGTAATGTCTCTCGAAAACAGCACGTAGACGCGGCTCAGAAGGGAAATCGGTCTGTAGTTTTTCAAGAGAGCGTTGTCGACTTTCTTAAAGAACAAGACCACCGCACATCTGCTCGACGCCTCCGGTGTAATGCCACCATGGAGGACGGAACTAAATAGCTTCTGAAGGACTTCAAGTACCGGTCTTCCACCCGCTTTCAGAAGCTCCGCTGTAATTCCATCCTCGCCTGGGGCCTTACCGTTTTTAAGGTGCTGGAGAGCCATTCTAATCTCGCTCAGACTGACCTCCGGGATATCTTCGGAATAGTGTCGGATGAGACTCGCTCTTGGATCGTTACTCACACTTGCGTGTGGCTCCAACGTTGACGTATACAGCTGCCAATAGAACCTCTCAATCTCACTCAAAATCTCAGGTGTCCTGGAAACGATGCTGCCACATTCTGTCTTCAGCTTTGACATATGGCTCTTTCTGGCAGACAGATCTTTGGCAAAGACTTTGGAGCCTTGGTTCCGCTCGATCGCTTCTTCAATACGAGCTGTACTGAAGTTGCGTAAGTCCCGCCGCATGCATTTGGAGATCTGTCTGTTCAGTTGCCTGTATGCTGTCAAGTCCGCATGGACCGCATGGACAGTTTCCACGAGCTTGTCATTCATATCGTCCACTTCATTGCAGTCTTCTAGGCACTGAAAACGGTTTTGTAACTCGAGCTGAAAGGCTTCGGGACTTTGGAACAGAGCACGAGGGGGACGGAGCGTTGACTTCATTAGACGAGACCTCTCCAACTTAACGTTTAGGTTCAGTGTGCCTCTAAACATTCAGTGATCGCTACCAGTTTTCACCCCCGCGATCACGGAGACATCACTGTACAGTTGTCGTCTGGTCGTCATAATGAAGTCAATCTCATTTTTGTCGAACCGTCGGGGCTCGACCAGGTCCACTTCCTGTGGTGCCGCTTCTGGAAGAAAGAGTTCATCATAAAGAGTCCCTCTTTCTCCATGAAGTCGGCCCGGTGATAGAACAAGTTGCCGGATTCAAGGATTACCGTATCCTCCTCCTCTCTTCGGACCTCGGATAATCCTATGATATTCCAGCGCAACTTGTCTATCTCTTCTTCTAGCTCTAGGATCTTCTCGTCAGTCCTCAGTGTGCCTGCGTTATAGTTTGCCAGGTCGAGTCGTCGTAGATGGCAACCGAACCTCCACCGGAAATTCTTAGCATCCCCTGCCCCGCCGTTACCATGGTCGCCACTGTAGCCAAGAAAAGCGGGGCCGCCGGGGACTGGGGGCCGTCTCTTCGTTACTTTCATGGGGGTATATTGCCATAGTTGCCACGCTTGGCGAGCGGGTTGGCAACCGCAGTTTTTTTTATTGTTGTTTTGCTGTTATCAGAAAGATGTTGCTACCCATCCTCTGCCTCAGTTTAGTTCAGTTCTTCAGTCAGACACCCACGGGAAGATATGGGGTACTGAGTATTCTTACCCGCCACTACACGGGGGTTGTGATACACGGGGGATACACGGGGGATATATGATAATTGTACTAGACTTATTTTATTAACATTAATATTAATTCATTCTGTAACTAACCACCATCGAAAGAACACTAAAGCATTTTATATTTTAAATTGTGTTTTTAAAAAGACTGTCGAGGTTCGTCGCAATTTAAGTAGATAGTTTTATTGAATAAACTCTGCATATTTTGAAACAGAAGATTTACATTATTAATCCCGAAAAAAAGATTTTGGTGTTGAGTTTATGGTGTGGTTTGTTCCAGATACCTTACAGAGCATTGTGTTTTTGTTTTTGATCTTATTAATATCATTGCGTAATTGTTGTAATAATGATTTTAAATTTTGTAAGATTATTTTCATGCAAAGGTAATTCAACTTACCTAATGGTCTAGAGAGCATAGTGCAATCATAACTTAGCTCAAGATTAGAATCTAGTATAAATGCAAATTCATTAATTTGTACTTGTTTGTAGGGCAGTGCATTAAATGTTTTAATCCTTTTATTATAAATTTGGTATTATCTTCCTAATTTAAAGGTATGTAAGCATAATATAACGTTCGCATTTTTGATTTTCAACAAGGACTGTCTTAACTCTTGAACACAATTTTTATAATTTCCGCTTCTTTTGAAATCATCTTCTCCTATTAGTAGAATACAAAAGTCATTTTTTTAATGATACTTTGCTTGACTACATAGATTGTTTATAAGATTCATCATACCGACATTAGATCTTAGGAAATGGCATATCTCATAGTTTTCGTCAGCAAAAGTTGCTAATGCTATGTTAATGACATTATTTACTTTTTCGCTAGAAATATGTTTATTTTGCTGGTTTTATAATTTTTTTACACTTCATACCGATTGTTTATCGTTAGATCCGTAACTCTATTGTTTAGTAAGCAAATCTCTTCTCTTGCTTTTTGTAGTTGGTCTTGTAGATCAACGATCATGGATTCAAGTTCTTATATATTAACAATATTTTCCTGATTACATGTTTTCTTTTTATGCGCTTAGGGAATTTATTTTCAATATTTAATAGCGCGTTAGGTGAGCTAAAAATTGTCTCTAGCTGCTTAATTTTTAATTCGTATTTTAAACTTTTTTTCTCTAACATACCATTTTCAGCAAGTAACTTTTCAATTTCATCATCAGCAGATGCTAATTTTTTTCTAATTCTTTGTTTTTCTCTTTCAGTGTATGTATATAATCATCATAATCATTTTTTCGTAGTTTAGGACCAATATCAGGATAACTCCGATTAAACTTGACAGATTTGTTCATATAATTTTCATTGTGAGTGTTGATTTCGTCTCCAGAAAGCGATTTAAATGAGTTTTCAGCTGAAGCATTTGCTATAATCCTGTTTTACATTCTTACATTTTCTCTAGGTGAGGTAAAAGAATTTTTAGAAGGTTCTGTAATCGGAGATACTGGCTTTTGAATATTTTTCTGTAAATCCGTTCGACAACGGACGCATTTCAATTTTTCTTTACTTTCTTTTTTCATTACGCTGAATAAAGGATATGAAATCTTTGCACATTCTAGGTCAAATATCATTTTCCAAGTTGAATATGTCCTAGATTGTCTCTTTTTTACCTTTTATGGCATTTTGCACAATTCCCCATCTTGAAGCGAACTCTAGTGTTGGGCTGTAGTACTGCTTAGTTAAATAGGTTTGATTCTAAGCTCTGATTTATATCGATTGTAGCAGCTGGTACAATCAGTCGCCGCTAGGTGACACTATTTACTTGATTTAGGCAGTTTTTATCTGATGTATAAGAATAGGTTTCACTAGTGGTAAATATTCAAGAGCAGCTGATTGATAAACTGAGTTTGTTTACACTTGAGTTTAAATTACAAACTGATAATATTATTGCTTTATAAATCTCACTGACTTTTTGTTCTATTGATTATATTGTATTGCCGTTAGATGCTCCTGCTTTATTTTGAAAAATGAAGCTATTGCATACAAGATATCGCTATTAAGTTAAATGTTATAACGGTTTGTTTTTAATTATTACTAATATTCGGTATATGTATATTAAGAGTAGTAGAGCCACGCGGCAGATTTTGCTTTCGCACGGATGGGCCGGCTCGAACCGGGGTGGTACCACGACCTCACAGAATACCAGCGTGAAGTAGAAGTTTACCTCTGCGTTTCGCTTGGTGAGTACAGGTGGCCGGAGGCCCTTTTTACTGGAAATGAGGCAATCCATCTTAGTCCTCACGGGTGACAACGCATCTGCATTTTGATTCGCAAACGAGGATAGATGTAGATGTCTATGGGCCGCAGCAACCACTTTGCATCAGGTGAACTGTGTGCTTGTTTTTCACCCTTATCCTATTAAAAATGCTTCTTTTTTGTTACTATTTCACAATTCAAACTTTTTTTATAATTACCATAAACCTACAACAAAACGAACACTGATCAACGTTTAAGTACCGCGAGTCTCAATATGAATGGACCTGTAAAACCTATATATGTGTCAGAACACCTCACTGCATCAACCAGACGCCTTTTTTACCTTGCTAGAATGTTTGCTAAAAAACACAACTACGAAAACTGTTGAACATCGTTTGACAAAGTATATCTGAAAGGTAACCACAATGAATCTCGCATACACGTGAGCTTCCAAGAAGATATTTTAAACCTTCAAAAAAATATCTGACTAGGCAATTCTGCTTTTTGCTTTTTTGAATTGCTTAGCTTTTATTTTATTGCATGCATGGTATATTTCTGCTTTTATTTAAAAAATATTAAATATTTTTCTTTAAATGTTAATAAGCCTCATATACACGATCACGTGTTTTACACAAATATAACAAACACATTTACTCATATATTTATTTCTATAATTGTTAAAATACTTTACACATTATTTGTCAAATATATAAAAAACACACTTCTCAAACTAAACGTAATTTATATTTTACCTAGCTCAGAAAATGGTACATGCTACGTTTTGAACATGTTTATTATAATGAATTGCCGTAGTTTAGTATTCTTAGTATTTATTATAAAAATCGGTTGCAAGGTCCACTTGCCTCGTGAATATTATCCTTCTAATAGCTCTCCCCGTAAAATTCAGTGAATTAATTACAATACAAAACGAAATCGACTCCTACAACGTAGCAGATTCCAATATATGTGATGCTGAGGATTGCGTGTCTCTTTTACCTAACTCGAACAAATCTCTTAAAGTATTCCAACAAAACATCCGTAGTTTAAAATGTTATTTTTCTGGGTTATTACTAATTCTTGTATGAACAAAAGTGGACTGGGACTGCATTGTGCTTACTGAATGCTGGCTATCATCCACTCATTGCATACCTTATTTGGATGGATGCAATAACTTTGCTTCAACTAACAATCTTACTCAAAATGAGGGTATCGTTGTACATTACAAAAAAGATTTGGTTATCTCAGTTGATGAACCTATAATATCAGATGCAAATTGTCTTTTAATTACTCTAAATAGAGATACGGTAGCTATTGCTGTTTATCCAGCTCCTGGATACAAAAATATAAATAATTTTATTCAATCCCTTAATAGTATATTACTAAAATATTCAACTAAGCAAAATATCATATTATTAGATGATATTAATATTAACACAGCAAAACAAAGTAGAGATTCAAATCTTTCTATGTACTTAGATATGCTGGCATTTCACGGAATGTTACCTGCGTACATATTTCCGACGCATAATAAAACATGCTTGGATCATGTAATGTTAAAGACAAAATTGCAAGCTCGTTGTCTCATCCTCCAAACATCTCTAACTGACCATTATAGTGTTGTCTTATACATTGCCTCTTTTTCTAAGCAAAAACCTGCGAAAGTATTTAAATACGTAAATTTTCAACTTTTAAACGCAGAACTAAAAATAGGGATTTCAGTTCTTTGGACAAGATCAAAGATGTAAATGAAGCTACTGTTTTTTTCCACAATATACTTCAGTCAGCTATAATGCTTAATTCAAAAAACGTAAAAATTTCCAGACGTAAGAAAACCTTGAAACCCTTGATTAACTTAGGTGTCCTTAAATGTTTAAAAAACCATGATAACCTATATAAGAAACTAAAAAAAGCCCCAAATAATGAGACGCTAAAGACTATTTATAAGAGATACAGAAACTATTGCTCATCTCTGTTGAGGAATATTAAAAGAAATTATGAAAAAATCCAACTTCAAAATGCAGGAAAGGACAACAAAAAACTTTGGAAAGCTGTTAAAGAGATTACTTACACAAACAAACCTAAAGAGATGCCATTAGAGCTGATAGCTACAAACAATCCGCACGCATCGGTGAATTGTATTTACCATTATTTTGAAAATGTAGGCAGAACTTTAGCTGAAAACCTGTGTAAAAATAAGCCCCCAATTCAACCCCCTGCTTTAAAGTCATGCTTAAAGTCATGCTGTCATTCTTTTACTCTTTTATCTACGGATAAGGATGAAATAAGGAATATTATAACAGGTTTAAAGAGTAATTGCTCTGTTGGCCTGGATTTAATTTCTAGTGAAATTATTAAGGCTAACAGAGATGTGCTGTGCTAGTGACTCCGATAACGTACATTTGCAATTTATTACTTTCAACTGGAGTGTTCCTGCGGATATACAAAAAATCGCGAATTCACCCGATTCATAAAAACGGAGACAGGGCCTGTGTCAGTAACTATAGACCGATTTCTATTCTTCCCACTATCTCAAAAGTTTTAGAGCGCATAATAAATAATAGATTAGTAAAATACTTGGAAAATAAAAATCTCTTGTCACATAAATAATTTGGCTTTAGAGCAAATAGATCTACATCAGATGCGGTTTTTGACCTAACAAATTACATAGTTAATGATTTTGACAATCAAAAAAAAGAATAGGTATTTTTTTGGACTTGGCAAAGGCATTTGACACAGTCTCTGTCCCAATTTTAGTTAATAAACTTGAACACCTTGGTATTAGAGACCTCCAGTTGAAACTTCTACAAGATTTTTTAACAGACAGAACGCAATGTGTACAAATTGATAACATAATTAGCGAAGAAGTATCTGTAACTTTTGGAGTTCCTCAGGGAAGTATTCTGGGCCCAACTCTCTTCCTTGTTTATATCAATGATCTTTGTCAAATAGAAATTCCTAATGCAAAAATAATTGCCTTCGCAGACGACATGGCCATCCTTTTCAGTGGTAACTCATGGTATGAGGTTTTCTCAAATGCTCATAGAGGAATGAATACTGTTACTAGTTGGTTATAAAAGAACATTCTAACTCTCAATGTTGCAAAGACTAATAACATCTCCTTTTCCATTAAGTCCACTGATAAACCAGACCCTGCATATCGGATTGTTTCCTACTTGTGTGATAATCCCAATGACACAACCTGTCTATGCCCGAATCTTGTAAACACAGAATCAACTAAATAACTAGGCGTAATGATTGACAGCAAATTAAGTTTTCACTATCACATTGACCATCTAACGGCAAGAATACGCAAATTAATGGTAATATTTAAGGCCTTGAGACATGTGGCCCAGGAGAAAGTATTAAAATCAGTTTACTTCGCTCTTTGCCAGTCGCAATTTATGTACCGCATTACTTCTTGGGGTGGTGCCTGTAAAACACACTTTCTAAAAATTGAACGAGCGCAAAGAGCACTCTTAAAAGTGAGCTCATTCCTACCATTCTATCATCCAACGTTTGATCTCTATCAAAAATGGACAGTCCTGACTGTCAGACAGCTTTACATTCTATATACTGTACTTCAACAACATTCCCAGTTAAAGTATGAACCAGATAACTTTAGGAATCAGCGCCGCAAGGATAAAGTCTGCACTATAACTAAATACAGAACTAGCCTTACACACCGATTTTACTGTTACCAAAGCAGTAACCTTTATAATAAGTTAAATAGGGAACGGTCAATATATTCCCTTCCAAAATTTAAATGTAAAGGAGAAGGAGACATCTCCATATATTTTGGGCCCAGATGTTAACAAGATGAAAGTCGGACCAGTTGAAAGCTTATATATAAAAAAATCATTCCTGAAAATCTGGCTAAATTTGTCAATCTAGGAGCTGAGTTATTGAAGAAAAATAAAAGTGATTTTTTGTATTACCTACACTGTAACAGGCGAGTTTTCACTGTAATAACACTGTAACAGGTTATTTTTCACTAATTACTTAAAGATATAAAAGGGGGATCAGTATTAAATCACCAAAGAAAAGCTGAGGTTATCTAGGAAATAAAATATTGAAACGCTTAACGAAAATTAAAACTACATTGAATTATTGTTGTTACTGTTATTTGTTGACATGTTGATACTTGGTATTTTTTCATATTATTTTGTAGATATGTTTTAATCTGCCTAGTTAATACAGATAAATTTTTAAAAATAGATATTAAAATGCTGGATTTAATGAGGGCTAATAATCTTCCACTCACCAGATGTCGCTACTAGCGACTGAGGTAAATTTTTTTGTTACACAGTGTCATTTAATTGAGAAATTAGTTTTAAATAATAGTTTATCATTGTCTGGAGTATTATATTAATATATAACACAATGTGTCAGTGGTTTTATTTTTAATTTTGTGCACATTATAACTCTTTTTTTTAAAAGTCATCTTTTAGTTAAATTTATAGTTTGGTTTATCAATTTCTAATGTAATTAATATAAAATATAACTAATAATACAGAAAGAAACCTTAAAGATTACATTTTCCTAAGAAATTATCGTCCCCGCTATGAAATCTGTCAAATATTTTACCTCACTCGAAAGTGGCGCCGCCCTGGTGGCAGAAAAAGTCGTGGATGCCCTCATTGAGAATCGATTATATTGCACTCGTTTCAAATCAAATCGAAAATTGGTCTTTTTCTTTTTTTTAAATGAATAGTTTTGAAGTTTGAACTGTCAAACAAACTAATAGAAACAAGGAGGTTATAATATAATAAATAGAAATTACTAGTGGTAGGTAGTGTACAGAAAAGAGAATTCCACTAGTCTATTCTTTATGGTAATCGATTTATTTCCAAAAAAAATTTAATTCTTTTTTCCTTATGCGAATAATAATGTACTTTATTTCCAAATGAATATATCATATCAATATATCAACTTTATCATTTAATTTTTTTGGATCCGAATAAATATAAAATCGATTGCATCAATACAATCGATTTTCTAAATTATTTATTATTTTATTGTTTTTTCGAAATCTAGATTATAAAATGAGCTAGTTTTTTGTATTTAACTTTAGAAAAATATAGCCAATTTTTTAAAGTATAAACCAATTAGTTAACTTCAGGCCCAAAAATCCCATTCTCCTTTACTCTCCCGGAGTGGTTAAAAACTGTAACTTTCCTTAGTACATTTTTATTCTTTTTTATTTGTAATTTAAATAGCCTCATATGTCATAATAATTGCATTTTAGTGTATCATTATACGTTTATACTATAAGTTCTTTGATACCCATAACACTCAATCGCGAATAATGCTCTTCTTTGTCCCGTGGGGTGGGGACCTGATGATTTGTAATACAGGCATTTTATAGCCTAACTCGGACACCAGCTCCTCACATATTCTAGACTATGAGTATGAACATACCTGTATTTAAATAGATATAAGTTTTATTATGTATTATCTACTTTTGTGAGGAGAAATAAACATTATTATTATTATTATTATAATTTACACTTTACACTTTTTATACTTTAGCCAGCACTATACATGGGTTTTATTATAAAACTTTGTTTATATTAACATAACATATCTGGCATAGTTTGCGGTGGACACACATGTATGTAAAACTGACTCAGCTATGCGAGCTAAATCAGTTTAGTTTGCGGTGGACGATCGGATTAAAAGTTTTAAAATATTTACAAACTATACATATATTTTAATAGTTCCGACGATATTTAATACTTTTCCCCTTTTCGATGAAGATATTTCTTCTAGACCTAACTTTAAAAATAAAATATTAAGAGTATTCAAAGCTAACTGTATATCAATAATTCCGTTATCGGTACTATAACAATTCTTATATATAACAAAATCCTCCGCATATTGATACATATAAACATTCTTCACGCTTTTACATGTATTAAGAGTAGCCACATTAAGCAAAAGAGGAGATAACGGACCTCCTTGGGCTAAATCTACTGATGCACACGTTATCGACATACATTTTAAGAAGTCGTTCTTAAGTAAACTACTAAGATATTGACAAATTTTCGTTCCTACATTAAGTTGAACTAAGGTGTACAGTAATGCATTTATGTCAATATTATTATACAGAATCAACCTACCGTGGACTGATTCTCTAAAAAACCTATTTGTAATCTTGACACCAAACTAGTAAGAATATCTAAGCAGAATCAGGTTCTCCTAAAATAGAACATATTAGAAGAAAAGACTTTGTTCTTTTCCAGAAACTACTCTAGTCTCTCTTTGATAATTATTAAATTAAAGATTTTGCATTAACAATAAGTGATATGGGGCGCAAGGAACATACATCATTAACGTCTCTTCCAGGCTTTGGGATCGCTATAATACCAATATCTCGCCATTATTAAGGTACGAAACTATTTTAGAAAAAAGAATTATACAGCTAGTTTAACATGCGTTTACCATTAAATATGCTATTATGCCACGGCATCTAGTCTCTTCCTCTAGTAACATGTCACTAGATCTAAAACTAGCCTGTTCCGGTGAAACAAAATATGGCGTTAGACTTCGAAGAAGTATTTACGCATTTTCCTTATTTACATATATGGTGAATATTATGTGATGTAAAACCTTTCATCCATCCCACCTTTTTCACATATCCCTAATAGTTGTTTTTCATTTATCGATACTTAAAACCTCTCCCAATCACGTAATTTAGCCTGGGAAAGTAACATCGGTATGTCTCTAATTTTTTCTCGGAGTATAGCTAAATTCTGCGGTCTTGAGTTACGTCTAAACCCGGCTTGTGCTTGTCAACAATAGCTACCGACTTCGATAATTCTACATCCCAGTAAATCTTAGGTATAATATTAGACTCAGGGTTTTGATTTATTTTAATAAAAGGGATATGAATACAGTGGCCTAGCTATGTAACCAAGGGCCCCGGGGCAAAAATGAAATTGGGGCCCTATTCAAACTAAACTAAATAGTTTAAAGGTGCACTTCATCATCATCTCCTTGTCGCCCACTGCAAGGCATAATAAAGCAAAGCTACCTACTTATTACTAAGTATTATGTGTAAGGCATAAACAATGACGAAGTAGATTACAATTAATAACATAACAGTGGAAGAGTCACACGGCAGATTTTGCTGTCGGATGGGTGGACCAGGCTAGATGGAGTGACGACGTGGTAAGACACGAAATGAGGAGCTGTAATGAATACACGGGTGGACCGGCTTGAACAGACGAGAAGTATCCGGGGTAAAAATTATAACACCTTTGTCACTTAGGCTGGAATTTGTGTATACGTCAGAGAAGACATCTGTTCTCGACGCCTCAACAGTTTTGAAGTTCAGCGTCGACCATCCTCGTGTCTACGGGTGCCTCTAGGTAATACACACATACTAACTCATCGACCACGTCCAAATCGCTGCAGACTCCGTGCTGCAACAGGTCCCGTCTACAGAAATCATGACCCTTGATTTTAACGATCACCACGCTGAATGGCTTGGTTCTCGTTTAACCGATCTTGCGGGAAGATCTGTTTATGACTTTGCCTTGGTATATGGTTCCACACAAATGGTTACTTCACCTACGCGGATTCTAGATGTGGAGGGTCGTGCACCTTCCCTGTTGGTCCCGCTGATCTCTCATCGGAACAGATATCAGGTCTTCGTCGACGCTCCTCTAGGCTCATTGGACCATTATCTGATCCGGATTATGGTGCCACTCACACTCCCATCACGGTTGCGTTCTGCAGATCGCCGCCATGTTTGGCACTATAGGTCGGCCGATTGGGACAGGATGCGGTCTTTTTTGCATCCTTACCTTGAGATCAGGAGCAGGTATGCTTCTCCTCGAATGAACCCAACGTGCTTCTGTCGCTGATTTGATCCTTCAGATAATAGGACTCTTTATTCTATCATCTGTTGTGCCTTGTTTGGTCGCTTCTATAAAATTGCATCGCACTGTATATAATTGATCTCTATTGCTACTTCAATACAAGCAGTATTGAAGTTGCGTAAGTCCCACCTCATGCATTTGGAGATCTGTCTGTTCAGTAGCCTGTATGCTGTCAAATGTGATGAAGACTGTAGCTTCATTTCCCGTCTAACAGCTATGATATTAAGAATGTGATGGGAGAGGTTTTGTGTTCTTCTGCGGTGGGTCTTGTCAAATTTAGCCGTATGGACAGTATCCACAAGCTTTTCATTCATATCGTCCACTTCATTGCAGACTTCTAGACACTTAACAATTATGTAAGTCGAGCTGAAAATTTTTGAGGCTTTGGATTAGAGCACGAGGAGAACGGAGCGTTGACTTCATTAGACGTGACCTCTCCAACTTAACGTTTACGTTCAATTCGCCTTTTACCATTCGGTGATCGCTACCAGTTTACACCCTCGCGATCACTGAGGCATCACTGAAAAGTTGTGGTCTGGTCTTCATAATGAAGTCAATCTCATTTTTTGTCGAACCGTCGGAGCTCGACCAGGTCCACTTCCTGTGGAGCCGCTTCTGGAAGAAAGATTTTATCATAAAGAGTCCCTCTTTCTCCATGAAGTCGGACAGCTGCTGGCACCTTGGGTTCCGTTGCCCTATTCCGAATTTCCCTACTTTCAGCTCACCGTTCTCTCTTGTGCCTGGTTTTGCATTGAAGTCTGACATTAGAGTATGACATTCAGCGAGTTCCGTTTGGTGATACTGAGTATAATGTACGCAACCCTCGTCGACACACTCACAGTCTCTAAAACGTTGTTAACGAGAGGCTTGTGAACGATAAATCCGACACCTCCTTGGGACTGATGGTCGCCCTCCCTGTGATAGAACAAGTTGCCGCATTCAAGGATTACCGTGTCCTCCCCCTCTCTTTGGAACTCGGATAATCCTATAATATTCCAGCGCAACTTGTCTATCTCTTCTTCCAGCTCCAGGGTCTTCTCGTCAGTCCTCAGGGTGCGTGCGTTATAAGTAGCCAGGTCGAGTCATCGTAGGTGGCAACCGAACCTCCACCGGAGATCTTAGCACCCCCTGCCCCACTGTTACCACGGTCGCCACCGTAGCAAGGAATAGCAGGGCCGCCGAAGACTGGGAGCCGTCTTTTCGTAACTTGTTTCATTGGGGGGTTGTTGTTATGATGGTCGCCCTCCCTGTGATAGAACAAGTTGCCGCATTCAAGGATTACCGTGTCCTCCCCCTCTCTTTGGAACTCGGATAATCCTATAATATTCCAGCGCAACTTGTCTATCTCTTCTTCCAGCTCCAGGGTCTTCTCGTCAGTCCTCAGGGTGCGTGCGTTATAAGTAGCCAGGTCGAGTCATCGTAGGTGGCAACCGAACCTCCACCGGAGATCTTAGCACCCCCTGCCCCACTGTTACCACGGTCGCCACCGTAGCAAGGAATAGCGGGGCCGCCGAAGACTGGGAGCCGTCTTTTCGTAACTTGTTTCATTGGGGGGTATATTGCCATTGTTGCCACGTTTGGCGAGCGGGTTGGCAACTGCAGTTTTTTTTATTTTCTGTTATCAAGAAGATGCTGCTGCCCATCTCTTGCCTGTTTCCCACTGTGGCCTTTTACTACACCCACGGGAAGATATGGAGTAGTAGATATTCTTAACCGCCACTACACGGCACTAACCGCCACTACACACTACACTTCTTAATAACTTATTAGTTAATTCTATTATTACCAATTTATTAGAAATAATATTTTCTAAATCCTGACAATTATTTTTTTACATAAATAGCTTCTTTGCCATCATTATTTAATTGTGATTGTTCTGTTTTTTTTTTTTTTTGAAAAATTGGCTGCTTGCGTCCGTAGGAAATACTTGAAATCTGACACCCTAAACGTGTCCTCCGGGTAGTGTTAAACGAGTAGCACCAATTCCGGTGGTAGGTTTCGGCCGCTGGCTTTTCGGTTAACACCTACCAATGCAAAGTTCTGCCGCCAAATGACGTTGTCGTGTTCCGGCATGGTGCTTTGTGAAGCCATATGTAGAATAGGTCTGAACAGTAGCGATGTGTAGGTAAACCGGGTACGAAGCGTCAGTTGTTGTTGTGTTGGGTGTTTGGTCATAGAGGGTAGCGGAATCCGAAGCACGGTGTTCCTCTGGCCGACCGCAGGGGAGCCCAATTAGTGATTAAACTATTAATGTAAGGTTGCCCCGCCAACTGGCGAAAAATCCCATCCCAGCTCACTAATGTTCGAGGATTGCACTCTAATCTTAGCGCTGTCCGTCAACATCTTGAGACTGAAGCCGCACCTACATTTCTTGACAGAGACGTAAATCGGATGTCCATTGAATGCGGCGTAACTTGACTTTCCTGGATTCTCCCTGTGAGGTGAGGTGCGGGGATAATCAATGATTTTTGAGCTTTGAGTGACGGCCTGTTTATTACTGAACCCAACTTACAATCGATATTGATTTATATTAACCGTCTTACTCCACTACACCTACGGGGCTAAAATAAAAAAAATACAAGCGAAGATTTTTTTTTAAGTTGAAATAGGAACTTAAACTTATATATGTATACTCATTAAATTCATAGTACTTTCCACATTATTAAACTTCATTATAAAACGACAAACACACCTCTATTAATTACTCGTACTTAACATTAGTCTATTTGTAATTCGGCAATTACGTCGAAGTGTAATTATTATTTTTTTCAAATTAAAAATATATTATACAGACATTTTAATCATTAAAATTAGTTTGATGGTACAAAACGTTTTGTCCTATTCTTATGCACAACGTCTGGTTTAGAGTTTCTTAATACTACTACATTAGGTTCCTTATCCTCTAACACTTCAAATGGACCGTCGTATAACTTATCTAACTTACTACAATTTTCGTTTTTAATAAGTATTAAATCACCTTTTTGGTAATTCACTGAGTTCACTTTTTTGTCATACACATGTTTTCTAAGTTCTTTAGTATTTAACAAGTTTTCACGTGCATCATTTTGTGCAACTTGTAATCGATACTTTTATTCCAAGTTATAGTCATCAGGATTATACAATGGTTCTATACTACTACCTATTCTACAAGGAAGTTCACTTGGTTTACCAAAGACAAGTTCGTAAGGCGTATATTTCGTTGAAGAATGCACCGTATTATTATAGCTAAAACACTAATATGGAATCCAGTAACTCCATGTATCAGGATATTTATCACACATAATTCGTAAAAATGATCCTAAAAGCTTGTGAGAATTTTCAAGGGCACCAATAGACTCGTGATGATATGCTGTAGAGTTTATTTTTTCAATTTGCAATAACTTTTTTAACATTTTAGTCATAGTTGATGATATGAATTCACTACCCTTATCTGTCGCTATTGTTTTAGGTACACCAAATCTTAAAATAAACTTATTAACAAATTTTCTAGCAATAGTTACCATTTCTTTATTTTTGAGTGGATATGCTTCTATAAACTTAACTTAACTTAACTTATCTTCACGCACAATCCCTGACGGGGTAGCCAGAGAGAACAGATCGCCAAGTGTCACGATCCTTACATACCTCTTTCGCTTCTTTCAGATTCATCATCTTCTTCATACATGCACGTCTAGGTATCCGAGTACTCTTGACCCTCCCCTCTTCGAGCAATTTTCTCACATGGTCTTCGAAAGTTAGTCTCGGTCTACCTCGACACCTTTTAATATTAACTTTCGCGCTATATATTTTCTTCACCATTCGGTCTTCACTCATTCGCTCAACGTGCCCAAACCATCGAAGCACGCCCTTATCAATTTTTGTGATAAGGTCATCTTTCAAACCTGCCATATTGCGAATCTCTTCGTTTCGCTTTCGGTCAGCCATGGTGACGCAGCACATTTTACGAAGAGATCGCATCTCCACTGCATTCAACTTGCTTTTATGCTTCTTCTGGCATACCCAGGTTTCGCTGCCATATAACAAAGTCGGTACCAACACTGCGTTATGTATTGCAAGGCGTGCACTCTTCACTACGCCTTGCCTTTTGACTAACGCAGTCAGGGCACCATTGACTTTGACTTTTTTAAATTTAGATAATTCGCACTGAATGGTTAAAAGATATTTGTTATCGTCTATATCACAATCTAAGGGTCCTACCACATCTAGAAACACTTTTTCGAAAGCTGAATGAGCTGAAGTTGTTATTACCAAAGGCTCTATGACATGCCGTGAGTGTTTCATTTTTTGACATTTTTCACACTTACCAATAAATTCCTTTAGATCTTTCTCTATCCCTGGCCAATAATAAAGTCGCCTTATATTATTTATAGTCCTTTTAATACCAGCATGTCCACTAGTGGGCAATAAATGGAAATCATTTATAATAAATGATTTCTCGGTTTCGTCATATATTCTTTTAATACCTCTCAAAATACATATTCGTGGGCCGGCCCAATCTTTACTTTTCTTTACTTCTTTTATTAAGCTTATCAAAAATAACGCGTTATCTTCCGTTTTCATTGTGCATATTTCTTTAACATTAATCTTTTTACAAAACTCGCTCAATTTAGCTACAAATTCGGCTCGCGTAAAATGTAAGCTAAAATCATGGTTAACGTAAATTATTTGTCTCCTTTGTGCATAGCTAAAGCATTTTGACTCTAAATGAATCTTATTTTTATTTTTTAAGTCATTTACTATATTTTCTTTTACTAATTTCATCTCACAAGAATTATTTGGTATTCGTAATAACTCCACGACTCTCGGTTGATCAGGCCGATTGTCTGTGGGTTTATTAGGAATATTATTTTCTCTATTATTTGTCTTATTGTTATTTTCCATTTGTCTCTTCTGGTTTCTAGTCATGACTGCCACCGTACTACTCTCATTCATTGCTTTTAATTCATCAGATGTTATGTTAAAACTTGATAAAGCATCAGCTATCACATTATCTTTTCCCTTAACATATACGATATTAGAATCACATTGTTCTAATTCTAAGCGAAATTTCAATAACCTACTGGAAGGGTCTTTCATCCCAAAAAGATATATCAAAGGTTTGTGATCTGTCATAATAGTGAATTTACGCCCAAACAGATAAGGTTTAAAATATTTAATACCCCAAACGACTGCAACCAATTCTTTTTGAATTGTAGGATAGTTTTTTTATTGTTTAATGGTCTACTTGCATATGCAATGGGTCTTAAATCTTTATTGCATAAAACCGCCCCAACTGCGAAACCTGAGGCATCTGTTTGCAAAATGAATTCGTTGCTGTCCGAAAAGTCCGGGTATTGTAAAATAGGTGCTGATGTTAGAGCTTGTTTTAAAGTTTGAAAAGAATCTTCGCAATTTTGTGACCATTCGAAGGTTACGCCTTTACGGCAAAGTTGATTCAAGGTAGAGTTATTTCGTCAAAATGATGTATAAACTTCCTATAATAATAACAAAATGCGACGAAGCGTCTGACTTCGTCAGAATTGGTGGGTGTTGGGTATTCCTGAACTACTTTTATTTTTTCCGGGTCGGGCGATATTCCATTTGCAGATACTGTATGTCCCAAGTATAACAATTCTTTTTTAAAAATAGACATTTATTTGGGTTAAGTTTTAAGTTTACCTTTCTCAGCCTTTCAAGTACATCGATCAAATTTTTATTATGGATTTCCAAATTTCGTCCAAAAATTACAAGGTCATCTAAATAAATGAAGCATTTATCTGGTGATAAGCCTGACATGGCAACAGTCATTACCCGGGAAAACGCACTTGGACTTATTTTCAAACCCACGGGTAAATGCTTCATTTGGTATTGTACCGTGCTAGTTGTGAAGGCAGTGACCTTACGGCTATCAGGGGTCAAAGTCAATTGGTAAAATTATTGACTAAGGTCTAAATGTGAGAAGTAAATGTAACCAGAAAGTGAATCTAAGATGTCAGTTTTGTTAGGTAGAGGAAAATGATCATCTTGTATACAATCATTTAATTTTCGGTAGTCGACAACTAATCTCCACTTTTTTGTGTTCGGTTGATCCGATTTTTTGGGAACTAACAAAATTGGACTTGACCATTCGCTTTGTGTTTCCTCAATAATGTCGTCGTTTAATAATTGTTTAATTTCTGCATTTACTTCTGACTTTAAACTATTAGGTAGCCTGTATGGTTTCACATAAACAGTACTGATATTAGGTTTCAAATTAATACTTTGTTGACTAAGCTTATCGCCCGGTAAAGAAAATATGTCAGCATACTTCGAACAAATACCTTCTATAGTTTGTCGCTCGTAACAATGTAAGTGATCTAATTTCAGTAACGTTAACAATGTTTTAGATCTTGTGAGATCTACAAATAACTCCTCTATTTTCGACGCATATTGTGAAATAGTCATTTCCTTTTGAGATATGTTGTTTAATTGTGTCATTAATGAACATGATGACTTTTTTGTTAGTAAAAAAGTTCGCATATCTTTGACCAAACTCTCACAAGTGTCATATTTAGTTTTAATTTTTAACTTAGCGGACTTACACAACCTGGTTTTCAAAACAAATGAAATTAATAGTTGCTTAACAAGATTTTTCCTGAAGGCAACTGTCATACATTTCTATATTTTCAATAATTTGTTCTGTCGTTGATTCCCTATCATCCATAATAGGTATTAAACTAGCTGCCGTTTTTAAATTGAACTTATCCATGGTTAACAATGAAATCTTACTATTATTGTGACTTCGATAATTCTACGTCCCAGTAAATCTTAGGTATAATATTAGACTCTGGGGTTTGATTTATTTTAATAAAAAGGGATATGAATACAGTGGCCTAGCTATGTAACCAAGGGCCCCGGGGCAATAATGAAATTGGGGCCCTATTCAAACTAAACTAAATAGTTTAAAAGTGCAAAACTACTTCATCATCATCTCCTTGTCGCCCACTGCACGGCATAATAAAGCTAAGCTACCTAATTATTACTAAGTATTATGTGTAACGCATAAACAATAACGAAGTAGATTACAATTAATGACATAACAGTAGAAGAGTCACACGGCAGATTTTGCTGTCAGATGGGTGGACCAGGCTAGATGGAGTGACGTCGTAGTAAGACACGAAATGAGGAGCTGTAATGAATGCATGCAAAAAAAATATTTCAAAATAGGAGGTTCAGATGCCTCTGAACCTCCTATTTTGAAATATTTTTTTTCCGTTAGAAACCGCTGATTGCTTCGCCACTTTGCTATGCTGTTAGCTTGCTAGGTTTATTATCTATATACTGAAATGACAATGCTTACTACTTTGTCATTGTACTATACATTTTGCATAATGATAATATTAAATTACTAATACGTACTTGTAGGTCTACATTGTATATTATGCAAAGTATTTTGTACTATAAGATTATCTACTTAAAAAATAAATAAAGTTCATCAATGTAAACCCTTCACATAAAAAATAGCAACTTAAAATTAAGAACACAAAATCAATAAATAAATTAAAATAGTAAAGAGATACACAAAATATTTAAAAAATCATTCAACGTTTCTTAATAATCATCATCATCATGTCGTCAGCAAATCGAAGGTGAGAGATATAGTCGCCATTGATATTAATACCGTATACTTTCCAGTCCAGTAGCTTGAAAACGTCTTCCAATGCAGCGGTGAAGAGTTTCGGGGGTATAACGTCGCCCTGTCTTACACATCTCCGCAGTTCGATAGGTTTCGTACTCAGGTTCCGTACTCGGATAGCTATCGTAGCCCTACTGTACAAACACTTTAGCACTTCGATATACCGATAGTTAACTTGGCACCGCTGAATGGACTGTAGCACTGCCCAAATTTCGACGAAATCAAAGGCTTCCTCATAGTCCACATACGCAAGGCAAAGTGGCAGGTTGTACTCGTCTGTCTACTGTACAATTTGCTCTCGAAAACAGCACGTAGACTCAGCTCAGAAGGGAAATCGGTCTGTGGTTCGTCAAGAAAGCGTTATCGCCTTTCTTGAAGAACAAGACCACCGCATATCTGCTCCACGCCTCCGGAGTAGTACCACCATGGAGGGCGGAATTTAAGAACTTCTAAAGGACTTCAAGTACCGGTTTTCCACCCGCTTTCAGAATCTCCGTTGTAATTCCATCCTCGCCTGGGGACTTGCCGTTTTTAAGGTGCTGGAGAACCATTTTAATCTCGCTCAGACTGACGTCCGGAATATCTTTGGAATAGTATTAGATAAGACTCGCTCTTGGATCGTTACTTACACTTGCATGTGGCTCCAACGTTGACGTATACAGCTGCCCATAGAACTTCTCAATCTCACTCAAAATCTCAGGTGTCCCGGTCACAATGCTGCCACACTCGGTCTTCAGCTTTGACAGTTGGCTCTTTCTGGCAGACAGATCTCTGGCAAAGACATTGGAGCCTTGGTTCCGCTCGATTGCTACTTCAATACAAGCAGTATTGAAGTTGCGTAAGTCCCACCTCATGCATTTGGAGATCTGTTTATTCAGTAGCCTGTATGCTGTCAAATGTGATGAAGACTGTAGCTTCATTTTCCGTCTAACAGCCCTGATATTAAGAATGTGATCGGAGAGGTTTTGTGTTCTTCTGCGGTGGGTCTTGTCAAATTTAGCCATATGGACAGTATCCACAAGCTTTTCGTTCATATCGTCCACTTCATTGCAGACTTCTAGACACTAAACAATTATGTAGCTCGAGCTGAAAATTGTTGAGGCTTTGGATTAGAGCACGAGGAGAACGGAGCGTTGACTTCATTAGACGAGACCTCTCCAACTTAACATTTAGGTTCAGTGTGCCTCTCACCATTCGGTGATCGCTACCAGTTTTCACCCTCGCGATCACGGAGACATCACTGAACAGTTGTCGTCTGGTCGTCATAATGAAGTCAATCTCATTTTTTGTCGAACCGTCGAGGCTCGACCAGGTCCACTTTCTGTGGGGCCGCTTCTGGAAGAAAGAGTTCATCATAAAGAGTTCCTCTTTCTCCATGAAGTCGGCCAGCTGCTGGGCCCTTGGGTTCCGATGCCCTTTTCCGAATTTCCCTACTTTGAGCTCACCGTTCTCTCTTGTGCCTAGTTTTGCATTGAAGTCTCCCATTAACACCGTATATTGGGTTTTGGAGGAATGCATGGCTCTAGAGATATCCTCATACATTTCCTCCACCTCTTCATCGGGATGTGCCGAGGTAGGTGCGTAAACCTGTATGACCTATAGCGAATACCGTTTGGTGATTCTGAGTATGAGGTACGCAACCCTCGTCGACACACTCCCAATATTTACAACGTTATAAACGAGAGAATTGTGGACGATAAATCCGACACCTCCTTGGGACAGATGGTCGCCCTCCCGGTGATAAAACAAATTGCCGGATACGAGGATTACCGTGTCCTTCCCCTCTCTTCGGACTTCGGGTAATCCTATGACATTCCAGCGCAACTTGTCTATCTCTTCTTCCATCTCCAGGATCTTCTCGTCTGTCTTCAGGGTGTGTGCGTTATATGTTTCCAGATCGAGTCGTCGTAGGTGGCAACCGAACCTCCACCGGAGATTCTTAGCACCCCCTGCCCCGCCGCTACCATGGTCGCCACCGTAGCCAGGAAAAGCGGGGCCGCTGGGGACTGGGGGCCATCCCTTCGTTACTTTCATGGGGTGTATATTGCCATAGTTGCCACGCTTGGCGAGCGGGTTGGCAACCGCAGTTTTTTTTATTGTTGTTTTGCTGTTATCAGAAATATGCTGCTACCCATCCTCTGCCTCAGTTTCCCTCTGTCGCCTTTTACAACACCTACGGGAAGATATGAGGTAGTGAGTATTCTTACCTGCTACTACACGGGGGTTATGATACACGGGGGATATGATATGATAATTGTACTAGACTTATTTTATTAATATTAATTCATTCTGTAACTAACCACCTTCGACGAAAGAACACTAAAGCATTTTATATTTTAAATTGTGTTTTTAAAAATATTTTCGAGGTTCGTCGCAATTTAAGCAGATAGTTTTATTGAATAAAATTTGCATATTTTGAAACAGAAGATTTTGGTGTTGAGTTTATGGTGTGGTTTGTTCCAGATACCTTAAATTGCAGAGCATTGTGTTTTTGTTTTCGGTCTTATTAATATAATTGCATAATTGTTGTAATAATGATTTTAAATTTTGTAAGATTATTTTCATGCCAAGGTTATTCAACTTACCTAATGGTCTAGAGAGCATAGTGTAATCATAACTTAGCTCAAGATTAGAATCTAGTATAAATGCTAATTCATTAATTTGTACTTCTTTGTAGAGCAGTGCGCATTAAATGTTTCAATCCTTTTATTATAAATTTGGTACTATCTTCCTAATTTAAAGGTACGTTAGCATAATATAACGTTCGTATTTTTTTCAACAAGGACTGTCTTAATTCTTGAACACAATTTTTATAATTTCCGCTTCTTTTGATATCTTCTTCTCCTATTAATAGAATAAAAAAGTCATTTTTTTAATGATACTTTGCTTGACTACATAGATTGTCTATAAGATTCATCATACCGACGTTAGATCTTAGGAAATGGCATATCTCATAGTTTTCGTCGGAAAAAGTTGCTAATGCTGTGTTAATGACATTATTTACTTTTTCGCTAGAAAATATGTTTATTTTGCTTGTTTTATAATTTTAATTTTTTATAAAGGGTTAACATTGCAGCAAGAAAAATATCGGAAATAAGCCTGAGAAGACCCAAAAACTCATTTTTAAGAATATGCCGAGCGTGTATTAGGGCACAAGGGAAGCAATTTGAGCATTTATTGTAATTTATTTAAATAAATGTTTATAAAAGTTAACTCCTCTGTTTTTTTACTATCACCTTATCCTTCAAGATGTCATTTACAGACCGGCCGGCCGGTCGGCTGCAGATTAATTATTATGTAATTCGAACCGTAGTACGACCTTACAACGATTCGAATTCAAAGTCACATTAGTTGCATTTAAAATAAAATGCTCTTATTAACTAAAATAGCTTACTTTTTGTATTTTTTTAATGAAAATGTACTAGTATTGTATCTTTCCTAAATCACCATTAAACAAGCTATTTTTTAAGTTTGTTGTACAAAACTGCCACATACATTTTTTTTCACCACTGTAGGTTAAACTTAAGTGATAAGAAAATAGTTCTGTGCAAATTTAAACAAAAAATAGTATTTCTTGAAAACATTCTTGTCTTTGATAGAAAAAAGACTTATCAATGAGTAAAGTAACTATTCACAAATAATTTGATGTAAAAAAAAGTACTAGAAAAGGATTTTTTAATTACGAAATGCTTAAAAATCTGTTTCAAGGTAGAGATTTTTCGGTATTTCGGAAAATTTTGTAAAACTGTAAATCCGTAAGATTTTGCTGAACATATATTATGTTGTATTGATAGGTAGTGACCCTAGCTATCACCCCCTGCAGTATATCGTGCTATTTACTGGACTACCTGTATATTAACAATATTTTCCTGATTACATGTCGGTGTTTTCGCCGGCCTTATATTATTTTCGATAAAATTTAACTGTTTTCCTTTCGTGCGCTTAGGGAATTTATTTTCAATATTTAATAGCGCGTTAGGTGAGCAGCAAATTTTCTCTAGCTGCTTAATTTTTAATTCATAATTTGAAACTTTTTTCTCTAACATACTATTTTCAGCAAGTAATTTTTCAATTTCATCATCAGCAGATACTAATTTTTTTCTAATTCTTTATTTTTCTCTTTCAGTGTATGTGTATAATCATCGTAATCATTTTTACTTAGTTTAGGATCAATATCAGGATAACTCCGATTAAACTTGACAGATTTGTTCATATAATTTTCATCGTGAGTGTTGATTTCGTCTTCAGAAAGCGATTAAAATGAGTTTTTAGCTGAATCATTTGCTGTAATCCTGTTTTACATTCTTACATTTTCTCTAAGTGAGGTAGAAGAATTTTTAGAAGGTTCTGTAACCGGAGATACTGGATTTTGAATATTTTTCTGTAAATCCGTTCGACAACGAACGTATTTCCATTTTTTTTTTACTTTCTTTTTTCATTAAGCTGAATAAAGGATATGAAATCTTTGCACATTCTAGGTCAAATAAAGGGTGGACCAAAAATTATTGCACTATTGAAACATGAATAGAAATAAAACTACAAATGTTATTTTGTTGATAATTTATTTATCGTAATAATCATTTAATGAAATTTATTTTTTAAAATGACGTCGTCCAAATGTGCGCCGTCTCGTTGTTGGCACTCCTGAAATCGACTACGCAAACTTTGGAAAACTCGCTGACACATGCTGCGGGGGATCGCGGCTATCTCCTCGTGGATGTTTTGTTTTAATTGGGATGTTGTCGTCGGTTTATTAAGGTACACTCGACTTTTCAGGTATCCCCACAAGAAAAAAAATCGCATGGTGTAAGGTCCGGGCTTCTGGGATGCCAAGGGATATCACCTCTGCGAGAAATCAATTTGTTCGGAAACATTTCTTTGACTACCGGTAAACTCACATTTGACGTATGGCATGTTGCTCCATCTTGTTGCATCCAGGTCCTGTTGTTGTATGTTTGAAATTCATGCAACTGCGGCGTGAAAAAGTCTTGCAACATCTTGACGTATTCCATTGAATTCACAGTTACATTATTTCCTTGATTATTTTCAAAGAAATACGGACCAATTATGCCCTTTGCTGATATGGCAGCCCATACTGTCGTTTTAGGTGAATGAAATGGCTTTTGGTGTTTAAGGCGAGGGTTGTCCCTGCTCCAATGTCGACAATTGTGCTTATTCACGTACCCATTGATGTGAAAATGGGCCTCGTCCGTAAACAATACATTCTCAAGACTAGTTCTTGGTATTGCCAGAGCCGCCGAACGCTTACGCGTAGATGATTCTGGATCGTTCCGTACGGATATTTCGACCTCTCGAATGTTCTCATCACTTCTTATTGAATGTGGCCGCCCTGTTTGTTTAATATTCGTTCTTGATCCCGTTTGCTCGAACTTCTCGACCCAAGCTTTGATCAAATTAACACTTGGACACTCACTTATACGGCGTAATCCATATTTAATTCTAAACAGGCGTCGTACAGTAACGTAGGAATCATTGTTATCGTAAAATTGTTTTACACAAAAAGCACGCTGTTGTCCCGTGAAGCGCTCCATCTTGACTACAATTGCATGAAGTGACGCAGTTTTCCGCCACCCGGGCGCCCCTCGAACGGTTTTTCAAAATAATTTAGTGTTGCTATTTGCAAAAATTTTCGGCCCAGCCTGTATCATTTTCCAAGTTGAATATGTCATAGGTTGTCTCTTTTGTACCTTTTTATGGCATTTTGCACAACTCGCCATCTTTAAGCGACCTCTAGTGTTGGGCTGTAGTACTGCTTAGTTAAACAGGTTTGATTCTAAACTCTGATTTATATCGATTGTAGGAGCTGGTACAATCATTCGCCGCTAGGTGCTGCTATTTACTTGATTGAGGCAGTTTTTAACTGATCTATAAGAAGCAGCTGATTGGTAAACTGAGTTTGTTTACACTTGAGTTTAAATGACAAACTGATAAATTGACGTCTTGTAATTAGTTTTTATTGCTTAATAAATCTAACTGACTTTTCGTTCTATTGATTATATATTATTGCCGTTAGATGTCGCATATACACAACTTTATTGATGTAGCATAATGCTCCTGCTTTATTTTGAAAAGTGAAGCTATTGCATACAAGATGTCGCTGTTAAGTTAAATATTATAACGGTTTGTTTTTAATTATTACTAATATTCGGTATATGATTCTTCTTTGTTACTATTTCACAATTCAGACTTTTTTTGAAGTGAAAACTTCTTTAGCGGTGTTGTGCACTTTTTTTGTAATGGGTAAAAATGTTAAACTCGCGTCAGGTCACGTGTCCTGATCGAAAAATCGTAAGACGGACGGAGAGTAGACAGCCGGCGCGGCGTAGAAGAGGAAGTAAGTTAGGTTTAATTAATATTCATTTAAGGTAAGAGCATCAGTAAATGACCATTTAAGGGCACAGACTTTCCTTTTTTAATGCTGAACCTTAATTTTCATGCGAATTCAATGCGTGTTTCCTTTTGTAAACTCTGCGGTAGTTTTTTAACGAAACAAAACCAGTGTTTTTTTCTTTTACAATGATTGAATAGAAACAATTATTTTTTTAATTTCAAAAATTAGATTTAGTAGTTGACCATCTAACAAAGTAGTAGATGACCATATATTGCATCAGTAGATGACCATCCAGATGCTCAAGTTTTAATAGGTTTATCTACATATATAGCAGCTAAGTATTGAGCATAGGTAAATAAATAATGTTTCAGGATTTTTGGATTTCATATTTCAAGGAGGAGGGGCGGATGGGGAAGCCTGTGTAGGAGTATCGGTTTTTAAACTAGTGAGAGAGAGGGAGAAAGTGAACTAGGGTGGGACAGAGGAATGGGAAGGGATAGAGTGGGGGGTTAGGAAAGAGGAACAGTTAAAAACGTAAACCTACATGGACCAAGTCGCGGGCGTCCGCTAGTTTGTTAAATAAGAAGCAAATTACAACAACTTGCGTGTTATTTGAAATATAATAAGAAAATCTACAACTCGATAAAATTAACAAAGAAGTTATATAAAAGAATGTATCTCTGGAACATCAAATACATTTCTCGTTTGAACTGGTCTTTCTTGAGACGGTCGCCTTTTACTTTATTCGTAAGCGTTATTCTTGGTACACCAAATTTTTTTGCAGCCATTCTTATGGGTGTCTTATGAAGACGAACATCGTTCACTGCTGAGAGCATTGCAGCTTCAGTATAATTTAGAAATGCGCCCTTTTTCCCAGACATCTACAATTTCAAAAATTGCTTTTAGTATTATACTTTACAATAAAGGTGGTCAACTACTAAATATAAGTAACTTAGAGTAAAAGCAAATAAAATAGTTGAATTCTAATTAATGCTGCCTTTCATATATTACTTTGTACAGTATATTTACATGACAGACAATTTCATCATTAGTTGACCACCCCGGTCAATTACTAGAAAATCATGGTAAATTTGAGTCAGTAGTGGACCACCCCACATGTTGACTTTGTAAATAATTTTTTGTATTTTAAATACCATGTTATACCTTAATTAATGCTAAACAAATAAGAAAATCAAAACATTTACCATCAACTAGGTTATTAAGTTGCTAATATTTAACTTCAAAATTTTGCAATCCTTAAGGAAATGTTTACGAAAAAACGAAAAATAGTTTTACGCTGCGTCACTCCACAAAACAACTGCCGGTTATTTTGAGTATTAGAAAATGGTGAATGCGCAGTTCACACGATTCGATGATCAGATTGCAGCACTGACTATTTAATATGAAATTAGTTTAAAAACATTCAGTGAATTCTTATTTTATAGGTTTATGTGAGTTAGTGGTCAACTACAGGTACATGGTCAATTACTAGTGCTGTTACCTTATTAATTAATATGATTTTATTATTAAGATTAGGTTTCGATCGAGTCTACTGTACTGCTTGACGAAATTATTAATATAGATACATATATACTTACATATTATAGATGTAATATTTGTAATATGTTTAAACTTTATAGCATTAACCTATATTTTCATAACATCACAATAAGCACATGTGCGGTGTAGGTTTACCAAACAAATAATTTCGAATGAAAATAAATGAAATAAGATAATGATAAATAATCTCCGCCATTACAAAATATCAAAAATGCACAACGTTGATATTCAAGATTTCACTTCTACCGGCACTCCCGGAGTGCAACCCGTCGTTTTTTTTATAATTTACACTTTACACTTTTTATATTTTAGCTAGCACTATACATGGATTTTTTTTTTTTTTTTTTTTTTTTTTTTTATAGGATAAGGGTGACAAACGAGCACACAGTCCACCTGATGGTAAGTGGTTGCTGCGGCCCATAGACATCTACATCTATCCTCTATTACAATTCAAAATGTAGATGCGTTGTCACCCGTGAGGACTAAGATGGAATGCCTCATTTCCAGTAAAAAGGGTTTATTATAAAACTTTGTTTATATTAACATAACATATCTGGCATAGTTTGCGGTGGACACACATGTATGTAAAACTGACTCAGCTATGCGAGCTTAATCATTTTAATTTGCAGTGGACGATCGGCTTTAAAGTTTTAAAGTATTTACAAGCTATACATATATTTTAATAGTTCCGACGATATTTAATACTTTTCCCCCTTTTCGATGAAGATATTTCTTCTAGACCTAACTTTAAAAATAAAATATTAAGAGTATTCAAAACTAACTGTATATCAATAATTCCGTTATCGGTACTATAACAATTCTTATATATAACAAAATCATCCGCATATTGAGAGATATAAACATTCTTCACGCTTCTACATGTATTAAGAATAGCCACATAAGCAAAAGAGGAGATAACGGATCTCCTTGGGCTAAATCTACTGATGCACACGTTATCGACATACATTTTAAGAAGTCGTTCTTAAGTAAACTACTAAGATATTGACAAATTTTCGTTCCTACATTAAGTTGAACTAAGGTGTACAGTAACGCATTTATGTCAATATTATTATACAGAATCATCTTATCGTGGACTGATTCTCTAAAAAACCTATTTGTAATCTTGACACAAAACTAGTAGGAATATTTAAGCAAAATGACGTTCTCCTAAAACAGAACGTATTCAAAGAAAAGACTTTGTTCTTTTCCAGAAACTACTCTAGTCTCTTTTTGATAATTAAATGAAAGATTTTGCATTAACAATACGTGATATGGGGCGCAAGGAACATACATCATTAACGTCTCTTCCAGGCTTTGGGATCGCTATAATACCAATATCTCGCCATTATTAAGGTACGAAACTATTTTAGAAAAAAGAATTATCCAGCTAGTTTAACATGCGTTTACCATTAAATATGCTATTATGCCACGGCATCTAGTTTCTTCCTCTAGTAACATGTCACTAGATCTAAAACTAGCCTGTTCCGGTGAAACAAAATATGGCGTTAGACTTCGAAAAAGTATTTACGCTTTTTCCTTATTTACGTATATGGTGAATATAATGTGATGTAAAACCTTTCATCCATCCCACCTTTTTTACATATCCCTAATAGTTGTTTTTCATTTATCGATACGCAAAACCTCTCCCAATCACGTAATTTAGCCTGGGAAAGTAACATCGGTATGTCTCTAATTTTTTCTCGGAGTATAGCTAAATTCTGCGGTCTTGAGTTACGTCTAAACCTGGCCAGTGCTTGTTAACAATAGCTATCGACTTCGATAATTCTACGTCCCAGTAAATCTTAGGTATAATATTAGACTCTGGGGTTTGATTTATTTTAATATAAGGGATATGAATACAGTGGCCTAGCTATGTAACCAAGGGCCCCCGGGGCAATAATGAAATTGGGGCCCTATTCAAACTAAACTAAATAGTTTAAAAGTGCAAAACTACTTCATCATCATCTCCTTGTCGCCCACTGCAAGGCATAATAGAGCAAAGCTACCTACTTATTACTAAGTATTATGTGTAACGCATAAACAATGACGAAGTAGATTACAATTAATGACATAACAGTGGAAGAGTCACACGGCAGATTTTGCTGTCAGATGGGTGGACCAGGCTAGATGGAGTGACGACGTGGTAAGACACGAAATGAGGAGCTGTAATGAATGCATGGGTGGACCGGCTTGAACAGAGGAGAAGTATCCGGGGTAAAAATTATAACACCTTGGTCCCTTGGGCTGAAATTTGCGTATGCGTCAGAGAGGACATCTGTTCTCGACGCCTCAACAGTTTTGAAGTTCAGTGTCGACCATCCTCGCGTCTACGGGTGCCTCTAGGTAATACACACATACTAACTCATCGACCACGTCCAAATCGCTGCAGACTCCGTGCTGCAACAGGTCCCGTCTGCAGAGATCATGAACCTTGGTGATTTTAACGACCACCACGCTGAATGGCTTGGTTCTCGTTTAACCGATATTGCGGGAAGATCTGTTTATGACTTTGCCTTGGTATATGGTTCCACACAAATGGTTACTTCACCTACGCGGATTCTAGATGTGGAGGATCGTGCACCTTCCCTGTTGGTCCCGCTGATCTCTCATCGGAACAGATATCAGGTCTTCGTCGACGCTCCTCTAGGCTCATTGGACCATTATCTGATCCGGATTATGGTGCCACTCACACTCCCATCACGGTTGCATTCTGCAGATCGCCGCCATTTTTGGCACTATAGTTCGGCCGATTGGGACAGGATGCGGTCTTTTTTTGCATCCTTACCTTTAGAAAAGGAGCAGGTATGCTTCTCCCCGAATGAACCCAACGTGCTTCTGTCGCTGATTTGATCCTTCAGATAATAGGACTCTTTATTCTATCATCTGTTGTGCCTTGTTTGGTCGCTTCTATAAAATTGCATCGCACTGTATATGATAGGAGTACTTCACCAGCGCTGTAATAAAGAAGTATAATTTCGCCTTCAGGTCGGTACGATACGGTTTACACAGCTTTCGGCGTGAATAACACTACTATCCCTAGACTTCAAGTCTAGTGGGCCTGAGGAGTTCCTTCCATTGTGCTGAAGACGTGTCCTCCCTAGTTGGCACCGGTCGTAACGTGTCTTCTAAAACTCTTTCTTCATAGGCGTAGTCCCGAACTCAAAAAAGACAGTTTTAGTGCATCAGATCCCTAAAACATAACCGAAAAGCGACCGTTCAGACCTAATCAACTTGTTCATAAAATAATGAAAAACTATTGTGAACTGCCAGCTCATGAGATTGAGGATTACCAACTGAAAAGTGACCGCCAGCACGATTTCCGTCAGAATTGCTCAGCGGGTGATCTTCTGGGTCACTGTGGCGAAGCTTGCGAAGTCACTTATTGATTTCACGATGTCCTGTCCGTCTGTCCGTCTGTCCGTCTGTCCGTCTGTCCGTCTGTCCGTCCGTCTGTCCGTCTGTCCCACGATTATCTCGAGAACGGTTTTGAATTTTCAAATTCTGTTTTCAGCAATCGATTACTGATCACCCAGGCATCTGAACCTCCTATTTTGATGGATGGTCGCCCTCCCTGTGATAGAACAAGTTGCCGCATTCAAGGATTACCGTGTCCCTCCCCCTCTCTTTGGAACTCGGATAATCCTATAATTTTCCAGCGCAACTTTTCTATCTCTTCTTCCAGCTCCAGGATCTTCTCGTCAGTCCTCAGGATGCGTGCGTTATAAGTTGCCAGGTCGAGTCATCGTAGGTGGCAACCGAACCTCCACAGGAGATCTTAGCACCCCCTGCCCCACTGTTACCACGGTCGCCACCGTAGCAAGGAATAGCGGGGCCGCCGAAGACTGGGAGCCGTCTTTTCGTAACTTGTTTCATTGGGGGGTATATTGCCATTGTTGCCACGTTTGGCGAGCGGGTTGGCAACTGCAGTTTTTTTTTATTTTCTGTTATCAAGAAGATGCTGCTGCCCATCTCTTGCCTGTTTCCCACTGTGGCCTTTTACGACACCCACGGGAAGATATGGAGTAGTAGATATTCTTAACCGCCACTACACGGCACTAACCGCCACTACACACTACACTTCTTAATAACTTATTAGTTAAGTCTATTATTACCTATTTATTAGAAGTAATATTTTCTAAATCCTGACAATTATTTTTTTACATAAATAGCTTCTTTGCCATCATTATTTAATTGTAATTGTTCACTTAGTGTTTTAATTGATTTGTTGGGGGACAAGGCTGCTCGCGTCCATAGGAAATACTTGAAATCTGACACCCTAAATGTGTCCTCCGGGTAGTGTTAAACGAGCAGCACCAATTCCGCTGGTAGGTTTCGGCCGCTGGCTTTTTGGTTACCACCTACCAATGCAAATTTCTGCCGCCAAATGACGTTGTCATGTACCGGCATGGTGCTTTGTGAAGCCATATGTAGAATAGGTCTGAACAGTAGCGATGTGTATGTAAACCGGATACGAAGCGTCAGTTGTTGTTGTGTTGGGTGTTTGGTCATGGAGGATAGCGGAATCCGAAGCACGGTGTTCGTCTGGCCGACCGCAGGTTGGGAGCCCAATTAGTGATTAAACTATTAATGAAAGGTTGCCCCGCCAACTGGCGAAAAATCCCATCCCAGCTCACTAATGTTCGAGGATTGCACTCTAATCTTAGCGCTGTCCGTCAACATCTTGAGACTGAAGCCGCACCTACTTTTCTTGACATAGACGTAAATCGGATGTCCATTGAATGCGGCGTAACTTGACTTTTCTGGATTCTCCCTGTGAGGTGAGGTGCGGGGATAATCAATGATACGACAGCTTTGAGTGACGGCCTGTTTATTACTGAACCCAACTTACAATCGATATTGATTTATATTAACCGTCATACTCCACTACACCTACGGGGCTAAAATAAAAAAAATACAATCGAAGATTATTTTATTTAAGTTGAAATAGGAACTTAAACTTATATATGTACACTCATTAAATTCATAGTACTTTCCACATTATTAAACTTCATTATAAAACGACAAACAATTAATAGAGGTAATTAACTACTTAACATTAGTCTATTTGTAATTCGGCAATTACGTCGAAGTGTAATTATTTTTTTTTTCTAATTAAAAATATATTATACAGACATTTAAATCATTAAAATTAGTTTGATGGTACAAAACGTTTTGTCCTATTCTTATGCACAACGTCTGGTTTAGAGTTTCTTAATACTACTACATTAGGTTCCTTATCCTCTAACACTTCAAATGGACCGTCGTATAACTTATCTAACTTACTACAATTTTCGTTTTTAATAAGTATTAAATCACCTTTTTGGTAATTCACTGAGTTCACTTTTTTGTCATACACATGTTTTCTAAGTTCTTTATTATTTAACAAGTTTTCACGTGCATCATTTTGTGCAACTTGTAATCGATACTTTTATTCCAAGTTATAGTCATCAGGATTATACAATGGTTCTATACTACTACTTATTCTACAAGGAAGTTCACTTGGTTTACCAAAGACAAGTTCGTAAGGCGTATATTTCGTTGAAGAATGCACCGTATTATTATAGCTAAAACACCAATATGGAATCCAGTAACTCCATGTATCAGGATATTTATCACACATAATTCGTAAAAATGATCCTAAATGCTTGTGAGAATTTTCAAGGGCACCAATAGACTCGTGATGATATGCTGTAGAGTTTATTTTTTCAATTTGCAATAACTTTTTTAACATTTCAGTCATAGTTGATGATATGAATTCACTACCCCTATCTGTCGCTATTGTTTTAGGTACACCAAATCTTAAAATAAAATTATTAACAAATGTTCTAGCAAAAGTTACCATTTCTTTATTTTTGAGTGGATATGCTTCTATAAATTTAGATAATTCGCACTGAATGGTTAAAAGATATTTGTTATCGTCTATATCACAATCTAAGGGTCCTACCACATCTAGAAACACTTTTTCGAAAGCTGAATGTGCTGAAGTTGTTATTACCAAAGGCTCTATGACATGCCGTGAGTGTTTCATTTTTTGACATTTTTCACACTTACCAATAAATTCCTTTACATCTTTCTCTATCCCTGGCCAATAATAAAGTCGCCTTATATTATTTATAGTCCTTTTAATACCAGCATGTCCACTAGTGGGCAATAAATGGAAATCATTTATAATAAATGATTTCTCGGTTTCGTCATATATTCTTTTAATACCTCTCAAAATACATATTCGTGGGCCGGCCCAATCTTTACTTTTCTTTACTTCTTTTATTAAGCTTATCAAAAATAACGCGTTATCTTCCGTTTTCATTGTGCATATTTCTTTAACATTAATCTTTTTACAAAACTCGCTCAATTTAGCTACAAATTCGGCTCACGTAAAATGTAAGCTAAAATCACGGTTAATGTAAATTATTTGTCTCCTTTGTGCATAGCTAAAGCATTTTGACTCTAAATCAATCTTATTTTTATTTTTTAAGTCATTTACTATATTTTCTTTTACTAATTTCATCTCACAAGAATTATTTGGTATTCGTAATAACTCCACGACTCTCGGTTGATCAGGCCGACTGTCTGTGGGTTTATTAGGAATTTTTTTTTTTATTATTTGTCTTATTGTTATTTTCCATTTGTCTCCTCTGGTTTCTAGTCATGACTGCCACCGTACTACTCTCATTCATTGCTTTCAATTCATCAGATGTTATGTTAATTCTTGATAAAGCATCAGCTATCACATTATCTTTTCCCTTAACATATACGATATTAAAATCATATTGTTCTAATTCTAAGCGAAATTTCAATAACCTACTGGAAGGGTCTTTCATCCCAAAAAGATATATCAAAGGTTTGTGATCTGTCATAATAGTGAATTTACGCCCAACCAGATAAGGTTTAAAATATTTAATACCCCAAACGACAGCGACCAATTCTTTTTGAATTGTAGGATAGTTTTTTTTAATGTTTAATGGTCTACTTGCATATGCAATGGGTCTTAAATCTTTATTGCATAAAACCGCCCCAACTGCGAAACCTGAGGCATCTGTTTGCAAAATGAATTCGTTGCTGTCCGAAAAGTCCGGGTATTGTAAAATAGATGCTGATGTTAGAGCTTGTTTTAAAGTTTGAAAAGAATCTTCGCAATTTTGTGACCATTCGAAGGTTACGCCTTTACGGCAAAGTTGATTCAAGGTAGAGTTATTTCGTCAAAATTATGTATAAACTTCCTATAATAATTACAAAATGCGACGAAGCGTCTGACTTCGTCAGAATTGGTGGGTGTTGGGTATTCCTGAACTACTTTTATTTTTTCCGGGTCGGGCGATATTCCATTTGCAGATACTGTATGTCCCAAATATAATAATTCTTTTTTTAAAAATAGACATTTATTTGGGTTAAGTTTTAAGTTTACCTTTCTCAGCCTTTCAAGTACATCAATCAAATTTTTATTATGGATTTCCAAATTTCGTCCAAAAATTACAAGGTCATCTAAATAAATGAAGCATTTATCTGGTGATAAGCCTGACATGGCAACAGTCATTACCCGGGAAAACGCACTTGGACTTATTTTCAAACCCACGGGTAAATGCTTCATTTGGTATTGTACCGTGCTAGTTATGAAGGCAGTAACCTTACGGCTATCAGGGGTCAAAGTCAATTGGTAAAATTATTGACTAAGGTCTAAATGTGAGAAGTAAATGTAACCAGAAAGTGAATCTAAGATGTCAGTTATGTTAGGTAGAGGAAAACGATCATCTTGTATACAATCATTAATTTTCGGTAGTCGACAACTAATCTCCACTTTTTTGTGTTCGGTTGATCCGATTTTTTGGGAACTAACAAAATTGGACTTGACCATTCGCTTTGTGTTTCCTCAATAATGTCGTCGTTTAATAATTGTTTAATTTCTGCATTTACTTCTGACTTTAAACTATTAGGTAGCCTGTATGGTTTCACATAAACAGTACTGATATTAGGTTTCAAATTAATACTTTGTTGATAGAGATTCGTGGAACTAAGCTTATCGCCCGGTAAAGAAAATATGTCAGCATACTTCGAACAAATACCTTCTATAGTTTGTCGCTCGTAACAATGTAAGTGATCTAATTTCAGTAACGTTAACAATGTTTTAGCTCTTTGTGAATTTGAATCACATTTATTAAACGAACATATTTGATATTCATTTAATAAATGAATTTCTGGTTGAAATGTTGGTAAATTAATTTATTTTTCACTGGTATTAAGTAAACGTATATGTATAATGCCGTCTTCTCTTCCTGTAACTGAATTGGGCAAACAACACAATCCTCTGTTATATTATTATTTAAGGGTATGTAATGTACCGATTCACAACGTGGAGGGATATTTAAAATGTCATAATTTATTTTAGAAGAATTATACATTTTAATGTTACAGGTTGTATTATTGTCATTCTGTAACGTTAAAATAGAATTTTCTAGATCAATATTCGATTTGAATTTATTTAAAAAGTCTAATCCTAGTATTCCATTTGATTTACAGGGAAGTTTATCAAACAAATAAAATGTGTGTTCATAAAGGGCTCCATCTGGTGCATAAAGCGTTAAATAAGTATATCCTTGAGAACGGATTTCACCACCTATACCATTAATGATAATATTTTCCTGGTAAGAAAAAATTAACAAAATGAGGCGAGACGCACCTGTGTCGATTAAAAATGAACATTTCCTATTTTCGATATTAAAAAAGGTCAAAAAACAAGTCATAACAGAATATTTATGGACGAAAAAACTCATTCAAATCGGTATAATCATTTTTTCTATCATCGTTGGAGGTAGATTGTATGGAATGTTGAGACGTAAACATGCCTCGTCTGTTACCCCTACCATGAGTAACTCGTCCTCGATATGAACTCGAACGAAACTCACGTGAGCCCGATGGCCCGCCTGTAGGATTGTTGTTAAAGGGTTTATTCGACTTACCGTAGTTGTTACCATAGTAACCCCTATTATAATAGGAATATTCACGTCTAGGAAAACGTGTATATCTACCACGGCCTCTATAAAATGGTTTAGAGTACTTACCCCTCATGTTAAGCGCGGTATTGGAACTAGATGGTTGTGCGAGTTCCTCGTCTTGTGCTGCTCTCACCGCATCCTTTAAGTCCGAGTAGTCTCTGGCTGAGATGATCGTGCTTAAGCGCCTATTCCGTAAGCCATCTGCGAATTTTTTAATGGCCAACTTTTCGTTAATGGGTCTTGGAATTTCATAGGCTGTGCTGTTAGAATCAGCCTGTGAAATTGTGAGATCTACAAATAACTCCTCTATTTTCGACGCATATTGTAAAATAGTCATTTCCTTTTGAGATATGTTGTTTAATTGTGTCATTAATGAACATGATGACTTTTTTGTTAGTAAAAAAGTTCGCATATCTTTGACCAAACTCTCACAAGTGTCATATTTAGTTTTAATTTTTAACTTAGCGGACTTAGACAACCTCGTTTTCAAAATATATGAAATTAATAGTTTCTTACAAGATTTTTCCTGAAGGCAACTGTCATACATTTCTATATTTTCAATAATTTGTTCTGTCGTTGATTCCCTATCATCCATAATAGGTATTAAACTAGCCGCCGTTTTTAAATTGAACTTGTCCATGGTTAACAATGAATAAATTTCCTCAATTTTATCGACTATAGTAACTAAAACATTAAAGTCATAACACTCTTCAAAACTAACATTATCCAAAATAATTTTATAGTTATTATATATTTCTTTAGCTGTATTTATTTTACTTACAACATAATCTGTATATTTATACCTTTTCTGGCCTAATTTTCTTAATGTTATATGTATGTCTTGTAACTGCTTATATATTAATTCTAAATTAAATTAAAACTTAGCAATAAATTGTACCTTTATGTTCCACCATAACCTTTAGTAGTAGACCGTGTCCTGTAGACACCAGAACTGTAGCTGGATCTCGGAGCTCACACGATTCATTCGTTCTTGCCGTCCTGGTCCCTGGCTGGATGTCCTGAACGCCCCGATAATCTCGAATGCATCCTCTGGAATAAGTCTGCACGTATCTCTCTTTGAATTAAGTTTTTATGGCATCTTCTGTATTGACGATAAGCTAGGTAGCCAAACGCCGCAACTAGTATTGCCAGCACCGTCGAGAGCAATATATTGTCAATCCAGGTGTGCTGGGCAGCCTCTGCACTATTGGTTCCCACGACACTTTGCGCGATAACAATGTCCTTGGGCTCGGATTTTAATTGGGATTTTCCCGTTTTCATAAACTTTACTTGCACTGTTATTCTTCGAGACAAAATATAAAAAAATTCCGTTGTGCTTGTTCGTATCGCAGTTGGTAAAAAGACGCCGTTTCAGTGACGCCATGGCTAAAGTCCAGTGTGTAAAATGTGGAAGCGCTGCAAATTGTGTCACGTACGCCACCGCGGACCCGAGACGCCCGCGCATGGCAGGGTCGCCATGAGGTGAGGTGCGGGGGTAATCAATGATACGACAGCTTTGAGTGACGGCCTGTTTATTACTGAACAAACAAACAATCGATATTGATTTATATTAACCGTTTTACTCCACTACACCTGGAGTACAAATTCCATCCACGTGCTGGAGTATGTGTGTACTTTCGCAATGACATCTGCTTCCAGCGTCTCTGTCACCTTAAACACCCCACTTTTTCGACAATCTGGGTGATGATAGATACAGGATTTAATAAAACCCTTTATGCCTGTGTCTATCGATCGCACAGCGGTGACCAGGAGACAACACGATTATTTGATCACCTTAGTGAAGCTGCTGACGTAGCCCTAAATCAGTATCCTACTGCACAGTTGGTCTTTCTGGGGGACTTTAACGCTTGTAACAAAGACTGGCTATTCCCATACCAAAAGACCGATCATGCTGGAAGAGAAGCGTGGAATTTTGATTTGACGTTAGGTCATTCTCAGATGGTAAAGAAGGCGAATAGGGTACCAGATGTAAACGGTCACACAGCAAATTGCTTGGACCTTCTGCTGACTACCGAACCAGACAAGTACAGGTTACCTCTCCTTTGGGTACATCTAATCACTGTCTGGTGAAATCTGTATCGTAATATTCTCCACCTGATTACGAGTACCAAGGTGTTCTACGAATATAGCGGTATAAGTCAGCTGATTGGGATGAGATGTGACACTTTTTTGCCTCTTATCCTTGGCGGGAGGTCTGTTTCTCTTCTACGAATCCGTCGAGCTGCGCGGTTGTGAAACGGATGTGTTGCGTCAAGCTATGGAGTGTTTTATACCCTTCTCTGATAATCCCACCAGTTGCAAAGCTCGCCCATGGTTTAACGCTGAATGCGCCCAAGCTGAAAAGCGTAAGCATTTAGCGTACCTATCTTGGTTTGACGCTCGAAACCACAAAGCTCCGAATAGAGCTATATAGCTATATAGAAAATAAAGCTCCAAGAAGAGAACTTTCAACCAGACTGCAAAGTCCTACAAAAAGCATTATGGAAAGCTACTTTCAATCGCATTAAACATATTGGCGCTAAACTCTCTGCCAGACCATCCGGCACTAGAGCTTTTTGGTCTCTCGCCAAAGCGGTCGAGACAAACTTCTGTCGGCCTAAACTGACTCCGCTGGTAAAACCGGATAACACACTGGCGCATACGGCTAAAGAGAAAGCGGACCTGTTCGCGTCTCTCTTTGCCCACAATTCACGTCTGGACAGTGGCAACAACGTTCAACAAAACTTGCCTCACTGCGGGACCTCTATGTCGTAGGTTCGTAACAAATAAGGAGGTTCTTAAACCTTGCGGTGTCTAGACGTGAATAAAGCTAGTGGACCAGATGGTATACCAACTATGGTTCTAAAGGCTTGTGCACCTTTTTTTATAGAATAAGGGTGATAAACGAGCACACAGTCCACCTGATGGTAAGTGGTTGCTGTGGCCCATAGACATCTACATCTATCCTCTATTACAAATCAAAATGTAGATGCGTTGTCACCCGTGAGGACTAAGATAGAATGCCTCATTTCCACTTAAAAGGGCGTCCGGCCACCTGCACTCACCAAGCAAAACTCAGAGGTAAACCTCTACTTCACGCTGGTTTTTTCTGAGGTCGTGGTACCACCCCGGTTCGAGCCGGCCCATCCGTGCGACAGCAAACGCTGCTGCGTGGCTCTGCTACTGTTAAAACCTGAGTTGTATCCTGTGTTGACACGCTTGTTCCACCTCTCATTTAGGACTGGAATAGTGCCAAAATCCTGAAAGCTCGCCAACGTGCAGCCTGTTCCAAAAACAGGCAGCGGTGCCAACCCTGCCAATTATCAGCCAATCTAAATTACCTCCATACTCTGCAAGATTATGGAGCGTATATGAACGCCCGCATAATGGCATTCCTAGAACAGAATGACCTCCTTCGTGACCGGCAATATGGGTTTCGCCGAAATTGGTCAGCTGGAGACCTTCTAGCGTATGTCACACACGTATGGGGTGAGGCACTCGAGAACAGTGGGGATGTCTCCAAGATCTATTTGACAGAGTTTGGCACACTAGCTTTTTGGGTAAGCTTCCAGCGTACGGCTTATCCCCTGGTCTGATTTAATGGGTAAAGTTCTGAGTGAACGGTCTCTCCCGGTCGTCGTCGATGGCTGCTCATGCGATCCTATAGCGACTAACGCCGGTGTTCCTTAGGGTTCCGTTCTCTCCGCTACTCTCTTCCTGCTGCATATTAATGATCTGCTTATGCCCGGTATCTATGGGTATGCAGATGATAGCACAGTTGTGAAAAGATACCAACCAAGTCCTCGGGCCAGTCGATCCAGTCCGAAAGAGAAACTATCGTAGAGCATGTGAATCTCAGACTACAGGCAGTCTCCGAATGGGGCGATGCCATTTTTGTGAAATTCAACGCCTCCAAAACACAAGCGTCTCTTCACTGCAAAAGGGAGCCAGCTTACCTTGGCTCCTTCTTTCCGAAATGTATCACTGGAATATGCCAACGCTTCAGTTGTTAGGGTTTGAGATATCCTCAAGTCTGAACTTCGGGCGGTTCATTGAGTCCAAGAACAAAGCAGCTGCAAGGAGGCTGGGAGTCCTTGCAAAGGTGCGGCGATACTTCACGCCGGGACAGCTACTTACTTTATACAAAGCGCAAGTCCGGTCGTGCATGGAGTATTGTTGCCATAAATGGGCTGGTGCTGCAAAATGCCACCAAGTAGCTTTGGACTCAATCGAAAGGCGTGTTAAGAAGTTTATTGGTGACCCGAATTCGGTTAAAAATAATCTTACCAGCCTCGAACACAGACGCAAAATTAGCCAGCCTTTCGGTTTTCTACAGGATACATTTCGGAGAGTGTGCGCAGGAATTGCATAATTTAATTCCTCTCTCTCCCTTCCACCATCGGACAACCAGACGTTCGGCCAATCTCCACCCTTTCGTTGTTGACTTACCACGCATACGAACCAAACGGTTCGCCACGTCGTTCATCATGCGTACAGCAGAGGAGTGGAATAAATTCCCAGCATCTGTCTTTCCATCCGATAACAGTGTGGGTGTCTTCAAGGCAAGAGTGAATATGCTATTTTTAAGTCAGTGCGTTTCACCATCTTAGGCTACATCACCACTTATACGCTGGGATCATAGATAAGCGCTGGCTTAGTAGAATAAAAAAAGTTGTGTGCTTAAACAGCAACACAAAAACGGTAAATATTATAATCTTTAATTTTAACATATATTAAGTTTCAGAGTTTAACCAAGTTTCGCCTAAGGCTACGTATATTATGTATTTTTCCAGAGTTAATTAACTTTAATTAAATTAAGCACATTAGTTCAGGCTTAACACTTTGAGCATTCCACTGTAAAATATTAAGGTTTACTTTGTTACGGTTCAGGCTTTTATGCACAAAACAAGTTTAATAGGGTTTTTAACATTGGCCATTCCGAGATATTTTCTACAGTTACGAAACTTTATCACACAACACATAATTTTATCACTTTGTAAGGTTTCGCTTGCAAATTAAAATTATTAAAAAATATTAATTTCTTTAACTTCATAAATAGCTCAATAAAAGATATATTATTCGAAGATTCTTTATTATTTGCCTTACTATAACTAGTATTAATTATTAATTATTTGCCGTGTAGTGACGGTTAAGAATATTTACTTTCCCATATCTTCCCATGGGTGTCGTAAAAGGTAACAAAGGGAAACAGGCGGGAGATAGGCAGTAGCATCTTCCTGATAACAGCAAAATTATAATAAAAAACTGCGGTTGCCAACCCGCTCGCCAAGCATGGCAACTATGGCAAATACCCCCAATGATGAGAGTACCAAAAAGACGGCCCCCAGTCCCCGGCGGCCCCGCTATTCTTGGCTACGGTGGTGACCATGGTAACGGCGGGGCAGGGGGTGCTAAGAATCTCCGGTGGAGGTTCGGTTGCCACCTAAGACGACTCGACCAGGCAACATATAACGCACGCACCCTGAAAACTGACGAGAAAATCGTGGAGCTGGAAGAAGAGATAGATAAGTTACATTGGCATATTATAGGATTATCCGAGGTCCGGAGAGAGGGAGAGGACACGGTAATCCTCGAATCCGGCAACTTACTCCATCACCGGGAGGGCGACCATCTGTCCTAAGGAGGTGTCGGATTTATCGTTCACAAGTCTCTCGTTAACAACGTTGTAAAGATCGAGAGTGTGTTGACGAGGGTTGCGTACCTTATACTCTTCGACACTCTCTGTTCCGACAACTGTTCAGTGATGTCTCCGTAATCGCGAGGGTGAAAACTGGTAGCGATCACCGTATGGTTAGAGGCATACTGAACCTAAACGTTAAGTTGGAATGGTCTCGTCTAATGAAGTCAACACTCCGTCCCCCTCATGTTCTGTTCCAAAGTCCCGAAACCTTTCAGCTCGAATTACAAAACCGTTTTCCGTGCCTAGAAGACTGAAATGAAGTGGAAGATATGAATGCCAAGCTCGTGAAACTGTCCATACGGTCGGAGCTAAGTTTTGCAAGACCCGCCGCAGAAGAACACAAAAACACTCCGATCCCACTCTAAATCTCATGGCTGTTAGACGGAAGATAAAGCCTTCTTTCTTTTCTTTTTTAAGCATTCTTCAACAGATTTGACAGCATTCAGGCAACTAAGTAGACAGATCTCCAAATGCATGAGGCGGGACTAACGCAACTTCAATACAGCTTGTATTGAAGAAGCGATCGAGCGGAACCAAGGCTCCATAGTCCTTGCCAGAGATCTATCTGCCATAAAGAGCCAACTGTCAAAGTTGAAGACCGAGTGTGGCAGCATCGTTTCCTGGACACCTGAGATTTTGAGCGAGATCGAAACGTTCTATGGGCAGCTGTACACGTCATCGTTGGAGCCACACGCAAGTGTGAGTAACGATACAAGAGCGAGTCTTATCAGACACTATTCCGAAGATATCCCGGACCTCAGTCTGAGCGAGATTAGAATGGCTCTCCAGCACCTTAAAAACGGCAGGGCCCCAGGTGATGATGGAATTACAGCGGAGCTTTTGAAAGCGGGTGGAAAATCGGTACTCGAACTCGTTCAGAAGCTCTTTAATTCCGTTTTCCATGGTAGCACTACTCCGGAGGCGTAGAGCAGAAGTGCGGTGGTCTTGTTCTTCAAGAAAGGCAACAACGCTCTCTTGAAGAACTACAGACCGATTTCCCTTCTGAGCCGCGTCTACGTGCTGTTTTCGAAAGTCATTACGAATCGTCTGGCACGCAGACTTGACGACTTCTAGCCTCCCGAGCAAGCCGGTTTCCAAAAAGGCTTTAGTACCATGGATCATATATACACCCTTCGGCAAAATGTACAAAAGACAGAGGAGTATGATCTTCCACTTTTCCTTACGTATGTGGACTATGAGAAAGCCTTTGATTCCGTCGAAATTTGGGCGGTGCTGCAGTCCCTTCAGCGGTGCCAAGTCGACTGTTGGTATATCGAAGTGCTGAAGTATTTGTACAGTAGAGCTTTGATGGCTATCCGAGTACAGAATCAGAGTACGAAACCTATCTAACTTCAGAGAGGTGTATGACAGGGTTACGTTATATCGCCTAAAATTATCACCGCTGCATTGGAAAACGTTTTCAAGCTACTGGACTGGAAAGGATGCGGTATTAATATCAACGGTGAGTACATCACTTCTAATGGCAGAATCGCTGGAGGACCTAAGCACTATGCTCAATGACCTCAATAGTGTATCTCAACGGATAGGTCTTACGATGAACATAGATAAAACAAAATTCAATGTATAACGTCCATGTCACACCTATGCCGGTATTTGTTTGGAGCAATAAGCTCGAAGTTGTTGACCAGTATGTTGACCTGGGACAAATAGTTTGACTAGGTAAGTCCAACTTCGATCGAGAGGTCAATCGACGGTTTCAATTCGGCTGGGCAGCATTCGGGAAACTACGACACATTTTCTCGTCAGGTATACCTCAAAATCAAAAAATTAAATTGTACAATCAGTGCGTGTTGCCAGTGATGACTTACGGATCTAAAACGTGGTCCTTGGTCTTGGACTGCTGGCCGTATGAGGAAGCTCAAGGTCGCTCAGCGAGCTATGGAGAGGGCTATGCTTGGAGTTTCTCTGCATGATAAACATAGAAATGAGGATATCCGCAGTAGAACCAGAGTAACCGACATAGCCCAATGGATAAGTAAGCGGAAGTGGCAGTGAGCCGGCCATATAACTCGAAGAACCGACAACCGATGGGGAAGAAAGGTTCTTGAGTGGCAACCTCGTATCGATAGGCGTAGTGTAGGGTGACGCCCCACTAGATAGAGTGACGACCCGGTAAGACATGCAGGAAGTCGATGGATGTAGTTGGCCCAGGACCGTGCTTTGTGGCATTCCTTGGAGGAGGCCTATGTTCAGCAGTGGACTTATGGAAGGCTGTAATGATGGTGATGATGATGAACTAATATTAGGTTCAAATCTACAACTTCTACATGACGTGTCACGCTCTGTATTTCTTTTCTTCATTTTTGTTTGGCCTCAGCAAAATGACGATACATTACTTTCATATTGACTATTATTATCTTCGTTATGCATCATTGGCTGTTTCTTCTACAAAGGTATGAACATTTTGTGTTTTAGCTAATTTCCTGCTGGATTTTATCTTGCCCTGTAAGTTTTAGGTCTATTTCTCTATGTGATGTTGGTGCAACATAGATTGTTAAAGCCCTCCTGTATGTGCAATTGAATTCAGCTATAAGTTTTCGCAACTGCCTTCCTTTAAGATAAGCAGGACAAGTCCTAAGGCTATGTGACCACCATAACAATTAACATTTCGGGCAGATTGTTTTCTTGAATGGACATAAATAGAGAACATGACCCAACCTCCAATATTGTGAGCATTGTTTAACATGATAAACATATGGTTGTACAACTGTTTTCATATCAAAATTATATACGTTTGAAGGTAGGGAGGACCCTTTCGAACGGAGCCGTATTGTTTCACTTTGACACCAACCCTCTTGTTTCTTGTTACTTCGTCGCTTAAGCCTTTTTACGGACATTAATTCTGTAGAATATTTTTTGTAATTTTTTCTTCAGACATTGCTATCTCAACGTATCTTATAATTCCATACGAGTAACTAACCTCAATTGCCTTTTGAATTCTCAATTCCATAGAAATGAAAGTCGCACAGGTACTTTATACTTTTTTACTTCACTTTCTTGATTCGGAAATTGCAACCTTACCTACTTTAAAAGTATTTAAATGTTTAACTTTCAGTATACCAGTAATTCCGTTTTCTTTGAATAACCAGGCCAAAGCAAATAGCTTGGGCAGCTTTTCAATGCTTGTAATATATACCTTAATATCCGTTTCTCTACGTAAGTTCTCATCCTAATGCAGTCGTTTTTTCTTCCCCTTTCCCTTCAAAATCTTCCACTCATCACTCGCTTTCATTAAACTAGTTCTTACAGAAACACTTTAATTCAAATCATTAATCATATGTCTCTGCGGAATCGTTATACCTGTTAGACGCCCCATTGTTTTTCGATAGTATTAAATATGTTTATAATTATTTTTAAACCACGTTGATAAATTGTATATCTTAAACCCCCACATTTCTCTTACTATTTTATAATATTGTCTTATTTTACCAAAACATACTTATTACGCTCGAGTGCAGTTTGAAAACGTTCGGATATTTTAAAATATATATCAATAACTTTTAAAATATTCATGTAAAATATCTATATTATTTATAATATATAAAATATCTGTGGTAGTAGCGAAACCTAGTTTGGTTTCCCCGGATTTTATGTAAGAAAAGTGCAGGTAGGTTTTCCCGTCACGGTTTTTTGAACGGCTCTTGTCTCTATAAATGTTCCCTCGATTTTAGAGCCTTGTGGAATATTATTTAGAGACGATGGCAGGAGACCCGACGGTATGACACTGGTCCCTTGGGAGAGAGTTAAAGCTCTAGTGTGGGATGCTATGTGCGTAGACACTTAAGCTGCTTCTCATCTCAAGGATACCTCTTTTAGAGCCGGATCGGCATCATAGGCAGCTGAATCAAGTAAATGACGCAATTATGAGTCTCTAAGCAATGACTACATATTAGGGTCATTTGCTATAGAGACTATCGGTCCATGGGGTTTATGTACGGTGAAGTTTCTAAAGGAACTGTATCCGCGACTGGTCGTCCCTGCTGGTGATAAGAGGGCTGCATTTTTTCTCGCTCAATTGCTAAGTATATCAATTCAGCAAAGAAACGCATCCAGCGGTCTTGGCACGATACCACGGGAAGTAGGACTGTATGAAAATTTATTACAGTTTTTATGTATTTTGTGTAACCTTTAAGTTAGATTTAACATTTACTATATTTTAACAATGTAAATAAATATAATGTGAAAATTTTCATTGAGATAATGATTTCTTATATTTACGCGAACACTACTGTTTCAAGCACTTTACAGCACCCCCGTTTGAGCTCTGCAATATAGAGAATTGTAATTAGCGTCCAAATGCACCAACTTTTTACAATCCACTCCGAGTTGCGTCATTCGAATTTGAAATTCTTGGATAGTGAAATACTCCACCAAGACTAATAAAGGGAAAACGATCGTCGTCGTTGACTTATTTGTTTCAATTAGTTTGTAGTATTTCTGTGAAGTTTCTTAGTCTACAATTTATTTAGAAGGTAAATCCACTTAGCTGATTGCTGTAAGATCTATCCGGAGCATAATTTTAAACGGATTTTAATGGAATTAAGTGTTAAAGTTTTAATTACGTTTTGGAATCAAAAATTCACAGTATACCTTGAACCCCGGAAAATGCACGTTTCTTGTGAGATGTTGACTATTTACAATTTAGCAATACAACTGTACGAGTGAAATCTCTTTATTACACTAAAATATCTAAATGTATTTTTTATGAAATTTAGCATAGATATTTCGTGGGTCTTGAAGTATTTTATAAAATACTTTTTATTCCAAGGAAATGTGTAGTCTTGGTGGATTCTAAATTTAGACAAATATAAATCAAACTCTGTGTGTGTAGCAGTGAATTTACTATATATGTAATTACTCTAAGATATATAGTAGTAGGTATGTACAAAATAATGACACCATAAACTCCTTTGTATTAACAAAGCATTTAACACTTACTTTATCTCTCTTAAAAATTTCTCGCACTTAGAGTAACTATATTCATATGTCCGGTCCGAGTTATCGGAAAGAGTCTATTAAGCTTAAAATAACTTTAAACTATCATAATCTAAAGTGAAGGAATTTTATCATATAGTCAAGATTTTATTAGCCTTACACAGACTATTTTTAATACGACGCCCAAAGATTTTTTTTCCTGAACCAGATTATGCAGGAAGAAGATCCTACATTAAGTCTTTGTCTTTGGTAGCATTGCACACAAATCATACATAATTATTGGAAGATATGGCAAACTATTATTTGAATTAATTTGAAAACAAACCTAAATTATTAATGTATAAATATTAAAGGATATAAATTATTAAGGATAACTCTGGTCAGACCTTGATCAAATATGTATGAGACAACAATATTACAAGAGACGCACCAGCTTTCAAATAAAAAAAGAATCATTAAAATCCGTTCAATTAGAAAAATGTTATGATGTAAAAACACATGAAAAAAAAGTGGCCAAGTGCGAGTCCGACTCGCCCATGAAGGGTTCCGTAGCAAAACGTCATAAAACGTCATAAATCGTAAAGTAACATAATTTACGATTTATGACGTTTAAATAAAACTACTTACTTGATCTCGCTCAAACCAATTTTCGGTGAAAGTTTACATGGTAATGTAAATCATATATATTTTTTAGTATTATCATTCTCTTATTTTAGAAGTTACACAGTAGAGGACACACATTTTACCACTTTGGAAGTGTCTCCCACGCAAACTATTCAGTTTAAAAAAATGGTATAAGAAACCTCAATATCATTTTTGTATTAGTTTTAATTAGAATTAAATTTAGTTTTAATTAAAGAGCAACCTTCTCCATTAGAATGGCCATTGGCTCATGTAACCAAAATATCAGCGTAAAATAGCAGCTTAACGCTGCTGTGTTTCGTATGGTGATTATAGGGAACCGGAGACCCTTTTTACTGGCATTCAATCTTAGTCCTCAAGGGTGAAAACGCTACAAAAAAAACTGCATTTTGAATCTTAATCGAGGACAAATGCAGACGGCTGAGGCCTATCAGCATTCACTTACCATCAGGTGGAACGTGTGTTCGTTTGTCACATTTATTATATTAAAATTAATCTTTCTGATAATTACAATAAGGTCATAATTGTTTAAATGTTATGTTCTCCATTTTTGGGAGGATGATTGGCAACCGTAGTTTTTATTATGTTGGGATATTATCAGAAAGATGTCCCTGTCCGTCTCCTGTTTCATTTTCGGTCTATCGCCTCTTACGGCACCCACGGACAATATAGGGTTGTGGATTCTCTATGCCCACCACTACACACTAATATATTTCTACTTCTCTCTATGAATGATGTGTTTCTCACGTTCACCGTAATAGCAGTACATTTAACGACGTTAAAAAAAATTGCTTCGATTTTTTGGTGCCAATTAATCTTCAAAAATTCAAAATTCAATGATATGGATCAAATATTGCAAATAAACGTTATTCGAAGAGCATGAAATTGAACATTATTTTATCAAAACTAAAATAACTTATTTAATTATGAATAAATGTAAATAATGCGATTCCAAGACAATTTACCGTTTACAATGTCCTCCAGACTGAGTTTCAGTCAAGGCGGCCAGTCTCATCGGAGACTAGTCATCTGCGCAGGACAGGATTAAAGTGCCCATTAAGGTAAAGGATGTAAGCACAAGTGCACTCGACACGACCGCAGATAGGTCAGGCGCAGCACGAACTGCTTAATGTGCTTTCTTGGCACGAGGGTAAAACAGCACCAGCTCTCTGACACCGGGCTGTTATCGAGAATGTCTTGATAGAAAAACCCAGTAACTAATTTTGACTCGACCCGGGATTCAAACAAAGGACCTTATGATCAGTAACGGCGTTTGCGACCACTAGACCAGTTGTTTACAATATTCTTACCCATGTGACTTATGAGGAATACTGACTTTACCCGACTTTCAAATGTTATCAAAACAAATAATACGAATAAATACAAATATCTTTATTAATCACAAGTTACATAGTATTTTTATGTATTAACTGTCTAAATGTATTAACAATGAATATGACTGAAAGTCAAAAAGCAATCCAATAGTTTGACTGACGGTTATTCATGTCCGGAAAATATTGCTTCAAAGAGTATTCCTGCAGATAAATTTTGAACGACGCAATTTTCAAACGTGCTGTTGTTTAATTCGTTATTTACCAATTGCTCACACAGTTGTGTTAACATTGACACATCACCAGTTTCTTCACGGAGCTCGTAAACACTGTTTAGAAATTTTCCTTCATAACAACCAACGTACCTCTGTGTGGTATAAAAGAAAATGCCATCAAAAACATAACTTGTAAAAAAAGCCAAGTCTCGCAACTCAGTTCTACCGTAAAAGTTGTGATATCCATGTAATACCAAGTCGGTTAATTTATTCAGTCCATATATTGATACATAGATTGAGTTGGCAATCGCACTAAACAATCTAATTTAATTTTTTAAAAATTTAGGCTTATAATTTTATCCATATCGAAGTTATAGGGTTTCGGAAATAGCCTAAACTACTTCGAGAAAAGGATGGTACGGCCATGCCACTTTTTTGCTCGACTTGGCGGGGGCACTGCCGTGCCCCCAGATTAAATTAAGCACCAACTTCATCACATAAAACTTTAAATAACCGCTTTAAACGACCGCTCAGACCCGTCCAAATACAGGCCTATCGCCATCACCTCCTTGTTCTCCAAAATAATAGAATCCATTATAAACTGCCAGCTCATGAGGTACCTTGAAGATCACCAGCTGATTAGTGACCGCCAGTACGGTTTTCGTCGGAATCGATCAGCTGGTGATCTTCTGGTCTACCTGACTCATAGATGGACGGAGGCAGTAGAGTCCAAGGGGGAGGCATTAGTCGTTAGTTTGGATACAGCGAAGGCCTTCGATTGGGTCTGGCACAAAGCGCTTCTTTCGAAGCTCCCTTCCTATGGGTTTCCGCAAAATTGTGCAATTGGATCACCAGCTTCCTTGCAGATCGGAGCATCAAGGTCGTTATAGACGATGCATAATCTGATTTCAAGCCTATCAACGCTGGTGTTCCACAAGGCTGCGTGCTGTTACCAACGATGTTTCTCCTGCATATCATTGATATGTTGCAAACTGATAACATTCATTGCTATGCAGACGAAAGCACTTGTGATGCCTTATATACCGGCCGTGCCAATATTTCTCGGCAAAACGTCGCCGAGTACCGGGACAAACTTGTCACGACAAACACAGTCTCGAATTGGGGGCGACTAAATCTAGTCCAGTTCAATCCCCAGAAGATACAAGTTTTCGCGTTTACCGCTAAAAAGATCCCCTTTGTCGTATCTCCCCAGTTTCAAGGCACTCCCCTTGCTGCCTCAGCTAGCATGAGAATTCTCGGCGTCTACATATCGAATAGTGTGCAGTTTCATGGTCACCTGGAAGGGAAGGCCAAATTGGCCTCTAAAAAGCTTGGCGTGTTCAGCAGAGCGAGACGGTATTTCACGCCGACACATCGCTTGCAACTTTACAAAATGCAGTTCCGCCTCACACGAAATACTGTGTTTATCTCTGGGTTGGGGCACCGCAATGCCAGCTCCTTCCACTTGACCGCATCCAGCGCAGAGTGTTTCGAATCATCGGTGACTGAGTTATTTCTGATCGGCTTGATACACCGGCACTGTGTAAGGGTGTTGTATCCCTATTTCTATCGAATCTACCACGGGGTGTGCTCTGAGGAGTTGTTCGTATTAATTCCAGGCGCCAAATTTCACGAACGCACATCGCGTCAAAACTCACGATACCATCCGCACCATCTGGATCCTTGGCGGTCCACGACTGTGTGTTTTACTAAGAGTTTTTTTCTTCGTACAACTTCTCTGTGGCATTGTTTACCACTGGCGATTTTTCCTGCCCGATAGGACTTAGGGACCTTCAGGAAAAGAGCATACACCTTTCTAAAAGGCTGGCAACGCATCTGCAATTCCCATGGTGTTGCGATTGTTTATGAGCAGCGGTAGTCATTTACCATCAGGTGAGCCGCAAGCTCGTTTGCCCGCTCTTTTATAAAAAAAAACTTGAGCTTGTAGCGCTGCCACGAATGTAATTTACAATTTTCGCTGCGCTACTCAAGGTGCTTATCAAATCTGGTAGAAGCGTCTTAACAGCCAAAGCCTATCGGTGAATCAGGCAATAATAAGATAAAACTTGTGAAGCAACTTGTATTACTCGTGCTTGAAATCCAGAACGAATGCCCATCTTGGAAGGCGCTCCGTCCGTACAAACGCCAACCAGCTTTGACCAATCGTCCGTTTTCTTCAATATACTGTTTTAACGTTTCAAATACGTCTTCGCCATGAGTAGTCAAGTAAGTGTGTAAGAATGAACAGGTATTCCTCTTTTATATGGTCATCTTTGATATACCGAGTAAATACCAGTAATTATGAACACGAATCTTTTTTTTATAGGATAAGGTTGACAAACGAGCACACAGTCCACCTGATGGTAAGTGTTTTCTGTGGCCCATGGACATCTACATCTATCCTCTATTACAAATCAAAATGTAGATGCGTTTTCACCCGTGAGGACTAAGATGGAATGCCTCATTTCCAGTAAAAAGGGCCTCCGACCACCTGCACTCACCAAGCGAAACGCAGAGGTAAACCTCTACTTCACGCTGGTTTTCTGTGAGGTCATGCCACCCCGGTTCGAGCCGGCCCATCCGTGCGACTGCAAATACTGCCGCGTGGCTCTACCACTGTTATTCTGTTAGTCTGTCTACTCCGTAGACTCATCTAATTGCAACGCAAACATATGACTTTCTTTAATTTCACGTATAACGGTTGCCAAAATATCGTTACTCAAGTCTAAAATGTAGCTTTGAACTGTGGTATATGAGAGTGATATTTATTTAATCTTAGCTATATGTTGCTTAGCAATAACGAGCGATGCTGCATCACACGAACAAGAATTGATGAGATCCTTTCCTATAGTGTGCGGTTTTTTGTTCATAGTGATGCGATAAGAAATTTGATATAAAGCTCGAAGATATGATTCATTAGCCTTTTGCGTATTTCCTATGAAATCCAATCGGGAAGCCTTCAAAACGCTCTATTTTCTCTTAAAAAAAATCTATATCTTTAACTACGAAGTCGTTGTGAACTTTTTTGAAATATTCTTTTAATTTGATTGGTTTCATGCCCTCTGGAGTAAGCACTTTGTTACACATAAAACACTGAGACTTTTCCATATTCCTGACACCAATATTCGTGAAACCCTATTGTAAAAATGCTTCTTTATAGGAGCGTTTTCTTCCGGATATTGAAGCCATGCCAGTTAAAACAATCGTAAATAAATGTTAAGGATAATAAAAAAGTGGATCACTCGTACGTAAAAATGTTGAGAAACAAAAACAATAGCTGATAATATTTGTTCTTGTTTGTTGCTACTAACGTACGAACACTGTTTGTTCCTTAATAATTAGGTAAGTATGAAATGGAAACAATTGGCGCGGGGAGAACTCAGCGCGGTCCGGCCTCGACCCTCCTCTCGCCGCTTTACCGCCCTCACATACGCGGTGCGGCGTTTCAACGGCATAGCTACTAGAAATTGTTAAATTGCGCGGCACATCTATACATTTTACGAGTACGAAGGCGGCACTGAAAATTTCGGGAATCAAGGAAGTGACACAACATTACTACTTAAAAATGTATTTATTGCTTTTCGAAGTATTCTCCGCGAAATTTGACACATTTTTCCATACGATGGAACCAATCATTGAAGCAACCATTCCATTCGGAAGTTGGGGTCTACAAAATGGCCGTTTCGCAGGCGTCCACAGCTTCTTCAGGTGATGAAAATCTCTGTCCACGCAATTTATTCTTTATTTTAGGGAGGGTATAGAAATCATTAGGGCTTAGGTCGAGGCTGTACGGCGGATGGTCTAATAATTCTATGTTTTATTGCTCTAAAAACTCTTTTGTTCTGTATGCCGTGTGAGAACTCTCATTGTCGTGATAGAGGATGATGCGGCGGTTGCAGTTCTATTTACGGAGTTCAAAAACGACCTGTGGCAAACAAATGCTAGCATACCATTCTGCATTACCCGTTCTTTGTCCCTCAAGAGGAATAGTCGTAACATGGCCGGTTTTGGAGACAAACGTGGCCACTAATTTTTTTGCAACACTCCATGAACGAACAATTTTTGTTGGCTTTAACTCATTTTCGAACACCCAAACTCTATTTGTATTTAACTCGTGCCAATGTATAAAGTTGCCTGAATTTCGCGGTATGTCACATGTCGATCTTCCTCAATCAGCTTACGCACAGCATCAACGTTTTCTTGGGTGACTGCAGTTTTTGGACGACCTTGACGGTGATCATCATTGAGCTTGACACGTCCACGTTGAAATTCAGCAAACCAGCGATAAATTGTGGTTTTGGATGGCGTTTCATCACCAAATGCAGAAATCATCCGGTCAACACACCGTTTTTGTGTTAAACCACTTCGAAAGTCATAATAAATCATCGCTCTTGAATTTTCTCGAGTCAATTCCATTTTCTCAACGACTAAACAAGTTTGACAAAACCTTGTGTTAAGACCGAGAATCTTTTTTTAAATAAATAAATGGTATTTGATTTTTAAAACCAAGGAGTTTTCAATTAAAAAGATTTTAATATGACAGGAACAGTGGAAATATTCCATTCCCGATACTTTTAGTGCAGCCTATGTATATCAGAAATAATTATGTTCTTTTTTACCCCTGTAGAATAGCTAATTTACCCCCTTCGGGGTAATTACCGCAAAGTTCGGAACCCCGGCACTAGGCCAACGAGGTAATCACCGTTTATAAGCATGCACCGGAATGATATAGGGGTGATCCCCCTTATGAGGCAATATATGGGGGAAGCCTATATTCAGTAGTGGACTTTATACCTTTGTAAGGGACTGCAGTGGACTGTATGTGATTTTACTTTATTTATGTGTTACTCGTATGTATGGGTGAAATATTACTAGGGACGTTTATTTAAAAGGAAAGGTGGTACACTTTAGAATACTATATTTAACTATTTACAAGCGACAGTTGACTATAACTATATAAACTATATACACAAGAGGGGATCTGCTGATCTGAGGGAGTCTTGACTATCTTGATTTTTCTTTCTTGAGTGCCACTGTCGAATCAAATGAATCGGAGCCCAAAAGTCCCTTCTTATATTCCCGCGGCGGGTGTCTCGGCATGAGCAAGTTCTCACGAGGTGTGCTGCACGCTGATTGGTCGGCGACCTCACGTGATGTCCGGGCGGTATGCAGAGTGTGCGGGGCGCAACGGGGTATGAGGGGGCGACGGGGCGGTGGGGGAGCCGTCCGTAACAAAAAAATATAAAAAAGGTACGATCTCCTTCTATGACATCCCAATCCCGTGGGGCCGAGAGGTAAAGTACCTGGGGGTAACTTTATATTGTGCAATGAGCTTCTCTCAGCACATTAAAAAAGTTAGGAATAATGCAAAATTCGTAGTGTATCGTCTCTTTGCCTTAACCAACAAAAGCAGTAAGCTGTCCCTAAGACACAAACTGCATCTTTATAAAACCTGCGTACGTCTTATTATGACATACGCGGGTATGTCCTTCGCTCACGTCTCCAAAAAGAGTCTCAAACAACTTCAAGTTGTTCAAAATAAATTCCTGCGTCTGATCACAGGAGCTCCCTTCTATGTGAGGAACGCGAATCATCACCGCGACCTCGATATGCCCACTATAGGCTCGTATCTTAAGGAATTATCCTTAAGATACTTCGATTGGATAAAGGAACACGAAAATCCGTTGGTGAATCAGGCGGGGTCGTACTCCCCAATGAGGGATGCCGCTCCCCATAGAAGATGTCCCAAGAACGTTCTTCTTGATCCCGACGACGAGATCACTTCCACGAATAGGTCGATCCCGTCCCCCCCTCCCCCCACAGGAGAGGGAACTAGTTTAGTAATTATAAACACTCACACAGTACTCTAGTACAGAACACTAGGTCACACCGCATTCGCCGGCGAATGCTTCGCACAGACACACCCCGTACACGAGGTTTAACTCCCGTGATACGGGGCGTTTCTAATCTTGCGACCCGTTAACAAAATTGCGATAGTGATTCAAGCCGAGGTTCGTACCTCCTTCTGAGGGGCTCTTGAATCGCATCGAGCCCCCCCTCCCCTCCCCCCGAGCTCGAGGAGCCTCACTCCGAAAGCAGAGGTCGGGGTGCTTCGGGACTGCAGTCGGCGAAGCAGCGCTTCGCATCGCCTTGCCGCCGGCAGAATCGTTGCACTCAATAGTTCGTAAGTCCTCAGTTAGGAGCCTAATTAGATTAAGCTGTCAAGGCCGCAGGGCCAACAGCGTACAGATTCAGAAAAAAATGGATGGATCGATGTAAAACTTAACTTGCCGAATTGGTGTTGTTGTTTTCGTTTGAAACATCGTAAAATGCACAATCAATGAAGACTATTGAACTGCTTAACCGTAACACTACATAATTACCGTTTGCAGATATCACCTTACTTTTCCAAATCTATAACCTTCATTCTCATTACTCATTAAGTAATTTAATCCAGAACTTACACACACACAATATTATCCTGGCTAGAGTTATAAACATTCATATTCTTCCCAATCAAATATCTAGTCAAGTTCGCACGTACCTAACTCAATTGGCGTATTACAGTAATATTCCGAGCCTCAACATGCTATTTAGATATAAAACTTGTATTGATAATTTCATGATAAAAACAGCCCAACGATGGCAATTTTATTCCTTGTGAAAAATATTCACACAACTGGGCATTTTTTTTATTGAATAAGGTGACAAATGAGCACACAGTCCACATGATGGTAAGTGGTTACTATGATACATAGACATCTTCATCTATCATCAATAAAGAATCAATATGCAGATGCGTTGTCACCCGTGAAAACTAAGATGGAATGCCTCTTTTTTTGAAAGTTATATATCATTTAATTAATGTATTATCATTCCTAATTAGGCAATATAACTCTTCCAAACTTAAAATCACATTTTCTTTTTTTTGTAGGATAAGGGCGATAAGCGAGCACACAGTGCACCTGATGGTAAGTGGTTGCTGTGGCGTAAATAGTATTTTTCATACGCAGCAAATTTCTGATACCCAGAGTAAACCAAATCGCAATTGTCGGGTCGGCCGAACTGGAGTATAGATGTCGTAGTTTTTTTTTAGAAGAGAATTAAAACTACCCACCTTTTGTCAATATTAGCTCCAGCGCGATCAACAGTACAGTCCATCATCGCAACATCATCTTTCAGACGATCTTATCTAAACAAATGTATTTTTTTTTATATTGACATACAATGGTTGGATGGTTGGACGATTCGTGTGGAGCCGGCATTATATTCTGATATAATTAGATTTACTGCGAATGTAAACAACATACAATCAGCTACTGTTTATTCAGATATATTTTATGTGAAATATTTCAATTATTTTTTTTTTAATATATAATATGATATTTATTTACACAAAGCGTAATATTTCACATTCCTCGGAAATTTTCATCCTACTTTAGTGGATTAACTAGGGCAGTGCAAGACATTGACTATTGCAGTTATTAAACGCTGCTGCCCGTCGCGGTGGGTCTGGGTATTTTTTGTGTGACGTTTATATGATGGTTAATATGAGGCTGTTGTAATATCACATGACACATGGTGAGAGCATAATATTTTTGTGGCACTTTATGGGGTAATGGATTTTTTCACGCTGCAACCACGTGATAAAGATGCTGCCACACGGCGTTTGCACACTTGACTCAAAAAACTTATTCAACGAAAAAATAAAGAACCGTGGTAGCTCTAGAGGCTAAGTGCTCGCTGTAAATACAATAGAATGCGAGCGAACCGTGTTTAATCCCCACCGGCATTAATAAAATGGTGATTAATAGTTTTAAGCGCTGACTTATTACACGTGATTGGTGATGAAGGAGTACATCGTTAGGAAACCTCCATTTCTAAGAAACAAAATATTTCGAGGACATGTGAAATCCGCCAACACGTACTGGCAGCAAAATTTTGGAATTTCTTTTTGAGAATGAGAAGAGTTCTGTGCCTTACATTACACTAGGAACAGCTTTTAAAAGATTTTACTGTTTCTTAATTTGTGAAACGAAACAACAAAATTAAAAAGTTAGTCCAAGCTTATCTCAAACATTTAAGAAGCGGCTAAATTTATAAAAATATTTCACAAGTAGGATTATTTTTAATCAATACTTTTACATTAAAAAACAGTAAGAACGTCTCTTTGGACTGATGCCATTTTACTTTTTAATTCTCCTGCTAAATATCACAATACACAACTATCTAATATATAAAAATTAATGTTTGTTTTTTCGTATTATATGCGCTGCCATACCGTTCATCAGATTGCAGTAAAACTTTGTCAACGTATTGCTTGCACTTGCGCGAAGGTTATAGGCATAATACAATTAACTTACACTCGTATCGTACTAACAAATATATTTGAACGTTATATATTATTCAATGAATGTATTTATTATTCATAACTAAGCAATATAGCTCTTCTAAACTTAAAACCACATTTTGACAATTGTTTCTTCTGCTTTTTTCTGCGGCAGTCACGCGCCAGGTACCAGCTAACAAAACAAAAGAATAACAAAAAAAAAACATAGTGAAACAAAACATTTTATTAAAGTTGAACATCTTACCTATCAATATTACATATTTTATTATAGCTGTACAGAAATTGATACATATTATAAGTAAGTACATATAATCCTAAGTCTAACGACTAGTAACTACAAATCTATATTAAATATGATGATGACTTTAACATAATTTTTACACATTTAATCTCATTATCAAATACCACATATTTGGTCATTATTTAATTTTATTTTATTAGCATATTTTGTTTTGAAAATTAATTAGTTAAAACAAATGTGTGATGTGTAGGATTTACTAACTAAAAAATCTAAAAGCATAATGAGGTTAAAGCTAGTCATACAGATTTTCCATATTTTATACTGGTGTTCGTTTCATATTACATATATAATATTGTATTTAATAAAACATTATTTATATTTGCTTATTATTGTCAAACGTCCTGTCAGACCCTTGAATGCCTACTATTTTAACGACTCTTTCGAAAATTTGGTATTGGAGTTTATGAGGTTTGTTAAACTGTATGTTATCATACAAAAAACGATAACCCCCCCCCCCCCCCCCCCCCGTCCTCCGTAATTATAGTCTCATTTCTGTAAAACATAGTCTGGGAATGTTGTAGATATAATGAAAAACTAGGTCCGTACGTTTTTATTTCAAAGAAATATTGCGTATTATATAAATTATAAGCATCTAAATATTGACTTATTTTTGACATACAAATCTCCTCGAGCGTTTAATTTTTTTTAGTTAAACTAAACTGAATTACTAAAAATTAAAAACGTATAGACCTAGATTTAGGTGCATTGAATCCAAAATTGTCTCATTTCGTAAAGTTTGAAGAGAGTGAAAACGTTATCGACTAAATAAAAAATATTTCAAAAAGGAAATGGAGGCAATTACTTCCAAGACTTGTAACTCTCTTTATCGCATGATACGACGATACAGAGCGAGCGATATGAAACAGATTTGAAAATACCTTCTCGCTCCGCGTATCGGCACTTCACAATCCTCTTAAGCTGTGTGCGTTTCAATAATTCTATGTTGTGGACGTTTTCGTTCCGATAAATAAAATAAGATATTTTCGCGGTCTTATTTGAATTTATTTTTAGTAACTATTTGATGCTAATTATACTAAATTTGAATTCATTATATTACAATTATTGTTTTCTTAATTTTTTTTAAATTATTATATTTAACTTTTTAGAACCTTTGTAATCTGTGAATTTAACAATCTAAAAAAAAAATCTTAACCAAGACATTAAATCGTTAGTTAAACATGTACCTAGCAGAGATTCCATAATTTAACCGTTTATAAATTAAATAAAAAGTCTTATTAATTTTTAGGACAACACATTTCATTAAGTCGTTGTTATTTTGTTGTGAAAAAGTAAAGAAATGAGAACAGTTCAAGTGCCCGCACCCGCCCCACTCCGGGACTCCGGCCAGTGTCCGCCGAGACATTTTCAAGTTCAAGGATGGACGCATCTTGTTGGTTCTAAAATTCTCCCCGCTGTAGTAATTTCCGCCCAACATATGCGGAGAGTAATGTAACGTTTTCATACCCACTCATCGTATTACAAGACGGTTTTAAATAAAACAATTCTTATACAATACTTCCCGTGTTTTATGTAACCCATATCTGAGCTTAATTGTATAATTTCGTGCATTTCTATTTAATATTTTTCGTGTCACCAAGCAATTAATTAAAGTACTTAATTTATTACATTATTAGACTTATAACTAAATTACACCAAGGATTGCACTGACGTTTTACACTTTCTCCCCCTCCAAGTTTTGCACGTTGTAGTACGAATGGTCGGGGAACCTCTCTAGCTCAATATAGTCCATCTCTGTACACAAGAGGCGTTCCAACATCGCGACAACTTCTTTGAAGTCAGGCCGAGAAGAAGGCTCCGCTTCCCAGCAGTAGTACATAATATTATATAGTTCACGGCGACAGTGCTCCGGTTTTTCAAGACGATGGCCGTCACGAACCTGGAATCGATAAATTGTTTAGTAATGTACCACACATTTCTACATTCTACATTCAATCACATATCATATACATATATCAATTCACATTCTATTACCAATTGTTTTGCTTTGCATACACGCTCGCGCCTCTACACGTAAACAGCTAAAATATAATAATTGTCAGTTTTGGTTAAATTCATATCTTTCAAATAAAAAAAGTACGTACATCCTTGGCTGTAAGGTATAAATAAATAAATATTAACCACGGCAGCGACTTCTGAATTTTAATGCACATCAGTTACACTTTCGTATGTACTCGTGGGATATACTATGACTGGATGGGTAGGACAAATTCGCATTTATCTTAAATTACCTGAAGGACAAACAATATTTTTATCATACCTTTCTCATAACGTCTCCAGCTGAAAGCCCCGGGTAGGGAGTGGAGCCGAGCGTCACAATTTCCCACAGCAGCACACCGAAGCTCCAGATGTCTGATTTCACACTGAATATGTCATCATATAGGGACTCCGGAGCCATCCATCTGTGAACAAAGTACGCATTTTTAGTTTCCTATCTTCTTCGCATTCTTTATTTCTCTTAGCTCGACTGGACATCGTGACAAGTCTCCCACAGTGTAAGGATTCACCGTAATAGCTACGTTCGGCAGGTGGATGGGGAATCGCAATACTATATGTCTTGTAACATTGAAGGTACTTCCCCGTATTGCTGGTAGTACTGTACGAGTAATTTACATCTACCATATACAAGATGGTATACCATCTTATATATGGTAGGTGTGAATGTCATCTATAGATATATATACATGTGTATAACATCATATATTATAGATATTGCCACTTAGACTTAATTATCCTTTATTATTTTCAAAGAGTAGCCAAATTTTAAACTTAATTTCAAATATATTAATAATAATGATATACCGTTATTACAGTTTTTAATAATACGAGTAAATTGGACATCTACACTTTTTTTTGTGAAATTATCAGTAATTGAATGTGATTTATGGGCAACAACTCCTCGCGCTTCTCTGTATGCGGTTCAATTCACAACGTTTTTGCCGACCGAGCGACCCTTACGAAAGTAAAATATTGCGTAAAATAGTGCGTAGTAAAATATTAGGCGTTAGACTTTTATGAATGACAATCGGTTAAAATAATGCATTACCAGGAATTCTAAATTTAAAAGATAAAGAGGACAGAATGTTTGTGATTTTTTTTTAATTTTTCTTCGCCAGTCATCTATTTTGCTTATTCTGAAACTTCTCTGCAAATTTGCCCGTATATTGCAGAATAACACTGTATTTTAATTTTACCTATCGTTTCAAAATATTCTACGATAGTCAATTGTATTATATATATATATATATATATATATATATATATATATATATATATATATATATATATATATATATATACTATTTTACAACTGTATTCATCGTAAATGTCAATAAAAAACGAGCACAGTGTAGTTCAACGTCCAATGTCTACATTGGTAGATGATTACTTTCACATTAAGTAGTGTTAATGTGGATCTATACATTGGAATGAATGTGACCACAGCGTTTCCGCAGCCACAAGATTAAAAAGGTAAAATACGTACCTTATTGGAAGCCTGCCGTCACTTTTCCTCTCATACACGTGGGTGCCGGCAACATCTCTCGCCAAACCGAAGTCTGCGACTTTGCACGTCCTCTCCTCAGTGATCAAAACGTTTCTAGCGGCTAGATCGCGGTGAATAATCTATAAAAATTAAATAAAAAAGGTCATAAAAAGTCCACTGCTGAATGAAGGACTCGATGCAGCAGTATCATATTTTTATTACGTAATGTGTAACATGTTACTACACATTTATGAATGTTAAATTTGTTATCACACATTTGGTAAGACCTGATCAACTGTTTCATCTTTTACTCTATTTTCACGTGTTAAGGATATAGGGAGCCACTAAAGTTATAGACTGTGAGACATTCCATCTTAGATCTCAGAGGTAAAAATGCACCTGTAGCCTTTTTTATTAAAATTTGGTTGCAACAGCCACTTAACATCATATGGACTTATAGTGCATTTGTCACTTTAATTTTACAAAAAATGCTATCAACCCTACTATTTCGAAAGCAAACTCTCCTTTCCAGATTTGTAATGTTATAAGTCTGATTTTGTATATCAAATCCTAAGAGATTTTTATATGAAATAGTTAAAGTATATAGTCAAAAGTGCGACAGTGAATCAGGTCAGGCTTTTTGATATTCCATAAATATCTCCGGACCAACGTTCTTTCTGACCACCCCGTGTGTGATATTATCTACTAGTTCATTGCCTACAATTCCCTCATCCGCATCTCAAGACGACTTTGTTGTTTTAGTGTAGCGTGTTGCTTAATTAGCCTTGTACATTCTCGAGACAAAATGGATGATAGTATATCCCATGCAACTATCGTATGATGAAGATAATTATAAGTCGCAATAAAAAAGCTGAGCGTATGTATCAAATCATTTATCGAGTACTCCGAAGAAAAACCTAATTGCACGATAAACTTAAATAATTAAGAAATTGAAAAATATTTCGAGCACATGACATAACGGCTGCAGCATTTTTCCTTTCTTAAATATTGAAATGGAGGAGGCCTAACTGTCCGACAAATGGGGCTCATTTAGACAGACTCATTTAGAAAATTTTGCAAAAATAAGTTTTTTTTTCTTATTTATAGAAGTAAGGTATTGGATATTTACTGTTTATTTTAAAGATAAAATTATTTTCAAGTATAAATACGAACGTGCCAATATCAAATTTTCGTCTGACTACTTTTAAAAACCAAATTAAAGTATCGTGTTTCTCTTTCATTGAAAAATGGATCTTCGTTGGAAGCATAATCGCATGATGATTTTTAACGAATACAAATGTTCTCTAAAACCGAATGAATCGTTTTATAGACTTCAAATGGTGTTTGTGGATGAAAGCACTTCTGACGGGTAGGCAAGTATCCCTATATTTCCGCATGGTACGACTATTTTTAAGAAAGGAAGAAAGTATACAATCAGCAGTATATGCCTAACTATCTAATTGCCTACAAGTCTTGAGTAGTAAGTGAAGGATTTATAGATCTAGATCTCACGCCATGTTGGAGTATATTTTAACTGCAGAAAAAAAAAGAATGCTGAACTGAGGAAAAACCACACTTTCACGAAATACCTACAAATATTAGCATAATGTATTTGGTATGGTAAGTGTTGAGAACCAGTTACTCTTTTTCTGTAAGGGACGGGTCACATTTTAGTACTCAGACGTAACAGCGTAACTCTTAAAAAGGTATCCGTTTCTTGTCACTGGCTATACGAAACACAGCAGCAATACGCTGCTGCGACGCGAAACGGTTCAACCAGAATCCACGGAGTGGTGAGATTTCGACGAAAACCACTGCATGGGTCGCCTATGTTGAAGTGATGTGGTGAAAAACAAATAAATGAAAATGGTTGTATGAAATCCAGTATAATTATAACTTGTTAGACATTTTATTTTAGTTCTAGAGAGTGACAAGTAACCACTTACGATCGGGTGAACAGTGATCACACCAATATTATAAAAAAAGACGGTTACCCCTTTGCAGCTAAGGAAGTCCATGCCTCGCGCCACCTGGAAGGCGAAGTGCGTGAGGTCGCGCGACGTGAGAAACTGGCTGCCGGCGTGCGTGTTCCCGTAGTGGCGGCCCGCGCGTGACTCCCGCAGGAACTGCTGCAGTTTTCCCAGGCTCACGTACTCCATTATTACCAGCGTTGGCTCCTGGTATTGGGTATGTAAATTAATATTGTGTATATAATAGTGAATAGTGTTAGGAAAAAAAAATTTTTTTAAGTTTTAAGACGTAAGGCTTTATAACAGTGGTAGAGCCACGCGGCAGCTTTGCTGTCGCACGGATGGGCCGGCTCGAACCGGGGTGGTACCACGACCTCACAGAAAACCAGCGTGAAGTAGAGGTTTACCTCTGCGTTTCGCTTGGTGATTGCAGGTGGCCGGAGGCCCTTTTTGCTGGAAATGAGGCATCTTAGTCCTCACGGGTGACAACGCATCTACATTTTGATTTGTAATAGAGGATAGATGTAGATGTCTATGGGCCGCAGCAACCACTTACCATCAGGTGGACTGTGTGCTCGTTTGTCACCCTTATCCTATAAAAAAGGCTCGTTAAAATTAATACTGTTATTACTTTATTCTTCTACCCACTTAATGGTTATTTTCTTGTAATATTTGTAAAAATAATAACATTTAGGGTAAACAGTACTAATTTTGACACTCTCCCAATGATTGGCACTTTGATATTACACATCGAACGTTTTCTTTTTTCTATATCACAGCAACACAGATATTGCTAGCATATAATATAATTTCCTTATACTAACAACACACATTTATATTTAAATCGTCTACTATTTTCCTTAAAGGGCTGTTTTAATAATGTGTTTGGACAAATCCGTTCAAATTTAACGTTTTGTGACTAGATTTTGAGACAAAATATGATTTTAGGTAACTTTATATGCAAGTTTCTTCTTTTTTTTCAATTTCCGTCACTATAGCATATTAAAGTTTATTTTATCGTTTTGAAAAAGAAGCATCAGCTTATTTCATTGTGCTAATGACTATAGGTACTTTAATTTGTTTGACAACATAAGGATTGGCATACATATCAATTACTATACTTTCTTTCTTTTGTTCAAAATCTATTCTTGACGCTGCCAATGTGCCAATTATTGTGACTTAACTTTCACATATTTTAGATTGATGAAGAGTACCGATACTTAGCGCTTTGGAAGCTATGAAAATGGTATGGAAAAATATTTGCCGCACAAGCATTTAACACTCCACGTGCGAAATTACAGTTCCCGCTAGAGAACTAAAGTGAAAAAAGCTAAGAAGCTGAAAGGCCAACCTAGACCTGACACAGATTTCGATGTCATAAAAATGTGAATGATGTTGGGTTTTTCAATAATATCCTTATGTGACTATTTTACCCCAATAGAAAATGCGATCAGACGTTCAAAAGATGCCTAGATGAAGGGTTAGAGTCATTCGGGTCAAGTGTGCGCACTTTGGTAAATATTAGTTCACTACGCATAAAATAAAAAAGTTAGGAATATAAAAGTCGGCTCTGAGATAAACCACATATTAACCTCTAAATTGAAATAGAAATAAGAATAGAAAACTTGGTGGTTTTTTTTCTGTAAGCATTTAATTACATAAAATCGGAATGCGCTCACTTGACCCATGATGCGGGTAACTGTGCGCACCCGTACGGGGTAAGTATACGCATATGGGATAAGTAGCGCATTCCTTGGATTAATCAAAATATACACAATATTTAAGAATAAAGGTTCTTTATTGTGATGCTACTTAGAAAATATTTTTATTAGTTATTAGTCTTTGCATAAAATAACAATTATCTCATAAAATTAAATTAACTTAACATTTATTTAAATTAAATTATAGAAATTTTTAATTATTAATATTTAGAGATTAACATATTATTACTTGGGATTGTCTAATTTATTAGAAACAATATTAATTTGGGGATCATCAATTCAGTTATCACAAACAAAAACACCTCTCTCATATGCAGTGCATTCTCATCAGATGGCATCGTCATGTCACCAGTCTTTGCATACATGCACTGACTCTATTCTTCAGTATTTGGCTTTGTATATTTTTGCTTACATAGAGAAGAACAGTATTCTACTGTTGTAGCGGTCGAGGCCATAGAAAACTGTTCTTCCTCTTCAAGACGATGATGTCGATTTCGAATACAATACTCACTAATAGATACCAATGGCACTTGCAGCAGCTCTTTTGCTCATGCTCAATGAGTGCTTTGGCTCTAGAGATTTGTTCTTCAATGACCGATGCAATTTCAGGTCTTTTTCTTATATAATTTCACGGTATGGTGATGAGAAACTGAAAATAACATCGAAGGGGCAAGTGTACGCATGCGCACACTTACCCGCGCACACTTTCCCCAGAAAACCAAATTGCAATTGAAAGCTCATAAAATAAATTGAAAACAAATAAAACATGATTTTTTTATATAAAATGTAGCGTAAACATATTATTATTCAAAGAAAATACAACTTACCGTTGTGAAATCGATAACGCCGAGGATACATTGTTTTCCATTAAACAAAAAAAATCTAATTTAAACACCATATACTGTTTTTTTATGAAAAAAAAGTTATTTCTCAACCGCCGCCACAGAGACAAGTCGCGACTAGCAGGTCACTCTGGCATCACTTTTCGACCTTAACAAAAACCTCCCCCCCGTTCCCCGTTCGGGAGATACAATCACTGCGCTCACTTACCCATTGCGCTCAGTTACCCCGAATGACTCTATTTACAATCTCAAATACGTTATTTACTTATCAGAAAATAGGTGGATGTAGGCAGAACTTTTTATCCATTACGAATAAAACGTTTTTTCAATAGTCCTACAATAAAGAATGACATTTTTCATTGATTATTTTTGTACATGTTCAGAAGAACCACACGTATCTTGACCTAGCGCAACTTTGCCCAAGTCTCGCCATAATACTTATAGCCCTTAACCTGAATGCAACGCGACTATTGCAACTAGCTAATATCACTACATTTCGGCCCATCAAAGCTATGTGGCGTAAAGCTGTCTTCGAATGACGGACAAACAATTTGACAAAAAGGTTATTAAAACAGATGCGGGCCCACGTTGGTAACACTTTTACCGAATTGAAATAAATCCACGTTATGATATGGTTTGGAGATACGTGGGTTGTTCCCATTTAGTCCAGACAAAGTGGAGTATATAAAGTGAGTGTGTAATGCCATCAAAATTACCACTTTAGATGATCTTCGTTCCTTGCATATGAATTTAAAAAAGTACATATGAATATTTTAAGAATAACGATTAATAACGACGGAATCAGAAATACCTGTATCAAATTTGCCTTGTAACCTTTCACTTAATAATGATTTATCAGTACCAGACTTTAAACAAGCTACAGAGATTATTGTTGAGTACCAGAAAGAAAACTAACGCTTATGTTTTTCATCAAATAGGCAGCAAGTTTAGAATTTGTTGGAGGTGAATGGGTGATCGTGGATGCTAAAGTAAACAAAAATCTTTGCCATTTGAGTTTTTACCATTGCCAAATACCTATTAAAAACCAAAAAGCAGCTAAACAACGCCGTTATTTTGTGCTAACAAATGAATATTCAATAGAAAAAAATGAAAGAATTACTGAAGCAGAAAAATTTAAAGTGACTATATGTAACCATTCAACTACAATACAGGATTAACAGACTGCAGCCTTTATCTACAAAATATCCAGATAAGATTTTACTAAATCCGAAGAATTTATAAAGAAATTAGATTACCAGGAGAAAAGAAGGAGAAACCGAAATAAAGATCAATTTCTACTAAATATACACGAAAAGAAAACACGAAAGGTTTTACTAAAAAGACACTTAAAAAATGTATCCGAAGAAAGAAAGAAACATGATAGTCCAAGGAAAGCGCTTTCAGATGAAGATCTAAGGAAAATATTTGAACAACATTTGTTCAAAATAAGTCTTATTACAATAAGTGCTTAGAAAGATCTGGGTATAACTTTTTAAGACTTCCAATAGTGCCGATGATTATACTCAATTTACAGTTTTTTACGTGGTAGAGTTATGCTGCAGCTATATTAGTAGTTTACTTGTAGCACGAATGGGTCGGCTCGACCGGGGAAGGACAACGCTCTCACAGAATACCAGCGTAAAATAGCAGCTTAACACTGCTGTGTTTCGTATGGTGAGTGTAGAGAACCGGAGACCCTTTTTACTGGAAGAGAGGCATTGCATCTTAGTCCTCACGGTTGACAATGCATCTGCATTTTGAATCGCAAACGAGGATAAATGTAGATGTTTATGGGCCACAGCGACCACTTATCATCAGGTGGACTGTATGCTCGTTTGTCGCCCTCATTCTATAAAAAAAAACAATGCCAATCACTATGCTAAAGTGCCAATGATTTTAACATTCTCTAGAAAAATGTTTAATTAGAATTTTAAATTAATTAACCATTTCTTTTTAAACTAAATGCGTCATTTTTATAATTGCTATTTAAGCTAAAATGCAACGAAACAATTAAAAATTTGTTTATTTACGAGAATTATCACTTACAAAAGTGGAAGTCTATTTAAGCTAAAATCCAACGAAACAATTAAATATTTGTTTATTTACGAGAATTATCACTTACAAAAGTGGAAGTCAGCTTAAAATGGCAATCATTATACTGGCATTGTACTTTATTAACTTATTTGCATTGGCTAATCCTCGGGAATCCACTGTATGTACCCCAATGTGAACAATGTGATTAACCGTAATGAAAACGAACAGGAAATCACGCGTATAGTTCACATGTTACATTAATTTTAATTTTATTCTAAAATTATCCTACCCAAATCTCACATACTAGTGAATGCGTAATGCGTGTTACCAGGCCTAGGTTATCTTATTTAGTTAAGCTATCTGCGAGCCTAAGTATTGGTAAATCGTTCAAGTAGGCTTATATCTAGCTACGAGCTTAAACAAACTGAAGGAGAATGAAGATTACCTTCTCTGTACAACAGCCGATGAGTCTTACGACATTTGGATGCGTTCCTAAATTCTTCATCACAATCAACTCTTGCAGTAAATCACTTTTCTCTTTTTCAGAGGCGTTTTCTTTGAGTGTCTTCACAGCCACAGTCTGTTCACCTTTTTTACCTAAAAAATTAGAAACATCTTAAACAAAATTGTTTTAAATTATATATATTTTTATAATAAAAAAAAATCGGAAATTACAAAAAAAATTCAAGGATATGCACCGTCCGTTAGCTTGCATTGGGGTATATCGGCGGTGATTTCGTTGTCCTAAAACTCCCTAATGGATGAGAGGAGGCCTGTGCCTAGTAGTGTGACGCATAGGGATTGTAACTTTATTTTTAAAATAAAGATCACCTCTAGACTGACGACTGATCCTTTTAAATGGTTTTATAAGGGTATTTGAATATTTTTGTCTATTAAAATAAAACCCTTAAAAGTTAAGTTTAAAATCCTTTGAAGTTTAAAAAGCTTTTTAAAAATTAATGGCATAGTTGTTCTATACCTTTATTTATTCATTAATTAAATTTCCCGAAGATGTGCCCTTACTAAATCCATTTAGTAAATTATATTTCTCAATTAACTGTTCCCCGCGACTTCAATCACTTGTAATTTAGGGTTTTAATTTTTTGTGCAGAACCCTAATTCTTTTTCTAAAATAAAAGTCATCAGCTATCTGCCAGTGAAAGCCCCGTCAAAATCGGTCCAGCCGCTTCGGAGATTACCCGGAACAAACAGACACAGACAAAAATTTTAAAAATTGTAATTTTGTTATAAGTACGGTATATACATTTAGTATTTATTTATATTTAGTACATAGAAATATGCATTTAGTAAAATGCTGTAATTTTGACATTACAAACAGACACTTTAATTTTATTTTTTTGGATATATATAGATGTACCTATAGATATAGATTTTAATATTGTAAGTGGATTTTAACAGAAATTTAGTTTTACGTACGCACACACGCACGCACTCACGCACGCATGTGCACACAGACGTGCGCGCGCACACGCAAGAACGTACATGCACGACTGCCTGCATCTTTTACCAGGTCATCAGTGACTATTTCGCCTACCAGTACGAAGCTGCCACTCGAGACCTTTTCATCCGCTCGATGAATGAGGGTACCGGTTCTTCGAGCGGTATGGTCGAACTTTTACCAATTCTGCTAACTGATCCCTTGTGCTATGTCAGTTTCTCAGGTTTTACAGCGGATACCCTTATATTAAGGTCCTAGAAGGTACAGAAACTTTCAGTATAGCTCTCTCCATAGCTTGCTGACTGACCTTGCGGTTTCTCATACAGCCTGCAGTGATGGATCAGGTAGTAGATCCATATATTATCACTGGTAACACGCACTGCTTGTACTTTTGTTTTTAAATATTGAGCTATAAGTGATGAGGAAATGTGTCGTAATGCCCCGAACGCTGATCAGGAAATACACATGACTTTCGTCATTCCCATGTTCATTATACGTATGCCTCAACGAATAGGCCGTTGTGAAACACTATTGAGGTCAATATGCACAGTGTATGCAATATGAAGTTCTGCCAACTTACTAATTGGTCTGCAAATGGCACGTGATGGTAAAAAGGCTGATAAAAACACATTGACAGATGCTAATATGCATACTTTTGGTTTCATTTTATTTTGGTTCTTTTTCTATCATCTGTCAAGTAAATTTCCACAATAAGACGATATGAATTGCCATATTCTGCCAGACAATATAAAGGCACGATCACAATACAGAACCTAAGGTTAAGACTACACTGAAAACTTGTAGCATTTGTCTTTCGTCGTTCGCTTGGTTATCCACGTGAAAATTTAACTCACCATCAATATCGATTGCTTGAGCACGCCACACTTGTCCGAATGCACCTTCTCCTAAGATGTTAAAAATTTTAAGTCGATGCCGCGGAAACTCCCATTCGTCCGGTGGCTCATCTTTGCTGATGGTTGTTTCCTCGGAGAGCTGGAAATAAAATATATAATTTTTAGTAGGTACAATTAAAATCTATTTTACTAGGATATTTTTAAATATATTCGTTTCAACGTAGCATTGAAAGATCTTTTTTTCATCACCATGTTGATAGTGAGGAGACTTAAAATTTTATGAATTGAAAAACAAATCGAGTCTGCAATAACAGTTAACAGTTTAACAGAGGTAGAGCCAAGTGGTAGCTTTTGCTGTCGCACATCCGAGCGACAGCAAAAGCTACTGCTTGGCTAAGCTGTGGGGTGGTACCACGACCTCACAGAATACCAGCGTGAAGTAGAGATTTACCTCTGCGTTGCGCTTGATTGTGCAGGTGGCCGGAGCCCAATTCTCCCCCCCCCCTCCCCATCAACATGGTAGTGGAATTAAATAAAAGACTACCCCAAGAGGGTACCAGCACCCCTGGAGAATCCCTCGCTGAGCATCCACGACTAAAACTACTTCACTCCTGAGCGTGGGTGCCCAGGCTGTCCCGCGTATTCGGGGTGGGAGGGCAAAATTCCGCTCGCGACTAATGCTGCTCGGGGCAAGCGGAGCAATACAACCAAGGCGACCCCTGTCACGCTATCCGTGAAATTTTGCAACACCAGGGTTCTTCATTCCAACCTTAAAGCTGTCCATTACCATCTAGAGAAGGCGAAGCCGGCCTTGCTCTTTTTAACCGAGACTCAGGTGTCCTCTCCGGCTAATACTTCATATCTCTCCTACCCGAGGTACAAATTGGAACACACCTTTGTACCCCGGGCTGGGGTTTGCGTATACGTCAGAAAGGACATCTGTTTTCGACGCCTCGGCAGTCTTGAAGGTACGGACATGTCCATCCTATGGCTGCGCGTAGACAGCGACGTCCATCCCCGCGTCTACGGATGCCTCTATAGGTCCCATAGCGGTAATGCCGACACAGACCGACTCATCGACCACGTCTAAATGGTTGCAGACTCCGTACTACAACAGGTCCCATCCACAGAGATCGTGATACTCGGTGATTTTAACGCCCACCACGCTGAATGGTTTGGTTCGCGTTTAACCGATCATGCGGGTAGATCTATCTGTGACTTTGCTTTGGCATATGGTCTAACACAACTGGTTACTTCGCCTACGCGGATCCCAGATGTGAAAGACCATGTACCTTCCCTGTTGGATCTTCTGCTGACCTCTCATCCGGACGGATAGCAGGTCTCCGTCGATGCCCCTCTGGGCTCTTCGGACCGTTGTCTGATCCGGAGTACGGTGCCACTCACGCTCCAATCGCAGTTGCGACCTGCAGATTTCCGCCGTGTTTAGCACTATAGGTCAGCTGATTGGGACGGGATGCGATATTTTTTTGCATCCTACCCTTGGGGACGGGTTTGCTTCTCGCCGGAAGATCCCAGCGTTGTTGCCGATTCTGTTGCTGATGTGGTACTTCAGGGTATGGAACTTTTTATCCCATCCTCTGTGGTGCCCATCGGAGACAGATCCCAGCCATGATTTGGTCGCTCCTGTAAAATAGCATCACGCTATAAGCAGGAGTGCTACCGGGCCTGGGCTGAGGCATCAACGTCTCGGAATGTAAACACCAGCGCATTTAAAAAGAAGTACAATTCCGCCTCCAGGTCCTTCAAAAGCGTCATTGCCAAGGCAAGGTCTGAGCACATCGGCAGGATTGGCGAGAAGTTAGTTCGCCTTCCTTCGGGAACCCGTTTATTCTGGTCTCTCGCCAAGGCTGTCCAGGGGAACTTCTGTCAGCCATCTTTTCAATCTCTGCACAGAGAGGATGACTCACTGGCCCATGCCGCAAAGGAGAAAGCCGATCTGTTGAGCTCTCTTTTTGCGTCCAACTCGACTCTAGATGACGGGGGGAACACACCGCCGACCATCCCGCGATGTGAGTGCTCCATGCCGGATGTGCGATTTACACAGCGCTTGGTGCGTAAAGCACTCTTCTCCCTGGACGTCAGCAAGTCGAGTGGGCCCGATGGAGTCCCTCCCATTGTGCGGAAGACGTGTGCTCCGGAGTTGGCACCGGTTTTAACGCATCTTTTCTGGTACTACTACTCCCAAGGCGTAGTCCCGAATTTATGGAAGACAGCTTTGGTCCACCCGATCCCTAAAAAAGGCGACCGCTCAGACCCGTCCAACTACAGGCCTATCGCCATCACCTCCTTGTTCTCCAAAATAATGGAAGCCATTATAAAATGCCAGCTCATGAGGTACCTTGAGGATCACCAGCTGATTAGTGACCGCCAGTATGGTTTTCGTCGGGGTCGATCAGCTGGTGATCTTCTAGTCTACTTAACTCATTGATGGGCGGAGGCAGTAGCGTCCAAGGGCGAGGCATTAGCCGTTAGTTTGGACGTAGCGAAGGCATTTGATCGGGTCTGGCACAAAGCGCTTCTTTCGAAGCTTCCTTTTTATGGGCTTCCCGGGAAATTGTGCAAATGGATCACCAATTTCCTTGCTGATGGGAGCATCAAGGTCGTAGTAGACGGTGCATGCTCTGATTTCAAGCCTATCAACGCTGGTGTTCCACAAGGCTGCGTGCTATCACCAACGCTATTTCTCCTGCATATCAATGATATGTTGCTAACTGGTAGCATTCATTGCTATGCAGACGATAGCACTGGTGATGCCTTATATACCGGCTGTGCCAATATTTCTCGGGAAAACTTCGCCGAGTACCGGGACAAACTTGTGTCTGAAGTCGAGTCTTTGCTTAACACAGTCTCAAATTGGGGCCGACTAAATGTAGTCCAGTTCAATCCCCAGAAGTTACAAGTTTTCGCGTTTACCGCTAAAAAGAACCCCTTTGTCGTATCTCCTAAGTTTCAAGACACTCCCCTTGCTGCCTCAGCTAATGTCGGAATCCTTGGCGTCGACATATCAAATAGTGTGCAGTTTCGTGGTCACTTGGAAGGGAAGAATAGAATAGAATAGAATAATTTTTTATTCAATATAGATCACATGTGTAATACTTATTGCAAGTCATTTTTTACTTTACCACTGGTTCGAAAAAAAAACCTCTGTCCTGGGAAGAACCAGCAAGAAACCCAGCGGGACTTTTTTTTTAAAGCAAATTTTACAATAATGGTTGTACTAACTATATAAGTACAAAATTTATTTTAGAAGCAGCAGGAAGGCCAAATTGGCCTCTAAAAACTTGGTGTGCTCAGCAGAGCGAGATAGTATTTCATGCCGGCACATTGCTTGCAACTTTGCAAAGCGCAAGTTCGGCGCAAAAGCGCAACTACTGTTCACATCTCTGGGCCGGGGCACCCCAGTGCCAGCCCCTTCCACTTGACCGTATCCAGCGCAGAGCGGTTCGAATCGTCGACTACTGAGTTCTTTCTGATCGGCTCGATACACTGGAACTGCGTAGAGATGTTGCATCTCTTTGAGTATTTTATCGCATCTATCACGAGGACTGCTCTGAAGAATTGTTCGGACTAATTCCAGCCGCTCAATTTCACCATCGCACATCGCGACAAAACTCGCGATACCATCCACACCATCTGGATGATTGGCGGTCCACCACTGTGCGATTTAGAAGAAGTTTTCTCCCTCGCACAACTTTCTTGTGGAATCGATTACCACCAGCGATTTTTCCGAACCGATACGACTTAGGAACCTTCAAGAAAAGAGCTTACACCTTTCTAAAAGGCCGGCAACGCATCTGCAATTCCGCTAGTGTTGCGGTTGTTCATGGGCGGCGGTAGTTACTTGCCTACTTGCCATCAGGTGAGCCGCATGCTCGTTTGCCCCCTCTTCTATAAAAAAAAAATAAAGCAACGAGACTACCTCTCCATCATTATATTATCATAAAGGCCTCCGTAAGGCAAACCACTTAGTCTGGTCTTCGGCTTCACGCATACATTTGCTAACAGCTTTACCTTGCGGTGGTCGTCGCTCCATTCAGATAGGAGGTGTTGTTGTGTCACATGGAGGTGTGGAGGTTACATTGGTCTCGTCACGGTCTCCACTCCATGAGACATCTACTTCAAAAGTTATCGCTTCTGCGACGTGACCAGCAGTTCAACTCTGTTTCATTATACCATCTCCATGAATTGGGAAGGCTATGCCAGTAATTTGGATTTACTGGCGGATTTCTTAATAATTTTATCATCCATTAATTATATTCAATAAATGTGTAGTAATAGTAGAAATTTGAGTTTGTGATGATGGTAGGCGATTTATAAGTTTCCAAAGGTCAGGTTAACTAAGTTGTAGGACTCCTTTTTTACTAGGTCCTTTTTAGCCTAGGTGTACATCTGGGTTGATACGACCCTCTTATCTGCCGCCATAGCTGTGCGTACAGACTGTGATTCTCGCTAAACGATAGAGAGAGCCAGTGTTATTACAAGCAGTGGGACATTCCATCTTAGTCCCCAGAGTTTACAACACAACTGTAGCCTTCTTTATTTGAAGCTAATTGCAGGTGTACATGGGTTGCTGTAGCCACTTACCAGTAGTATGTTTGTTTGTCACTTCAATTTTCGTACTACCGTTACAGACAGTATTCATTTTTATTCATTAGACGCTATCAAAGTTTACAGCGGAACATTGGATATTCCCAGAGATTGCCCTTTTAGATGGATATTTGCCATAGATGCCACGCTTGGCAAGCGATTAGGAATATGCAGTTGCTTATTTTCTCGTTATTATTACAAATACGCTGCAGTCTATCTCCAGGTTCAATTCCTCTGATGCCTCTTACGTCACCCTCGGGACGTAATGAGTAAGCGAATATTTTTTATAGGATAAGGGTGAAAAGCAAGCAGACAGTCAACCTGATGGTAAGTTGTGTATACCATACCTGTGGTCTAAAGACATCTACATCTATCCTCGACTACTGCGAATCAAAATGCAGATGCGTTGTTACCGGTCTCCGGTTCTCTACTCTCAACATACGAAACACAGCAGCGTTAAGCTGCTATTTTACGCTGGTATTCTGTGAGAGCGTGGGCCTTCCTCGGTCGAGCCAGCCCATTTGTGCTATAACTATACTACTAATATAGTCGCAGTGTGTCTGTACCACGTATTAAATATTTTAGCCACTACACGTTCAGCTAACAATGTGGAACTGGTAAAACTCGTGATAATGCAAGGTAAAGGATGCGAGTTAGAAACAAGTTACCGGAACAATCTTCCACTACCTATTTGTGAAATAAATTGGGCAGATTATTTAAATTTCGCTATAAATGGTATCAAAAAATTAAATAATTTAAATTATTAATAGTATCTCTAACATTACCAAAAGATTTTATTATGATGTAAGAATGTAAGAAGCGAAAATTTGACACCATGACCCTAACTTCCAGCTATTTAATGATTAATATGGACTGTAGATAAAAGTATTGGACCATACAACTTTAGGCTAGAGACAATACAATTCTACTGTTTAAACATCAGCCAATTTTAATAATATTTTATTGTATCAATAGATTTTTATTGACTTATCTATAATAAGGCAACGACAGAATGAAAGCGCTGTGGCCGTGACAACACTGTTTCTTTTTGTCGAGAAGAAGCAAACTACTATACACCTGACGGTAAATGAAGGGGAAATGCAGGTTTGAATTTGCTACAGAATCTTTCCGAGTCGGATGCGTTTTCGTCGCTGCAACCCAATGTATTTGTGTATATTGTTATTTTTTTTGTTCGCGTTGTAGATTTAATTTCTATATATTATAAATTGTGTTGTTATTATTCGTGGTAGAACCATGCTGCAGCTATATTATGGTTCTAGGACTAATGGGTCGGCTCGACCGTGATACCCTTTTTACTGGAAACGAGGCATTCTATCTTAGTCCTCAGGGAAGATAGCGCATCTGCATTTTGATTCTTAATTAAGAAAAAATGTTGTGTGTGTGGCTCATAGACATCTATGAGCCACAGCATCACTTGCCATCAGGTAGCCTGTGTGCTCGTTTATAACCGATATTCTATAAAAAAAATTACCAATAGATTATTCAATCATCCAATTAAGTTGCACGTGTTTCGTATATATAACTGTTTCAGAAACAGACAAAGAAATACCGAATAAATAGCTCCTAGTGAATCAGGTGCCGCCGCGTCACGTACGTCTAATTGTAGTAAAAAAATTGCTATATTATAATTTGCATATTAATACATACTAACGTACAAGACGTACTAAATTGTTAAAAGTATTAAATCTCATCGGCAAATCTGAACATATTTCGTGATTTGTTTTATTTTATATTTCTGGTGTTTATTTGGTGGTAGTTGCAAACTTCACGTTGCCGTGTAGTGGCGGTCAAGAATATCCACTACACCATATCCTCCCGTGGGTGTCGTAAAAGGCGACAAAGGGAAACAGGCGGGAGATGGGCAGCAGCATCTTCCTGATAATAGCCAAAATTACAATAAAAAAACTACGGTTGCCAACCCGCTCGCCAAGCGTGGCAACTATGGCAAATACCCCCCAATGATCAAAACAACACACAGACAGCCCCCAGTCCCCGGCGGCCCCGCTATTCCTGGCTACGGTGGCGACCATGGTAACGGCGGGGCAGGGGGTGCTAAGAATCTCCGGTGGAGGTTCGGTTGCCACCTACGACGACTCGACCTGGCAACATACAACGCACGCACCCTGAGCACTGACGAGAAGATCGTGGAGCTGGAAGAAGAGATAGACAAGTTGCGCTGGCATATTATAGGATTATCCGAAGTCCGAAGAGAGGGGGAGGACACGGTAATCCTCAAATCCGGCAACTTGCTCTATCACCGGGAGGGCGACCATCTGTCCCAAAGAGGTGTCGGATTTATCCTCCACAAGTCTCTCGTTAACAACGTTGTAAAGATCGGGAGTGTGTCGACGAGGGTTGCGTACCTTAAACTCAGAATCACTAAACGGTATTCGCTGAAGGTCATACAGGTTTACGCACCAACCTCGGCACACCCCGATGAGGAGGTGGAGGAAATGTAGGAGGATATCTCTAGAGCCATGCATTCCTCCAAAACCCAATATACGGTGTTAATGGGAGACTTCAATGCAAACTAGGCACAAGAGATAACGGTGAGCTTAAAGTAGGGAAATTTGGAATAGGGCAACGGAACTCAAGGGGCCAGCAGCTGGCCGACTTCATGGAGAAAGAGGAACTCTTTATGATGAACTCTTTCTTCAAGAAGCGGCCCCACAGGAAGTGGACCTGGTCGAGCCCCGACGGTTCGACAAAAAATGAGATTGACTTCATTATGACGACCAGACGACAACTGTTCAGTGATGTCTCAGTGGTCGCGAGGTTGAAAACCGGCAGCGATCACCGAATGGTTAGAGGCACACTGAACCTAAATGTTAAGTTGGAGAGGTCTCGTCTGATGAAGTCAACGCTCCGTCCCCCTCGTGCTCTAATCCAAAGTCCCGAAACCTTTCAGCTCGAGTTACAAAACCGTTTTCAGTGCCTAGAAGACTGCAATGAAGTGGACGATATGAATGACAAGCTCGTGGAAATTGTCCATGCGGTCGGAGCTAAGTTCTGCAAGACCCGCCGCAGAAGAACACAAAAACTCTCCGATCACACTCTTAATCTCATGGCTGTTAGACGGGAGAAGAGGCTACATTCTTCAGCAGATTTGACAGCATACAGGCAACTGAACAAAAATCTCCAAATGCATGCGGCGAGACTTATGCAACTTCAGTACAGCTCGTATTGAAGAAGCGATCGAGCGGAACCAAGGCTCCAAAGTCTTTGCCAGAGATCTGTCTGCCAGAAAGAGCCAACTGTCAAAGCTGAAGACCGAATGTGGCAGCATCGTTTCCGGGGCACCTGAGATTTTGAGTGAGATTGAGAGGTTCTAATGGCAGCTGTACACGTCATCGTTGGAGCCACACGCAAGTGTGAGTAACGATCCAAGAGCGAGTCTTATTCGACACTATTCCGAAGATATCCCGGACGTCAGTCTGAGCGAGATTAGAATGGCTCTCCAGCACCTTAAAAATGGCAAGGCCCCAGGCGAGGATGGAATTACAGCGGAGCTTCTGAAAGCGGGTGGAAAACCGGTACTTGAAGTCCTTCAGAAGCTCTTTAATTCTGTCCTCCATGGTGGCATTACACCGGAGGCGTGGAGCAGAAGTGCGGTAGTCTTGTTCTTCAAGAAAGGTGACAACGCTCTCTTGAAGAACTACAGACCGATTTCCCTTCTGAGCCGCGTCTACGTGCTGTTTTCGAGAGTCATTACGAATCGTCTCGCGCGCAGACTTGACGACTTCCAGCCTCCCGAACAAGCCGGTTTCCGAAAGGGCTTTAGCACCATAGACCACATACATACCCTACGGCAAATTGTACAGAAGTCCGAAGAGTACAATTTGCCACTATGTCTGGCGTATGTGGACTATGAGAAAGCTTTTGATTCCGTCGAAATTTGGGCGGTGCTGCAGTCCCTTCAGCGGTGCCAAGTTGACTGTCAGTAAATCGAAGTGCTGAAGTGTTTGTACAGTAGAGCTACGATGGCTATCCGAGTACAGAACCAGAGTACGAAACCTATCCAATTGCAGAGAGGTGTAAGACAGGGTGACGTTATATCCCCGAAACTCTTCACCGCTGCATTGGAAGACGTTTTCAAGCTTCTGGACTGCAAAGGATACGGAATTAACATCAATGGCGAGTACATCACTCACCTTCGATTTGCCGACGATATAGTCCTCATGGCAGAATCGCTGGAGGAACTAAGCACTATGCTCAATGACCTCAATAGTGTCTCCCAACGGATAGGTCTTAAGATGAACATGGACAAAACAAAGATTATGTTTAATGTCCATGTCACACCTATGCCGGTAGTTGTTGGGAGCACTAAGCTCGAAGTTGTTGACGAGTATGTTTACCTGGGACAAATAGTCCGACTAGGTAAGTCCAACTTCGACCGAGAGGTCAATCGACGGATTCAACTCGGCTGGGCAGCGTTCGGGAAGCTACGACACATCTTCTCGTCAGAAATACCTCAAATCCCTAAAACAGAATTGTACAACCAGTGCGTGTTGCCAGGGATGACTTACGGAACTGAGACGTGGTCCTTCACTGCTGGCCGTATGAGGAAGCTCAAGGTCGCTCAGCGAGCTATGGAGAGGGCTATGCTCGGAGTTTCTCTGCGTGATAAACTTAGGAATGAGAATATCCGCAATAGAACCAGAATAACCGACATAGCCCAACGGATTAGTAAGCTGAAGTGCAGTGGGCCGGCCATATAGCTCGAAGAACCGACAACCGATGGGGAAGAAAGGTTCTCGAGTGGCAGCCTCGTACCGGTAGGCGAAGTGTAGGGCGTCCCCCCACAAGATGGAGTGACGACCTGGTAAGACATGCAGGAAGTCGATGGATGCAGGTGGCTCGGGACCGTGCTTTGTGGCATTCCTTGGGGGAGGCCTATGTTCAGCAGTGGATTTGTGAAATGATGTAATGATGCAAGCTTTACACTTTCACTGTCCGGTTTTCAGATGCAATATTATCAATGATCTATATGTTGTGCACGGGATAGCGAAAGAGTTCGGTTTCTGCACCATTTTGACAATAAGTGTGTGAATTCTATCATGCAATCACTCAATAAATCAGTGTATTCTCTTCAATAGATGGGTCGCTTTTATTTATTATCATATCCTTTACTGTCCTTATCATTCAGCATTAATTGTGTTATTGAAAAACCCTCCATTTTTTTTTGGTCATCTTCAATTAATGTCTATGCGATCCGTTTAATCTATAGTCCCACCAACTTATCTGTGAACTGACAGCTGCGGCAAAATTGTGAACTACAAGCCTCCATTTAATCAAATGTCACTCGATACGTCATTGTTTTGAGAGTTTATAGAAAAATAAAAAATGCCGAAAACCATTAAAAGTGATTCCCGAAACTTTATTTTAAAAGTATTAAACATTTGTGAGCAAGAAGCTCGAGGGCAAGCACCGATAATGCCTTTCAATCAGGTCTGTAAAAGAGTATCAGCTGCTACGGGTCAGTATTGCTATGTTTTATTCCTTCCTTTCGTATTTCCGATAGATGGATTGGTTAATGCAATTCATTTCTTTTTCAGATGTTAGTCAAGGATTCATTTCCAAAATAGATAAAGAACCGGAAACCGCATAAACCACAGGAACGCAAATTAACACGCCCGGTAAAATAGGCATAAAGCCATATTATTGAATTAAAGTTTAAATTGTTCAATTATGATATTTTTGTTTCTTTTGGTTCTTGGACATATATCTGTTAAATCTGTGTTCTAGTCTTTTTATTCCGTGACTAATTTATTACCCTAGTATGTGGATTCTACGTAGGAATATAAGACCCTTAGATGGGAATATTCCCGAACTGGCAACACTTCAGCGCAGAAGCGCCAAGCTGTCAGTTCACAGATAAGTTGGTGGCACTATACGTTTATTTAAGATTTTATATTTAAAATGGAATTCCATTTTCATAATATTTTTAAAAACTGTTTTTTATGCATTACTTTTAGAAAATTATTTTTTTGACAACCGCTTAATGGATTTTGTAGAAATAACTGTCATAAAATCATATATATTCTAAGCCGTCCTTTTTTTAATGAAAATATTAATTATTATATTAAATACTACATAAAATTAAATTGAAATGTCTGTCTGTAATATCGAAATAATTAGCTGCCTAAAATACTATCGAAAAAAAAACAAGTTCATGGGAGTTATTTCATATAATCAAGACTTGAATAACCATCACAGTGATACAACTGGAAACTTTAGTATCACCACAGAGTTCTTTTGAGTATCACATGCGGACGTCCATAGGTTTCTCGCCGCTCGGCGCTAGGGCTCAGTGACTTATATGGGTTCTCTGTTTCAGGCTTACTGAAAACCAGTACTATGCCTGCACCTATATCTCTGTTTACCGAATGCGTTTCAACACATCATGCGAGAGGAATGAAGATATAATCACAACTAGTAAATAAAATTGTATTAATTATTATGCATTGACTAGTTCTTTTACCCTAGATTGTCTTGTTAATATTGTATATTGTGGTGTGTGTGCAATAAATTATTCTTTTTTTATATGTCTGTTTGTCTGTCTCTCTGTCCAACCTGAGCTTCGGAATGGCTGAACCTATATGAATTTTGTTATGACAGGAGTGATTTATTATTTATTTTATCCGAAATACATGTAGGAGCGTTTCCGTGAAATCGAAAACCTGATATAATAAAAGGTTTTGATGGTTATCTCATAAATAAACTGAAAGAGAAATAAAATAAACCTAGCAAGCTAACAGCATAGCAAAGTGGCGAAGCAATCAGCTTCGTAGCGGTTTCTAACGGTTGCCGTTGAGCAATCAGTTTCAAAATAAGAGATTCAGATGCCTGGGTGATCAGTAATCGATTGCTGAAAACATAATTTGAAAATTCGCAACCGTTCTCGAGATAACCGTGGTACAGACGGACGACGGACAGACGGACAGACGGACAGACGGACAAACATCGTGAAATCAATAAGTGTCTTCGCAAGCTTCGCCACTTAATAATTCAAAACTATATTAGTTTGTTTTCTACATACAACCATACATTTCCATCTCTAAGTTTTGATACAAAATCTATTTGTACTTCTACACCTTTTACAACAAAACTATTAATGAGTATTGAAGAATAAGGTATCTCCTTTTTACTTAAATTTAATAGATCTTCCCTTTTAAAAATGTTCCGTGAGCTTAAAGTTGTTTTTCGATAATTGAAATACTTGCCCACCATCAAATCTCTGCAGTTTTTTTTTCTTATTTAAGGTCTACATGATTAGAATCGCGGGTATAGTATCAATTAAAAAGGTAAGCAATAAATGAGACGAGGTCAAAAAACTGACCTGCAAATGACCGTTATCCCAGGACTCGTATCGGTTAGAGTAAGCACGTGGGCGGTCCCACAGGTCGATTGTCGCGTCTTGTAGCACGATGCCACTTGAGTCTTTACTCTGTGGACAACACGGCTTCTGTTATTCTAAACAATTATTACTTCAACATGATGTTTTTTTATGGAATAATGTGTATGAATATGAAACTTTAAAATTTTAGATGATTTCTATCTTTCACATCAGTCGTAGAATAAAACGACGTAGGTGATTTTATTTTTGTTTTAATAAAGTTGGAACGAATCAAAAAAGTTGTAAAAGCCGTTAACGTTTGCTATAGAATCTATAATAACTAAATCTATAGTATAGATTGATCATGCCGTGACGGTAAGCCCGCTCTATCATTCAGTCATTTCCGTTGCTGAGTTTCGCGGCGGCAAGGCAGTTTATTTGTACTGTAACTTGGTGTACGTCAAACGCACAAGTTATAAAATATCCAGAGATAGGTTCTATTCTATTTCGGAACAATAAGGCCGTCTATTACAATATCATGTGACCTAAGTAAAACATAGAATGAATACCGTCTACCGTCATCTGTTGTATTTGATTCTTATATATCATATATTACAAAAACATGCATCATAATATATATTATTATTATTAATAGTATGGCACCAACTACGTAACAATATTAATATCATATCACTTATAAAATATTACAAGTTATCTTCAATCATTAAAATTGTTACTAACTCCCATGTTTGGCGTAGGTACCCTAACGGCAAAGCAAAGTTAAATAAGTTGTAAATAAAAATGAAAAATCAAGGCTGATAATATAACCCATTTACTTAAACTTAAATATTTAAAAAGTAATTGATATAGGTATGACCATCTTTTTAAAGTAAATAATAAAAATAAGAAATCATTACATATATTTCTTTATAGAATAAGGCTGACAAACGAGCACAGACTGATGTTAAGTGGATGCTATAGCCGATAGACATCTACATTTATCTTTGATTAAGAATCAAAATACAAATGCATTGTCACGCCTATGGACTAATATGGAATACCTAGTTTCCAGTAAAAAAGGTCCCCAGTTCTCTACGAAACACAGCTGCATTAAGTTGCTATGTTAGCTGGTAATCTAAGTAAACATAGTCCTACGCCGATCGAGTCGACACGTTTGTGCTACAACCATAATATAGGTCTGTAGCGTAACTATATAGCGTGTAAATAAATTACTATGGTTTAAAAAAAAGTTGAAGTGAAATCTAACAACTTGTGAATCTTGATGACGAATATTCAAATATAAATAAAAATATGACGTCGTGTAAACTATAAAAGTGTCGTTCATGACTCACGACAATTTAACGACAAAACGGAGTTTAACTACTTGACTGAGTAGTCCCACATTTTGCACGTAATTTCTAAATCTTGAGCGAAAACTAAGAATCAGAATCCTTATTAACAGTATAAATTGTCACTTGATTCCTTACTAGCTTTTTACCCGCAGCTTTGCTCGCATGGTCTTCAAATTGGAAACATCATTAGATCATTAGAAACATCATTAAAAACTATTTTGTGCTAAATTTAACAAAATTTAGCACAAAAAAACTTTCCGAGTCACTTCGGTGTCGGTGTCTGTATGTCAGTTTGTCAAAAAAATTTTTTGAATTCCCAAAGACTATTTTATATATATATATATATATATTATTGGACCGAGCCGATTGATATTTGGCATATATATAATATGCTACAGGAACAAGTGAATATATAAGTTTTTCAGAATTGCATTAATATCATAATATGTCTAGAAACATTTTATTTTGAACGTGTCTTCCGATGTTTCGATAAGAAGTATAAATTGTCTTGGAATTAAAATTTATTATTGTTATTTATTCTTTACATTTATTCATAATTTAAGTTAATGAAGTTTTAACAAAATAATAATGATTTCATGTTCATATGCGATATTTGATTCATATTGTTGGTCCCATTTAATATTGATTGGCACCATAAAACAGATTCTGATATTTTTTCTACGTCCGAGTAAACTTCAAACTTTCATAAATCTAGTTCCATAATGATGAATACATGTAAGAAAACAAGTTTTAATAAATCACGTTACACTTTACGCATCACAGGGTATTTGTACACATTTTTGGAAGAAAGTTCCATAAAAATTTGCGCAAGAGAACATATTGCTGATGTGAAGTACGGCCGCTCCGGGAAGTCCGAAGTATGTCAATATGTTGAGTATCGTTCCAAAATTATACCAGATCTAATAGACAACAATTCCTCATAATAGAACACCGATTCCTACTAAGGATGATTCGCGAGGCAATTGAAATTAAAAACATCCTAATATCAATAGAGACTGGGTGCTACAATCTACTTGGGATCTCATAATTAATAAAATTAAATCCAAACCCAAGCATACTACTGCGGTACTTCAAGATACTGTAAGCTTTTCCTGCGTAAATCGAACCAAACAAAAATAAAAGTTGATTGTATTCTTCGTATACTATCACATCGGGACTTCAATCAACTCAGTCCCTAACCCCGTCTCCGTGGGTTCTTTAAAATGCCCAAAACGCCAGGAATTAAAAAAGTTTATATAAAATTAAACACGATAAATCCTTAAAATTACTTTTATTGCAAATAAAGTTCTATTCGCAGTGAACGTGGGTAGAACTACACTAATGACCGGAAGCAGAAAAATGTTCGCCTTGTTGTGACGGCGAAAAAGTATCTGCCACTTCATATCGTTCCGTGTGTGTCCTAAGAGCCAACAGAGGAAGACAAATAAAAGATGGGGAACATCATCTTCCTGACAACAGTCCAAAATAATAAAGGCAGCGTTCGCCAACCCGCCTACCAAGCGTGGCAACTATCCAAAAGCAAATATCCAGCCTATTTGACAATATATGGGGGAGGCCTGTGTTCAGTTCAGCGGACGTTTGATAGGTTGTAATGATAACGATGAAGAGTTCTATTCTTTCAAATCTTTGCTACCGTTAATATTTACGGTAGAGTGAAAACAAAAAAGGAACATCTCCGATAATATGAATGAAATAAACACAGCATAATTGTCCTATTAAAACTAAAAAAGTAGTAGCCTACATACAAGTCACTACTGGGTACAGGCCACAAAACTTTTGACCAAAGAAGTGTTGGATACGCTGAACCCAACGCGCGATCATCTCAACTGGGGAACTTCTCAGATATGCAGGTATTCTTTCACCGATGAGAATGTAGTAAATTGACACTTCAGATTGTAATTAATTATTATTTATTATTAATTAATTTTTAACAGTGGTAGAGCCACGCGGCAGGTTTTGCCGTCGCATGGATGGGCCGGCTCGAACCAGGGTGGTACCACGACCTCACAGAATACCAGCGTCAAGTAGAGGTTTACCTCTGCGTTTCGCTTGGTGAGTGCAGGTGGCCGGAGGCCCTTTTTACTGGAAATGAGGTATTCCATCTTAGTCCTCACGGGTGACAACGCATCTACATTTTGATTTGTAATAGAGGATAGATGTAGATGTCTATGCGCCGCAGCAACCACTTACCATCAGGTGGACTGTGTGCTCGTTTGTCACCCTTATCCTATAAAAAAAACATATATGTAAAAATATATATTAATGCTTATTATGTACTATGAAATTAACGTTTGGATCAGTTTAACTACCGCCTTTGACGAGTAAATTAAATATTTTTTTTAAATAAAATCTGGCTATATTTGATATTGAAAGTATTTTTTCGCAAAAGTCTGTTCGTTTACATATCTCTTGTGAGCTATGAAACCAGGACTGTCACAAAAATCTTGATTTGTCTGATAATATGAAAACACAAAAATACAAAAATCTTAAATGACAAACTGTTTTATAAGTCTCATTAAAGTTTTTATTTAGACATTAGTTTATTTAGCGAAAAGTAGAGACCGCTATATTACATTAAAATTATGAAATTAAAAATTATACTATCTAGTAACATCAGCTGTAGAAGGTTGGGGTGCGACTGGCTCAAGAGCCACCCCAAAGCCGCGAACATTTATTTATTATATAAAAAAGGCTGTTGATTCTGTTAAAAATTTTGTTCACTAGTAGTGAAAACTATTTGACGATATGACCATATCAGATGAAATACCTATGTTGTGTTTAGTTATTAATATCGTAAAATAGTCTCTATTCATTGATTTGGCTAAGCTACATCATAACACGGTCAACAAAGAGTGATAAATATCATAAAATGACTCCATTTCACGAAATAATGATTTAATTAAAGACCAGTTAATCAGTTTATATGCCAGTATTATCAGACATATGAAAATTGATATGTTTTAGTTCAAAAAACATTTGATGCGTTTGAAAAATGTCATTATTATCTGTTTAAATTAAACGAAAAAACTAAACGTTACGATTTTAAAATAATTTTATAAATCTAATTATTTAAATATATAAATGTAAGTTATTCGTATTATTTAATTTATTAGTTACTATAGACTTTTTTTTTCATTTGATGATATATGGTATTGTTTTGATAATTAAATCGTATAATATCGTAAGCGGAGTTTCAAATTGTTATACATGCAAAGATCAAACTAATTTTAAACTTTATTTACAAATATGATATTTATTTCAAAAAATACCCGTCATCCCGCCTATTAACTAACATAATCATGTATAATAGAAAATTGACATCTAAAGGAAAAAAATACTTAACCTTCTTTTTTAAGTTCCGTAATCGGGTAAAAATAGCCTATAAGTTGCCTCGGGTTACTGAATATCTACATATAGAATTTAATAGATATTGGTCTAGTAGTTTTTGCGTAAATCGGGAATACACAGACAGACATACAGACAGATAAAAAATCTAAAAGACACTAATTTGGCTTCCTTGGACTTATTTTTTTTTTCAAGCATATGTTAGGATAACAGACACGACTTTTCTACAGACATATTATATGTATAGATTAAGAAATGGAAAACAAATAACGTTATAATATTCAATCTAACCGAACTTTAATATTCAATTACATTTACTCGTATAATTCAAGTTTTTTTGATTTAAATAATAGATATTTATTTTCAATTTTTATTGAATTCTTCAGTCAAATCAAATTCTTCAAAAATCACTTATTTGCAATTATTATTCAAGGTGATGTTTTAAAAGTTAACATAATACTGTCTCACTCACCATATCATCCTTTTTGCTTTTTGATCCCTTGGAGTTGTTCTTTTTACAAACAAAAATAACGACAGCTGCCACTATAACAACCAACCCACCAATCGCAACCAAAGGTATGACAGTCACTGATACGTCGCTTCCGATCTGTGTATCTTCTATTGATGTATTATTTTTAATTTCCTCGTTGCCAGTTTTATCTTTTAGATTATTATCTGGTATTTTAGGTTTTAAAGTTGCAAGAGGTGTCGTTTCAGGTACAGTTATTTCTTCAATAAAGCCGATTGTTGCCTTGGTTATTTTTTGCGTTGGTCTTGTGAACTTTGGTATATGCGGTATATGAGATAAGTCAGGTATGCTTGGATAATTTGATAGTCCGAATGGCGGTGGGCGAGGTAATTTTGGTCTTTGACCGGAGCTGTCGGTTATTGTGGCGAGGACTTCTAATCGTTGTGGTATTGAGCCATCGTCAGCTGTCACCCATAATGAATAGGATTGGTTTTCCTAGAAAAGTAGAAAAAAAGTCATTGATATATAGACTAGATTATATATATATATATATATATATATATATATATATATATATATATATATACTTTTTTTAATTTATAAAGAACAATGAGTGTTAAATATCAAGTAGATGTAATAATTCGTTATATTTCTTATTCATTCAAGTTTTCATAGTTAAATTTAACTAAAAACCTGATCGAGTGCGAGTCGGACTCGCGCTTTAAGGGTTCTGTACCAAGACACTATGCAACGCTTAGTTCGAGTCCAAATCGCACTTGGCCAATTTTTTTTTTATATTGATGTTATAATTGTTGCCGTTCAAAATTTACTCTTATTCTTAAGCACGCTATTAAAAACAGAATACAATTCTTTAAGAAATTATTAAAATAGGAAAAAAATGCAGTAATTGCACCTATGAAATCAGTGGGGAAAAATAGTATGCCGTAGGATGAATTGATACAGTTGATTTTTTATTTAGACTTTATTCAGTTGTTCCCCTGAACTTGTGGTATTCCTTAAACCACGCAAGAGGGCAAAAAAATTGAACGCGGTAGTTTAGCCTTAGAGCCTTAGACTCTATAACTACATCTAATTTTATGCAGACAAACATTAAGCCGTTATAGAGTTAAATGATAATGCCATCCATTCCTATAGGGTATTTTTTCCTGGATTGAGGTTTGGTAACAGGTAAGATTTTTTAAGATTATTTATTAATTAAGATTAACAGTGGTAGAACCACGCGGCAGCTTTTGCTGTCGCACGGATGGGCCGGTTCGAACCGGGGTGGTACCACGACCTCACAGAAAACCAGCGTGAAGTAGAGATTTACCTCTGCATTTCGCTTGGTGAGGCCACCTGGCCGGAGGCCCTTTTTACTGGAAATGAGGCATTACATCTTAGTCCTCACGAGTGACAACGCATCTACATTTTGATTTGTAATAGAGGATAGATGTTGATGTCTATGGGCCGCAGCAACCACTTACCATCAGGTGGACTGTGTGCTCGTTTGTCACCCTTTTCCTATAAAAAAAGGAACAAACCTCAACATCAAACGCTAGATGCAAGATAGCTAGATGCTACATTGTAATGATTTTGATAATGACACAGGAACAGACAATTTTTACGGTATAAAATTTGGCTGTGTGTAATTCAGGATTTTAAGCTTTCTCCATTTCAAATTTTACTTCACTCCATTAAGTCGTTCCTGCATGTTGAAGCATATATTCCTAATATAGGCTTCTCAAAAATCAAACTCAACTCACTCACACAAACTTTTAATAACATCAATAATTTTGTTGTTGAAGTGGTTGATTTCAAAATCATACTTCAAACCCAGTTCTGTTGTATATTATGTTCGAATTTATTTCCGATTTTTACTCCGGTTCAAATTGGGATGTTTTGTGTTTGTGTCTGAGTTCGTTTAGAAATATTACTTTGATTTTCTTGAATACAGAATGAGATACGACTACTACAGCACTATAATATATATTTTTTAAGTAATTACTTTTAGTGGTAGATTATATTTGGTAATTGCCGGTATGAGAATCATAAGTAGATAATAACCAGTTTAATGAGACTGAAAATTACTTGTCAAAAACATAAAATTCCATACCTTATCAAGAAGGGTGTCATTAACAGTAACGACTCCAGTTTGTGAGTCGATTTTAAAAGGAGCAGGCGGCCCGCTAGTCTCCAGACCAAACCGCACGCTCTCATTCCCAGTGATCTCCCGTTGTACTCGCGTCACCACGGTGCCTATAGGGTCGGTGGATGACGCGAACCAGTTGCGATCCACGTGCACGATTCCTGGCAGTTGCAGTAATGACCCTGGAACAAGGCGATAGTTTTTTAGGTAGTCTTAGGCAATTTATACTGCTAATGATGCGGAATATTCTACTACCACTATATATTACTGCTTCAGTTTTAAACAATATTAATTCGGAAAACAACAGTTAGTGATTTAATAATGCGGCAGGTGTAGTCAAAGGGTAGTATAGCTCATCATTGTATTTTCCATATATTTATATTTCTTTCTTTATTTTTTTTAATATTTTTCTTTAAAAAACTTTACCCCACACTAGGATTTTCTCCTGTACCGCGGAGGCAGTTTACAAACATAAATTTCACAAGGACAAACATCCAGACCCGGAACAATTATTTGCAGGCCATACAAATACTTGTTCCGTGCGGGATTCGAACCTACGGCTCCAGCGGAGCAACTCATTGCTAAGCAACTGCGCTACGGAGCCGTCAGATCAGATAATATTTTACGTTTTATATTTTTTAACATATTATTTTTCAGACATGCAGAAATTCCTCACGATGTTTTCCTTCACCACCGAGCACGTGGTAAATTAGCACTTAAAATTGCAGTTAACAATTTCATTGGTGCTGGCGGGGATCAAACACGGTTTGCTCGCGTACTGTGAAATTTACAGAGAGCGCTAACCATTTGAGCTACCACGGGACTAACGGCTGCATGTCTGAGAAATGAGAAAAAAATATTTCGAAGACATGTGAAGTTCGCCAACACGCATTGGGGCAGTGCTGCGGACACTTCCTTGCCCTAAAACCCTCTCAAAAATGAGGGTAGGAATGTGCCCAGCAGTGGGACGTATATAGGCTGTAACTTTATTTTTCATAACATACGTAGTACTCACGACGAAGCCGTATAAGTAATATTTTCCGAACACAAATCAGGATGGCAAAATAATTACAATGAAAATAAAAAAAAAATTATTAAAATATTGCATTAAAATTGGATAGGTAATTAATTTACATAATTCTATTCTATATCAAATATGATATAAATCTATACTTGTAGTTAATGATTCGTGCAAATGCTTCCTTGGTTACGACATAAATTTATTTTACGGTCGTTTCTGTAAGTACTAATACGATTCAAATTTTACAGGTCCAAAGCTTAAATGACGAACAAAAGCGGAATCGTAAGTTCTAATAGAGAAATAAAGATAGTAATTATTTGTTCCATTATTACATATCGTGGTTTCCTGATTTTCGAGAGTGCTATTTGGTGACGATATAGAGAATCCAGCACACCGTTTCATCCCGTGGGTGTCATAGGAAGAGACTATGGGAAGAGACATTGATGTCTTCCATAGTATGGCGATGGACCATCTCGTTTGAGCTAAACATGAACATATGATTTGATCTGAGGAATCACTCTGAACGCTAAGCTGCAATGGGGCCTGTTTATGTAATTTGGCAAGCAGACTTAGTTCTGCAGCATATACTATAAAAATAATTGGAGCCTTACTTCAACAGCTATATTTGTTTATATTAGTTATTTCCATAACATAAGTTGTACGGATACTCTCTACGATGTAACGCGACTAACATTGTCATTATCTTTGTTTTAAGATAGTATGAAAGTATGCAAAAAATAAGCAATTAACAACCTTAATTCAAAGGAGACTCCTATGGAATCTTATAAATAATACTAATAAATAAATTATACTATATTAACGTTGTACTTTTAGATTGTTCGTTGAATTTGATGTATGGACACAAAAATAAAAATTGTTTTATCAAAACTCATTTCCTAAATGTTAAGAACAAACAAAAGCTTGTAATACCGGTTATGCGACTTCAAATAGTAACTAATATAATAATAAATCTTTTACGGGGGCTAATGTTACGCTTTTACAAAAATTTATTTTTATTACTTACAAAAAAATAAAAAAGTGTTATTTTTGTAATTTAGAAACACCACGCCTGTGAAATACAATTGTATATATTTTTATTAAAAAGAGGAATGACTTTTTTATTTGCGCTCACCCCATCATCTCAATTTATTAGCGTTATGATTTTAGTCAGTGAAAATATTGTAAGGTAGCTTCAACTGACGATAATAAAAAAGTATATTGAGTAACACATAGTTGCCTATGCCTGCCAATATTGTAATCTTATTAAAGAAGCATTCATCGTAAATTTACTTACGATATTTCCATACTTCAACAAAGTTTATTTTAGTAACATACTTAAGAAGTCTTTGTTTTTTTTATAGGATAGTGTGACAAACGAGCACACAGTCCACCTGATAGTAAGTGGTTGCTGCGGCCCATAGACATCTACATTTATCATCAATAAAGAATGAAATTGCATATGCGTCGTCGCCCGCGAGGACTAAGATGGAATGCCTCTTTTCCAGTAAAATGGGTCACCGGTTCTCTACACTCACCATACGAAACACAGCAGTGTCAAGCTGCTATTTTACGCTGGTATTTTGAGAGTGTGGTTCTTCTCCGTTCGAGCCGACCCATTCGTGCTACAACTATACTACTAATATAGCTGCAGCGTGGCTCTACCACGTAAACAAGGAACAAAATTTTCAGTCAAATTAATAATTTGCAAATAATTTTTCCTCCAAAATAATTTTCTAGTTGTGCTTACCTATACTTACAACAGGTTAATAAACTTATGATGCATATATACTCGGTCGCCCCCTCAGGCGACCCACGCACGCTTTTGTGAAAGAGTTACGACTTGTTTTTGCCGTAGTTTATATACAATGTATGTTAGTTCAATGATTTAGTTAGATTATTTGAATACTAACAATCCGCCCCGGCTTCGCAAGGTTGATTTCTGGATCTCGACAACAACGCTACCTACCGGGTCCAATTGTCTAAGCCATTTTCTAATCAACTTAATCACATACACAAAATTCATCAAAATCAGTTCAGCCGTTTAGGGGGAGTTCAGTCATATTCACACGGACAGTAGAATAATATTATAATATATAATATGCATATATTATACATATAAACTTTTCCCTTAAACTATTCTGTCTGTTAGTGTAAACCGCATTAAAATTTGTTGCGTAATTTAAAAGATCTAAGCGTACAGACGGCGGAAAGTGACTTTGTACTAAGTAGAGATGAAAACTGGAATTTTTTTATACATAGAATAAGGGCGACAAACGAGCACACTATTCACCTGATGGTATGTGGTTGCTGTGGCCCATAGACATCTATATCTTTCTTTATTTGCGGTTATATTAGCAGATTTATCAGAAAAGCCCCAAATAAACAAGTAATTGCAAGTCCGGCTTCGTCCAGGCAGCGTAAATTGTCTTTTGAGTATAATTGTTTAAAGAAGCTAAAGAAATACGAACCAAAAAGACGGTGTTTTTAAACACACGCACGATAAATAGCATGTAGTTGCTGAATCTATCCTATACTATCCTATGAAAAATAAGAAGATAAGTCTGCTACAGACATTATTATAAATAATAAAGAAGGTAGTCACAGTTTGCACAAAAATTATCTACCTCAATGCCCCATCAAGTCTAAAATCTGTTGGAGATTAACGTTACTAACATAAACGTAACTAGTCTAGTAGAAACTACTTAGTCTGAATGGACTTCTGCCAAATAATACGACTGATTCTGATTAAGAACAATTTTATTATAAAACTAGCAACCTACCTCGTCTTCCCCTGGATGGAATCTATTCATAAGCCGTTCTATAGATTTAAGATAATCATCAAAGACCTTTTATTTCCTTGAATATATATTTCAATTAAAAAAATATTCAAGTTATACAGATAAAATATAGCCTCTATCACTCCTGAAATTGCTCTCTGTCTGTTCGCAACGTTTCAGCCATTCTATGGATTAGCCGGGACAGACACAGGGACAAAAAATTAAAAAACGGTTACTTAGCATACACTCAAACATTTCAGCTTAATAAAAGACAGTTGTTATGTTATAATAGACGCTTCAAGGTTATTGAAATGTATAGGTTACTATGTATATTTTAGTATATAAAATATTATATACATATCGGTATGTATACCAAACATTCCAAAATGTCTTAAGAGATAGAATAATTGATAGACCGATTCTAGTTGTTTGGATAGTAGGTTTAAGGCTTTTTCATAACCTTGTCATTTTTGATAAAAACACAATTGCAAAGGATTCTGTTGTTTATACGTCCATATTCAGAATTTTATGGACCTTATTGTACTTATGTTCAAAATTATTGGATAGATAAAAGTATCTATAACAGATCTCACAAGAAAAATAAATGAGGCCTATACTATACTATTTAGTATACAAAACTACTTAACTTTCCTAGGTGGTGGACTCCTTTTCAGAGAGATCTGTCTGAATAGGTATAACTCTCTTTCCTATTTTTACCACCAAATAGCAATGCTTGCACTGCTGCTCGCCGGTCTGAAAGGAATAGAGAGCCAGTAAAATTGCAGACTGTGAGGCATTCCATCTTAGTCCTCAGAAATGCGATTGGCGGGTAATATGCGAACACATCTGTAGCATTCATTGTTTGAAGTTGGCCGCGTGTTCATGGAGTGCAGGACCCACTTCCGAATGGGTGGACTGCGAGTTGTTTTCTCACTTCAGTTGAAAATATAAGGTATTATTAAGTGGCGAAGCTTGCGAAGTCACTTATTGATTTCACGATGTCTGTCCGTCTGTCCATCCGTCTGTCCGTTTGTCCCACGATTATCTCGAGAACGGTTTCGAATTTTCAAATTCTGTTTTCAGCAATCGATTACTGATCACCCAGGCATCTGAACCTCCTATTTTGAAACTGATTGCTCAACGGCAACCGTTAGAAATCGCTACAAAGCTGATTGCTTCGTCACTTTGCTATGCTGTTAGCTTGGTAGGTTTATTTATTATAAAATTTTGATTGATAAGAAAAGCTGTTTGTTTTTGTGCGTTTTGTTGATTTATTATTTTGGTTTTGAGACGTTATGACAAAAAATAATAAAATATCAAATAAAATATTTAACGTTTAAATAAAATTTCAAATAAAATCTTTAAAATATTTTACGTTAGAAATAAAACATATAGAATCTTTTTTCTATGTTTCATTCTTAATGTAACTCCAAAAAATAAAAATTATAGCAAAGGTATTATTTTTATTTTTTACGTTTAGTATCAGACTTCCATTTTTTTTTACTTTATGACGTCACAAAAATTCAGTTGAATCAGAATGTCATTTTATAAATTATATGTTTTAATTTAGCTTTTGTAACAACTTAATTTGAAAATTAATTATGTGTTATTATAGCTATATGATATAAGTTTTTCTTAAATAAAGTTAAAAATATAAGAAGATTAACAATATCAGTAGTCCGAAACACTATATATTTTTCATTCAATTTTTATTATTGTCACATATCTTGTCCTTTGCAATAACATTACATTGTTGTGCGTAATCGAGTTATAAACGCCAAGCCGGATCACGTGTGCAAATGGCGTGTCAAAGTGTAAAATATGTTTTGAATATACGTAGTATCAACGGCGTACATCCACGGTGAAAGTGCCTCAACTCAAACTTTCACTCGACAACCTTGGATTACGACGCGGCTACGTAATGTTACCATATTATATCGCAAATATACTCTGATCGTATTCAAGACATTATAATTCCTCCACTGTCAATAATTTCGAAACATTTAGAACATCGTTTCCGAGATCGTTTTGTTAAATTCTATAAAAGAAATAAAACAAAAATTAAGTATAAAAAATTGGGTAAGATCTATCAGGGTTAATTCTTTATTATAGTACTAGTAAAAAATGTTCTTTTAATACAAATAAGGGCGAGATAAACAGGAACGCAGTCAACTTAAGCGGTGCTCTGGTTCATAGACAGTAGACACAAACATCCGTCTCAATTTAGAATCAAAAGGCCGCGGCTCTTCACGTTGACCAACATTGTGGCGAATGTTGTGGTCAATACCGATGGCCATCATATAGAGCGCGTTTGTGCTTCACTTGGTATGTATTGGAATGATGTCCCACAAGTTGGCGCGTGATTCGTACGGTGTCGGTTTTTTACAAAAGATCAAAGGGTTGTGACAAAGTTACGGCCTCCGCGTCCACACGTTTAGTTTGCTACGAGCTCCCAGAGTGATCTCACGCACCTGATTTAAATTTTATATTTACGCATCGTAACTAGTGTCTACAAAATGGCAGTAACAATGACCAATGAAGGAACTTTTTGCTTTATAGAGCTCTACCAAGCCGAAAATTGTTTATGAAACACAAGAAATAAAAAAAAAATTAATTTCTTTTTGATCACCCTTTTCATACATACATTCACGTAGTAGCGGTATGCTGTGAATAAATAAACCACAGCAGCCATTAGCGCCTCAATATCCATTTTAAAAAATTCGTTCGATCATTGGCCTGAACCGATGTAAACTGAACGACCGTCCAACGTTTCCAACGCCATCACAAACTCTTGGCTAATATATTTGCCACAATATTCGCCACAATATTGGCAAACGTGAAGAGCTGCCACGGCAAACCATGCGAAGCATTCTCAACATTATGCTGTCATTTTACGCTGGCATTCTGTCAGAGAGTGCTTCTTCTCCAGTCAATCCGACTCATCTATACTGCAGCAATAATACAGCTGCAGCGTGGGTCTTTCACGTATACAATTTGTATCAGATAATGCTTTTCTTCTGTAATTTAATATCAAAACCTGTTCAACGCATTTTTGATATTTATCTTTGGTTTATCCATAATAGATATCTACGGTTGTCAGATCTACTGAAGCAATACCCTCAATAAAGTGTTGTTCAGTGTTATTATTGAATATTTATATACTGATTTCTAAAACCGAGAAAGTTATATTCGACGCGTATGTTTTTTATGTGCGTTCAGCGATTTCTCGGAAACTGATGAACTACAATTAGACGTCGGCTTCTCCATAAGTAGGAAGGATTTGCTTTAATCCCCACGTTTGACGGGTGTATTGGCGATCCCATTAACACTGCAACCCGTCGCTGTTTTGGGTATTTTACGTCTGTCGTAAGCGTGATTGTCTTGGTACCTATTTATCCAACATTCCTAAGCAGAAAATTAGTTCTGCGGTGCAGTTGTGAACCAGACTGATAATGATATTTCCCTGTCAATTTAATGTAATTTTACGTTCATAAATTTCTATAATAAATCTACTTTACGTTTAAAACAATTAACTGTGTACCGACACGGTTTATAGATTTACATAGCGATGAATCCGAGCGGGTAATATTCCATTTTACGGTCGGCTATTATAGTAAATATTTTGTGGCGCCATTATATACTTAAATAAAACCCTTCAGTATTGACCAGGTTTTTTTAAGTTGAATTATTGTATTGAAAATCAGTATAATAACTCTCTTAGACTACTTTGTATTATTATTATGTATTTTTGTGCTTAGGTGGACGGCAGATGTTTTTATTGTAATATTTATATTTTAGGACTAGATAAACTTTATATTTCCTTAGGAATTACTAGGTGGTTGAACTCTACTAAGCGGTAAGACTAGTTTTCTGACTAGGAGTTTATCTGGGTGGGGAGGTACCACCCTCTTACCAGTTTCTGTTGCCAAATAACAGTTTTCATTGTACCAGGAATGTATAAAGTGCTAGTATAACTACAGGCTGTGAATTCCATCAGTTTTCTGGGGTGACAACGTATCTATATTCGTTCTATATGGCTGACTGAATCAAATTGTCGGTTTTCTTATAATTATTTCTTTTGGCGCTGTGGTAAGTTAGCATTTTAAATTGCAATTTACATTTTTATTGGTGCCGGCCATTGAGTTATATGTACTACGTAATAGAGAAGCCATTCCAAACAAATATTGTGTCTTACTCTTACGTCTTCGCGCATGCGCGGAAGTAGTAGTCGCTTGTGCGAAGACTTTAATTAGATATCAAATAAGATATTAATATAAAATAAATATAAGAATTTAATAGAAAATATCTTAATTTAATATAAGCAAACATATTTCTAAATAAAATGTAATAATACATAATTACTTTATGGAATTCACAAATCTTCAATTTACGCAATATTTAGTTTGCACGGATTAATATAATACGGAATAACCAACATGTATATATCACACGCAATGTTTCTAAAAAAAATCTGTAATTGAAAATCGATAGTAGAGTAAACTGATAAAAAACCCACATACAATACAAAAAAGAGCCTTTGAGAATACAATACAAAATTATTTTATTTTAACTCACGTCTAGAATGTTTAAATTTCTCTAAGGTAAGTCGTTGTCGTTTCTTATTGCTTTTTGTATTCATCAGACGGAGTTACGTAAATGTCATGTAGAAAAGCGTCTCACGTTAATTTATGCCCGCTTCAATGCGTCCAAAGCAAACGAATTCCTAACGGACCTCACGGATGCTCAATGAATAGGGTATTTTTTAAATAACTTTTTTTCAGTCTATGACAATACTTTTAATAACGGCGATTAAACAGTATACCATTTATTATACAGCAATAAACGCTAGAATGACATCATACTTACTGCCATATAAACCACAAAAAAAAACCTGTATGAACACTGTAATAATTGCCGCTATCCTGGGAACGATATTGATGGCTTGTTTAGATGGTTAGCGATACGTTGTGTGGCCGTTTTGAAATAGTTTAAGAATTCTTTTCTCGCGGTAATAAAGTATTGCAGAAGAACAGAAATTTCCGGCCATATTCTTTCGTGGGAATCGCTTAAGGAGTTTATACTTCATTATCATGAATAAAAAATAAAGCTTAAGGCTTTTGGAAACGGTGAAGCATCCGCCGCACTGCCCTAGTGTTGATGGACTTCATAATAATATATTATTATCCTCTTAATCTTTTCAGTTGGCCAGTTTTCCAACGGAAACAACGAGCACCAGTGACGGTAAGTGGTTGCTGTGGCCCATAGACATCTACATCTATCTTCGTTGGAGAATTAAAATGCAGATGCGTTGTTAGCCGTGAGGACTAAGACAGAATGCCTCTTTTTCAGTAAAATAGGTCATTACTGTCGTGTTTTCAATATTTAATACAATCGCTGATTTTAACCTTTACTACCGATGCTCATCATCATTATAATCATTACAGCCCTAATGATTAGTTTCATTTAATTCATTACAGCCCTTTTCAAGTCAACTTCTGAGCATAGACATCCCCCGAGGAATGCCACAAAGCACGGTCCTGAGCCACGTGCATCCATCGACTTACTATTCTGGTTCTATTGCGGATATTCTCATTTCTAAGTTTATCACGCAGAGAAACCCGAACATAGCTCTCTCCAAAGCTCGCTGAGCGACCTTGAGCTTCCTAATACGGCTAGCAGTGAAGGACCACGTCTCTTATCCATAAGTCAACACTGAGAACACACACTGATTGTATAATCTTGTTTTCAAGTTTTGAGGTATACCTGATGAGAAAATGTGTCTTAATCTCCGGAACGCTGCCCAGCCGAGTTGAATCCGTCAAAGTTGGACTAACATAGTCGGACTATTTGTCCCAGGTAAACATATACGTCAACAACTACTGGCATAGGTGTGACATGGACGTTACAAGTCACCTTTGTTTTGTCCAGGTTAAGACTTAACACCTATCCGTTGCGAGACACTATTGAGGTCATTGAGCATAGAGCTTAGATCCTCCAGCGATTCTGCCATAAGTACTATATCGTTGCAAATAGAAGACGAGTGATGTACTGGCCATTAATGTTAATACCGTATTCTTTCCAGTTCAGTAGCTTAAAAACGTCTTCCAATACAGCGGTGAAGAGTTTCGGAGATATAACGTCACTCTGTCTTTCACCTCTCTGCAGTTGGATAGGTTTTGTACTTTGGTTCTGTACTCCTATAGTCATAGATATAACGACATTCAACTCGGCAGTGCTAAAGGTACTGCAGCGCCACCCAAATTTTGACAGAATGAAAGGCTTTTTCATAGTCCACATACGCAAGACAAAGTGGCAGATTGTACTCTTCGGTCTTCTGCACAATTTGCTGAAGGGTATGTATGTCGTCTATGGTACTTAAATCTTTTCGGAAATGGGCTTGTTCTGGAGGCTGGAAGTCTACGTGCGACACGATTCGTAATTGAATCTCAAAAACAGCACGTAGACGCTGCTCAAAAGGGAATTGGTCAGTAGTTCTTTAAGATAGCGTTGTTGCCTTTCTTGAAGAACAATACCACCGCACTCGTGTTCAACGCCTCCGGAGTAGTACTACCTTTGAGGACGGAATATATAATGAGCTTCTGAAAGAGTTCAAGTACTGGTTTTCCATCCACTTTCAGAAGCTTCGATGTAATTCCGTCCTCGCCCGGGGCCTTGCCGTTTTTAAGGTGCTGGAAAGCCATTCTAATCTCGCTCAGACAAACGTCCGGGATATCATCGGAATAGTCTCGGATAAGACTTGTTCTTGGATCGTTATTCTCTACTTACACATGCGTGGAGCTCCAACGATGACGTATACAGCTGCCCATAGAACTTCTCAATCTCATTCAAAATATCAGGTATACCGGAAACGATGCTGACACATTTGGTCTTCAGCTTCAACAATTGGCTCTTTCTGGCAGACAGATCTCTGACAAAAACTTTAGATCACTGAGACATCACTGAAGAGTTGCCATAATACATAAATTTTTACTCTTTTTTTCAATTTTTCTACTTTTATGAAAGTCTATGATTTAGTTTATTTATTTTTAATCTTATTAATATAAAATACAACCAAAAGTACAGAAATAAATATTAACCTTTACATTTTTCGAACAAATTAACTTTCACGCTATAAAATCTGTCAAATATTACACCTCATTTTTAAGTGGCACCGCCCTGTTGGCAGAAAAAGTCGTGGATGCCCTCATTTAAGTGATTCGTCAAGATAACCCAAGCAGATGGTAGCACCTAGCTATCTGCCCTATTGAAATTTGGATATTTTTTATTTCCAATAGCCTCGTCAATCATCATTAGTAGGATGAGGTGTTCTTTTGTTAGGTTCTGTTTGTGGTTTATCAAATCTAATATAATAGCGGAGATGATCTTAAACATGTTTAAGGACTGCAGAAATTGTCATAAAGCACCTACGCTTTGGGAAGTGCAGTAATAATGTTGATGATGATGATGAATATCTCAACATTTTAATTAACATGAAATCCAATATGGAACTAATGTACCCTCAATTGCACTCAAACAAAATCAACGTAATCCTCGAGAAGCTCATTAATTCACTTGTTTAATAAACAACGTAACGAGTATTTACCTACACAACCTTTAATTGATTTAAATGTGATTAATTATATTGCGATAGAATTACGCTCTCCTTGAATTTCCAATGTAATCAGTGTTAATACTGAATGAAAATCTAAACATAATGGGATCAAAATGTAAGGGACACAACATATAAATGACGCTTCCACTCGAGAACCTCTCTTCCCCATCGGTTGTCGCTTCTTCGAGCTATATGGTCGTTCCATTGCCGTTTCAGCTTACTAATCCGTTGGGCTAGTCGGATACTGTAATTCTACTGCGGATATCCTAATTTCTAAGTTTATCACGCAGAGAAACACTGAACATAGCCCTCTCCAAAACTCGCTGAGTGACCTTGAGCTTCGTCATACGGCCAGCAGTGAAAGAACACGTCTCAGATCCACAAGTCATCATCGGCAACACGTGTTGATTGTACAAACTTGTTTTCAAGTTTTGAGCTATACCTGACAGAAGATGTGTCGTATACCTACTGACTAGTCGAGCTAAATCCGCTGATTGACCTCTAGATTGAAAAGGAACATGTTGGGTTCCTATAATGAGTATAATTGAATTCGAATAGAAGTATACCATTTAAGACTTTAGAGTTAATATAATTGGTAGAACCACTCGGCAGCTATATTATGGTTGTAGTATGAATAGGTCGGGCCAACCTTGGAACGAGCACGCTCTCATGGTGACGCTTCATATGGTGAGTGTAAAGAATCGGAGACCCTTTTTACTGGAAAAGAGTCGTTCCATCTTTTAGTTTTGAATGTGGGTCTCCATCGACGGCAGGGGGGTTCAGGCTTTGCGTCGGTCACAGACGACGAGCTCGCCAATGGCTTGTCGTTGTTGCTTGTGACGGAGGCACTAGGTGTCACAGAGCTACGCTGGAGCTAAATTATGGTTGTGCCACGAACGGGTCGGCTCGACCGGGGTATAACCACCCTTTCACAGAATACCAGCGTAAAATAGCAATCAATGCTGGTTTCGTATGGTGGGTGTAGAGAACCGGAGACCAAAAAGACAATTTTTGAAGAGGCCTATGCTCAGTAGTGAACATATTAGGCTGTAGAGAATGATAAATTAATAAATATTACAAGAAGTGTATTGCCCTAAAATGCCAAAATATATGATACCTGCGGCCCTGTTCCGCCGTTTTTTCTTCAGCCAGAGGAATCTTGAAGTTTTTTTTGGAAAGCATAAAAAAATAAATGAATTTTATTGTCATACGTCGAAATGAAAAGACTATAATTCATTTCATTTTATATCGCTAAACTTGCACTCAAACCTTTCCTTGAGTTAATCCGAGTATTATATACAGCTTAAGCCAGGCTTTTCTAATTGGTTAGTAAATGAAAACCTTTTTTTTTAATATTATATTATTATGTGAGTGGTAGATTATATTGTCGGAGACTGAGAAAATCTATCGAAATAAAAAAATTGCCGCAATTCACTGTCAGCTTTCGATTTAGTGTCTATTTTGACTAATTTGCTTATTATTAGCTTTATTAAATCTGAAAGAAGCGAAAGAGGTATGTAAGGATCATGACACTTGGCGATCTGTTCTCTCTGGCTACCCCGTCAGGGATTGTGCGTGAAGATAAGTAAGTAAGTAAGTATTAGCTCCTAAACTACAAAATCGATTTCCGCGAAAATAAAATAAGATGTTTATTTTGTTATTAAAACATAAGATAAACATTCACGCCTGTCACCCAGAGATACGCAGAGACTATGGACTACCATTTGGCACGATCCTCTCTCACCTCCTCCACATCCATATACCTACGCATACACGGTCGTCGGTTAAGGGTACTCTTAATTTGGCCCATTTTCAATATATCGCGTTAAATTGGTTTCGAGATGTTATCATAATTTTCTCGGGATATGCGGCAATTGTGTTGGCAGTTCAAACAAAACCTGAATACCTATGTACACTGACACGTGTCAGATATTACATTTTCTAAATAAGAGTATGTAAAAAAATATGGGTGTCAGCACCGACGCGTGACGTTTTAAAATATATACAATGAGGGCATCCACGACTTTTTCTGCCACCAGGGCGGCGCCACTTTCGAGTGAGGTAAAATATTTGACAGATTTCATAGCGGGGACGATAATTTCTTAGGAAAATGTAATCTTTAAGGTTTCTTTCTGTGTTATTAGTTATATTTTATATTAATTACATTAGAAATGAATAAACCAAACTATAAACATAACTAAAAGACGACTTTTAAAAAAAAAGAGTTATAATGTGCAAAAAATTAAAAATCAAACCACTGACGCATTGTGTTATATATTAATACTAGCTCGCCAGTCAGACGTTGTTCTGCCCTTTCCAACGACCCTTCCTATAAAAATCCTTAAATTCGCAATAAAAATTTTTGAGGGTGATTTATCGAAATGAAAACTATCCTATCTTTCAAGTTGGACCAAAATACACACAGTGTGCTAAATTTAATTGAAATCAGTTCAGTAGTTTAGGAGTCCATCGCGGACAAACAACGTGACACGTAATTTTTATATATAAAAGATAATACTCTAGACAATGATAAACTATTATTTAAAACTAATTTCTCAATTAACTGACACTGTGTAACAAAAAACTTTACCTCAGTCGCTAGTAGCGACATCTGGTGAGTGGAAGATTATTAGCCCTCATAGGCAAAGGAAGTAAGTGAATACATTTATTTATATTGATTTGTATGTTCTTGGTTGCAAATTATTTTAGATGCATATGTGAACGTGTAGATTTATGAAGATTATATATTATAGAATAAATATTATAGAAGACAATAAGCATGGGTTTAGCTTGGTTTGCCGTCACTAGAAATGTATATATTGAACATAGAACTCCCCATAGTAATGCCACAAAGCGCGGTCCTGAGCCACCTGCATCCATCGACTTCTTACCAGTTCGTCACTCAATCTAGTGAATGGCCACCCTACACTTCGCCAGCCAGTACGAGGCTTCCACTCGAGAACCTTTCTTCTCCCATCGGTTGTCGGTTATTCGAGTTACATGGCTGGCACACTGCCACTTCAGCTAATTAATCCGTTGGACCTTGTCGGTTACTCTGGTTCTACTGCGAATATTCTCATTTTATAGTTTATCACACAGAGAAGCGACCTTGACCTTCCTAATTCGGACAGCAGTGAAGAACCACGTCGCAGATCCGTAAGTCATCACAAGAGTTATGACGAAACTTGACGAAAAAATGTGTCGTATTTCCCGCCGAGTTAAATCCATCGATTGACCTCCCGATCGAAGTTGGACTTACCTAGTGGAATTATTTGCCTTGGTAAACAAAAACATTTTATTTTCGACTCTTTTTTAAAGTCTGTGTAAGTTTCACTTACCATGATAAGAGATAAAATCGAGTACAAAATACAAAGATCAATGTTACATAGCAAGTTTTATACCCAACTAAACAACTTTGTTAATGAACTTTGCAACCGTTTAGATCTCAACTCTGTTATTAGCGAAACCCCAGCCGTCGTTTATACCGAAGTTGGGTTCTTCTGGTTGTACCGACAAAAGAGGGCCTTTCCTCATTTATGTTTTTGGCGAGATATCATCAATTTTGAAAACTTTTGTCGTTTTATTAATCAGAGTAAATATATCATGACCTTTTTTCTTCCGTTATACTTACCACCAGATGTATTGTTATTTCGCTTTTTATTTCTTTAATAAAAAAAGAACTATGTTAGTTAAAATTTGGGATAAGTAAGTACTGTTTAGGTCTGATAGTCATAGTTTGTGTAAACATACACAATATCGGTGCATCGCCCTTTACTTTTACGAACTTCGCTGACACACTGCCGTATGTCTAGACTTTAGATACAATCATGTTTTCTAATCAGACCAAGTTTTTGACAGGGAGAGATTTTTATATTGTATGATTTTTAAGTGAGATTAAATTCGGTAGATTATATTATTAATTTGAATTTGAATATAGATAGGTATGTTGTTTTAAGAGATTTGTTAATCAGCTCGAGTAAATTACAAATCTACGTAGCAAAATGTTTATATATACAATAAAAATCCATGACAACAGAAACAATACTTTTGTTAACAAAAGAAAAAATTGCGTAAAAAGAAACGTCGAAATATATGATATGTTATATAAATATATTGAAAAAGATTTTTAAATACTTACATAATATATGTACATTAAAATTACTTGTCTAAGCGATAGACGTCACACTATCAATATTATTTCTAGACATGACTCATCCGACGATTTGAGAAAAACAGGCGCTATTTCACGTCAGAAGATTTTTTATATTATTTGCTTCTTTGCGGAAGTTTGGAAACTTTCAAATTTGCACAGCAGATTAGGCAAGCTTTAGCAAGCTTAGTAAGTTTAGACGCAAATTTTTACTATAGTATAACTGTATAATATGAAAACCGTAAATAGGTACCGGTAAATTTAATTTCAGCAATCGACAATTTTAAACAGGTCTCATATTATGTTAGCAAATAAATTGCAAGCAGATTTAAAAAATCTTACAAAGCAGAGTTAGATACGGGGATGTGCTATGCAACTTTATATTACACATAACATACATGTCGGTCTAAGCAAGGGACAGAAGAAAATTATTGTTGTTCCAAGAAAGTTGTGCAGTGCCTATAGATTTGTATCAGCAATAAATGAATAGCTCCATTGAAGCAGGCCATCGTAAAGAAACCGTGTTTTATTACTTATCACTACTTCTCAGTACTTCGCCCGCGAAAGTTCACATACTACACCATTAAGCAACCTAGGTTGGTAGGTACAGGATAGCCTTATTGTGCATATTGGAAGGCAAGTTGTGTGAGAGAGATAGTGAATAGCAGCTGCATGTGAGCGGGTCTATGTGTGACCTTGATATATATGGATTGAGAGTCACACCGAGACGGTGCGACGTGTGTGCGTTGGAGAGTACTAGGGAGACAGAAATACAGAGAGCTCTGCATAAACTCGTCCATAAGAAAATGATCCATTTATAATTTGACTTAGAAATCGGTTCTGCTTGCAAATGTTTTGATTGAAAGTAGGTAAGTTAATTTACACAAATAGAATCTGAAATATGACTGTTATGAATTAAATTAAGTTTATTTTGGAATCGTAAGATTTCAAAACGTTTTCACCTGTAGATTGTGATCAGAATATCAAGTGAACTTAGATCAGTAGTAGAGTCAAGGCCATAACCCTATATATACACAATTCTGGTAATACAAAAATGTCAAACAAAATTTTTTGATACTTTATATTCTAAAACAATTCGTTCAAATTTTGTACTTAAAATCTACGACTTTAAAAATAGACAGTCAAAAAATTTTTTATGCTATTAATGTTATAGCACTTATATATAAATATATAATATTTTTTTTACTAAGCTAGTGTGATTTGACTTTGCACAACTTTTTATTAAGTTTTTTAGTCCATACCCATTCAATCTCTATATTTAAACTTTTTTGATCTCCCCAAAACTACAAAAATATAATATGTAAATAAATGTAAAAAATATATGTATTTAATAAAAATCGAACATATGGACAAAGGTTGCGTGAAAAATAATTGGCTCTATATAAAAACATAATGATGGCACTTAATTGTTATTTAAATTTGTACATTGAAGAAATTACATTAAGGAAACCTTTCAAAATTAAACAAAGGCTTATTATTTTGCTGTTATTTTAAGAACACATTTTATAGGTTCGTTTTTATTTTATTTTATTTATCTTAAGAAAAAAAATGCACAAAATCGAACTGTTCAAAGCTCGGGTCCACTCCGGCCAGTACCCGCTGAGACATCTCTGAGATTCGATGTACGTCTTTTATTTTAAAATTCTCCCCAATTATGTACACATATTATATGTAATTCATTATCACATATTAACATATATGTAATTAATTTCGATTTTCTACAGGATAGGTTTCACAAAATGTGCGCAGGAATTACATAACTAGATTCCTCTCACTTCATTCGAAGCAAACGGTTTGCTTCATTTATCGTTATTCGTACAGCAAACAAAGCAATGGAATAAGTTGCCAGCATCTGTCTTTCCATCCGATTACAATGCAAGAGTGAATAGGCTTTTGCTAAGTCAGTGTGATTTATCATCTTGGGCTGGGTCACCACTTACCATGAGGTGGGGTAGTAGTCAAGCACTTGCTTAAAATAGTTAAAAAAAATAAACTAATTCGCTAGACACAATTGCGGGGAGCGAGTTAACGTTTTCATAATTACAAACAATACTATTAAAGGGCCTTAAGAGAAAGAATATTGGAATGAGGAGCGTGTATTGCTTACGACGTGTAAATTTGTTGAGAAAATTTCAACCCTTTGAGTAAGAACAAACTTAAGTATGCGCTTTAGATAGCTTGTACGTGTCGCGGTTGACAACGAAATGGATTCGGAACGATCCGGCGACAAGTTTTTTTTTTCAATACCGACAGAACACGTCACCGAACTACGAGTTCCGGGTTCGCGACTGTATTATTAAAAAACATACTTTAAAGATTTCGCCATTATTAATTTCTGCATCGTGTTGTATTTATCTCATCGACCATTTTGTATTTCGTACGGTCGTGAAACTTGTGAATTAAATAGCTATCATAACCATGTGATAGTTCCACGCTATATATAATAACCTTTTAGCTGAGTTCAAAAAAGGAGGATGTTAACAGTTGACAACAAGTTATACGTGGTAGAGTCATGCAAACGTGGTAGAGCCATGCTGCAGCTACATATGGTTGTAGCACGAATGGGTCGGCCCGACCGGGGTAAAACTACGCTATCACAGAATATCAGCGTAAAATAGTAGCTCAATGCTTCTGTATTTCATATGGTGAATGCTCTACATTCTTAATCGAGGAAATAATTGTGGATGTCTATTGGTCGCAGTATCGACTTACCATCAGGTAGACTGTACGCTCTCTTGTTACCTTTATTCTATAGAATCAAAAAAATTCGCATGTGCTTTTTGGTACTTATATTACGCGATATCCTTGTCAGTTTTAAACCAATTTTGATGATTCTTTTTTATAATTAAGTAGATATTTAACTTCAGGAGTAGTGGATGGGAGTATTACAAATTGGAAAAAATTCTACCCATAACGGCGGCAAAATAGGGGAAGAAATTTTTTATGGAACTATTTAAACGACATTGAGATTGTGATATTCTCAAAAGGGTATTTTTTTTTAAAGGAAAAGCCAACTAGAACAACTAAAAAAAGTAAAAATAATTTCACGTTCTGAAGTCGGAGGCGGAATATGACGGGAACACGAATATGTTATTTAAATTTATTTCCGCCGCCGAAATTGTAATGACTTATTTTTATTTAGAAAATGGGCCCAATCAGTTACAAAACTCAATTATACTAATCGGAATATTAGGTAAATTATAGGGCAAAGCCCTTGAAGTAATTACTATATTATATTCGGTGAATACATGGCCTACAATAAAGATGTACTTATTCAAAATTTTGACGAACAATGAGATGAAAACTCTTTAAATAGAAACTTAATTAATTTAAGACAAGGGTACGAAACACCGCAAATATCTCATGAACGTTGTCTTAATCTCTCAAATACAATAGTTAACTACATAAATCTACACACTGATGAACAGGTTGTTAAAACTTGTAAAATTTATTTATTTACTTCACAGACCCTAAAAACATGTTTAGCTGGGTTAAAAGAAACAATTGGTTTTACCGAGTGGGCTATGCTATATGTAATATAAATTAGCATTACATCCCATTTTACCACGGTCACTTTCTTGTTTGTCTGTTGTCCCAAGTGAAATTTAGTAATTGAGTTCAAACTAACTTCCAGATGATCTGTAAACTTGAAATTTTGAATATAGCTCAAATTCTGACGACAATGCAATAATATGAAAAAACACGTGGTATTTTTTTGTTTTTATTTCGAATGCACCAAAAAACATGTTAATCAGAACACTATTAAATTAAATTTTTCTAGAAACCAATTCCATAATGTTCATAAACATCCCTTCCTTAACTGGCAAAACTAACGTCCAATTTTCAACGAAAAAAAATCGCAGCAACAGAACTTTTTTGAACGAAAACCTAAATACATTCCTCCGAAGCCGGAACCAATGAGTAGAGTTTTCACTATAAAATCGGAAAATAATAACTTTAAAATAAACCAGGGCAATAAGAATAATAACAATAGCTTGCAGCTCGTGAAACTTTGTGATAGACCCAGGGATGGGTTTAACAACCCTAATTACTTTCGCAATTTAGGATATTTCCCCGATTACGTCATTGAGGAAGTAAACACTAATGAAGTTGACCAAAATCAATATCTTAATAGCGATATGACGGAATATGATACTGCTAACCCATCTTACTTGTAACGGTTACTGTGAACAGACTGATAACGAGGCTTCAGCTGCTGAATAAGCTGAGCCTGTAACTAGTGACCATATGCAGGATTTTGGCGAGATCGAGGACGATGAATATACAACGCTTAATATCTTCATCAAGCAACAATTTTCTTACATTAAAATTAAACCCCGCTGAAATTATTAATAGATACGTGAGCAAATAAATAATTTTTGTCACCTATTGTGGTTGCTAGTTATTTCCTTTAATATAGAACTAACAACGAACTATTTTCAGTCACCAATTTTCACTCCACCACACACCATAAAAATACCATTGAAATTGCTACTTTTGACAAATTTAATGACAGTGAGTGGAAAAATTACATTTTTTAATGTAATTTTTACCAATTTCATTACATATTTAATGGTCTTATGCCTAAATACACAAACGCTGCTCAATTTTAAGACGCCGGGAAGTCTCGTTCTGTCTCAGTCACTTTAAGTCAAAGTGACTGTGACGCCACGAGACTTAGCGACATCTTACAAATGTTACAAACGTCGTTCGGCATTCAGTACCGCGAATGTGTAATTGAGTCACTTTACAGGAGAGACAAAAAACTGATTTATTTATAATGTACGCTTTATTATTTGTTGGAAAGAGTTTTTTAAGTATTTCTAAATCTATTTTTGAAAGGTTTTTGGTCATATTTTAAATACAAAATCGCGTATTTGATTGAATACTATCGAAACAACAAAAAATAAAAATTTGCAATATTTTCACATTCGCGGTACTGAATGCCGAGCGAAGAAATGTGAAAAATTAAAAGCTAAAGTTAACTTATCTAAAAAATAAAAGTTTTAAAAAAAAACTTCGCAAACATCCGATCTATAAAATAAAATGATGTGCCTTACCTAGTATGAAGAGAACCTCCTGCCCTCCCTCAATTGCGTGCACTATCCCCGTCACCACTAATCCCAACACCACTACCCCCAACACCACTACACTAGGAAAGACACACCACTGACGACAATACGACACGTGTTTCGCCTCTACACGAGGCATCCTCAGATGATGAAGACTCTACGGTGGCTCACCGTTAAGGGAGGGAGGGGGTAGTGGTGCTGGGATTAGTGGTGACGGGGATAGTGCACGCAATTGAGGGAGAGCGGGATGTGCTCTTCATACTAGGTAAGACACATCATTTTATTTTATAGGGCGGATTTTTGCGAAGTAATTTTTTTTTAAAACCTTTTATATAATGGATTTCCGCAAAGTAACGCCTGATTCTATTAATTATATTATCAAAAAAAAATTATGGAAAATGCCTCCAATGATATTAAAGTGTTACAAACTGACTAGTTTATTTAAAGCAGCTTCAAAAGGCCTTACCGAGGATTTTAGGTTTAGATTTACCTACTAATTCATATGACTATGCAAGAAATACATTTAATTCCATTATATTATACTTTAAGTAAAACTAGGTTTAAGCGAGGTTTAATAAATGTTCTTGGTACGATCATTCGTAGTATAACTGGGAACTTGATAAAAATGACGCTGTAACATAATAATATAACAACACTATTAAAATGTGAGTCAAGCCCAATTGAGTTCACGTACTTTGCTAATAAGGCTGTGTGGTGAGTCTTAATAAGAAATGTTTAGATAATTATTATAACGTTACGATTAGCAGTATTATTTATAATCATAGGCGCATCAGTAATAAAATCTCTAACATTATTCGACGTATAAATAATTCTGAATACCAATTCGTTTAGTATGTAAGAGTAGATATTAAAATATAAACTAGTTAAGATTTTAGAAATTATGTTAAATACAATATTAAATTTAGAAACTGCTACTTTCCTTTCACCTTAGAATATTATATTGTATATAGTATGAAAACATTGACTATTTTATACAAATTTGGGAAAAAATATTATGTTCTTGAAAAATTAATTGCAACTGATCTAACTGAATTTTGCCTCTATTAGATATAGCGTAATATTATAAGGTTAAACTTTGGTTTTATGTTAAAAAAACTTGAAGCATTGCTAACCCCTGAAACTTCATCCCTTTCATAGGGGGGCAATTAAGTCGGCCCTCCATATTATGTCGTAAGGAAGTTACCGCCATCTGGGCGGTTATATGGTTATATATATGGCTCTATTATATTATGGTTAACTTACAGAATACCAGCGTAAAATAACAGCTTAATACTACTGTGTTTCGGAAGGTGCATTATTATTATTATTATTATGAACTGTATTATTATTTTATGTATTATTATTTTGTATGGGAATATAGAAAAGTGTTGTTTTAAGACTTTTTCAGGCAATTTTTTAAATTTTTCTCTTCGTAAGAACCATCTTCTTACTTCAAGGAATATTATAAAAAAAGAATTAGCGAAATCGGTTCAGCTGCTCTCGAGATTTGCGCTTAGCAACAATTTCAACGATTCATTTTTATATTATAGATACGAGAGAGAGATAGAGCGTTATATTTTTGTGTATGTATATATATATATATATATATATATATATATATATATATATATATATATATATATATATATATATTAATACAAATAAAATTTTCGCGAAATGATGTATGTCATAATTTATAAAAAAAATACTGCTAAACATTCACGGTATCCCCCAAGAAATGCCACAAAACTTGGTCCTGAGCTACCTGCATCCATCAGCTACCTGTGTGTTTCATAAAGTCGTTACCGCATCTAGTAGGGGGTTGTCCAGCACTCCGCTTGACAGTATGGGGCTTCCACTTGAGAACCTTTATTCTCTATCGATATATTCATCATGCCACTACAGTTTACTGATCCGCTGCGACTACTCTAGCTCTTTTGCGGATATCTTCGTTACGGATTTTGTGCCGCAGAGAAATTCCGAGCATATTCCTTTACATCGCACGCTGAGTAGCGTGCTTGAGCTTGAGCTTCCTCATACGCCCAACAGTGAACGGTCACATTTTAGTTCTGTAAGTCATCACTGGCAACAAGCAATGGTTGTACACTTGCGTTTTAAAATTCTGAGGAATATCAGAAAATAAGATTTGGCGTAGTTTCCCGAACGCAGTTGCAGAGTTGGATTCAACGGTTTACCTCTTGGTCAAATTTGTACTTACCAAATCGGACATTTTATTCTAATACTTTGAGTGTAGCGTTTCTAATGATAACTACGCGTAGATATAACATGGACGTTAGACATAAGTTTATTTAGATATTGTTTTACTTTATTAATTTATTTACATAGGTTAAATCCCAAAGAAAAAATGTTCTAACTTAGAGTAAAGATCGGCCAACCGCCCAGGTACTTAATTTATGATACAAGAATAAGTACCTCCTAAACACTGTTTTAAGAGCATACATTAAATTACCACCGACGGCATTCCTTTTCAAAACTTCCGAACACACACAATCTGACAAACGCCGTTACCCTCAAAGTTACGATGCAGAACAAACGCTTAGAAGTATGTACATATCACATGATACAAGGAAGTAATTTAAAAAGTACTTGCCAGCAATTCTTAGCAACTTAACACTGATGTATTTCGTATGGTGAGTGTAGAGAACCGGAGACCTTTTTACTGGAAAATAGGCATTCCATCTTAGTCCTCACGGGTGACAACGCATCTGCATTTTAATTCTTTATTGAGTTAGATGTGTATATTTATAGGCCACAGCAACCACTTACCATCAGGTGGACTGTGTGCTCGTTTGTCACCCTATACCATAAAAAATCTCATTGTTGTTTTTATTTATCGAGAAATAAAACTATGACGAGTAATATAAATTACGAAACTTCATTGCCCTTTGTCACGCAGGGGCGACAATGTACCTGTTGCTTACATTATTTAAACTTAAAATATAGTATTCTCTAACACAACGGCTCCAACATGCAATATAATAATACTCTTTATTGTACAATACGTTCATATTAATACAAAACATTCAAACATTTAACCGTGTAGTGACGGTCTATGAATATCGTATAAGTAAGCGTGTAGTTAGACGTGACAAAGGAAAAAAAAACCGGCAAAGTGCGAGTCGGACTCGCGCACCGAGGGTTCCGAACAAATCTGTAGGTATATAAGTTTAAAATTATATAAAATATTTTTATTATATGATGTCACTAAAAATTTATGCTTTTCGCAATTTTTTTCTTTATCTGTGCTATAAAACGTTGCTTCGTACCAACTTTCAAGATTCTGAGTTCACGGAAAGTACCCTGTAGGTTTTGATTCCCTTGCGAATGTCGAAAATTGACGACATAAACGGCTGTATCTTTTGATTGCGTTGGCTTAGAAGTTTGATTTTTTCACAGCTCTAAGGGACCGTAGACTTAAGTAATTGATATGAATTTCAGCTTGATACCTCCAAGCGTTCCTGAGAAAAAGGATCTTGACAGACAGACAGACAGACGGACAACAAAGTGATCCTATAAGGGTTCCGTTTTTTCCTTTTGAGGTACGGAACCCTAACAAATCAGAAGATGGGCGGCAGCGTCTTCCTTCTAACTAGTAGAAGGTAAAAAAACTGCGGTTGTAAACCCGCCTGCCAAGCGTGGCAAGAAAGGCAAAATTAGGAGGCAATTTACGAAGATGGCCTTCTTAATATATTAAGCGATGGACTTTGATGTGCTGTAACGGTGTGTCGTGTTGTGGCGGAGTAAGAATATCCACTACCCCATATCATTCCGTGGGTGTAAAAAGAAGCGACATAGGGAAACAAATTAGGAGGTGGGTGGCAGTGTGGCAAGCGTCGCAACTATAGCAAATATTCCCCCTGTGAGACAGTCTATGGGGCAGGCATATGTTCAGCAGTGGACTTTAATAGGCTGTAACAGTAACGGTAACAGTAACGGTATACATTTAGCAAATAACATAGGAAATAATAGCAAAATAAAAATGTTTTATTAAAAAATTAAACACACAATAAAGAACCTTAAATCTAACCAGGAGTTTGTTTTTATCGAAGCGTAATAAAAATAAGCTTCAAAGACAAAATAATCTCCAAAACTACCAATTCCTTCGCATCTTTAATATAAATTTTTATATTATTGGGAATTTATATTTCACATATTTGCGGTAAGAATTTTTCGTATGTTATAAATATAAAAGCTTCAATATTGTGAATATGCGATAGAAAAAAATGTACGTGGTAGAACCATGCTGCAGCTATATTAGTAGTATAGTTGTAGCACGAATGGTTCTGCTTGACCGGGGAAAGACCACGCTCTCACAGAATAGCAGCGTAAAATAGCAGCTTAACACTGCTGGGTTTTGTATGGTGAGCGTAGAGAACCAGAGACCCTTTTTACTGGAAAAGAGGCATTCTATCTTAGTCCTCACGGGTCACAACGCGTCTTAGAATGAATGAATGATTTTTTTATTCAATATTGATTATTAAGTACATAATACTTATTGAATGTCATTTTTCATTTACCACTGGTTCAGAAAGTTTTGTTTAAACATTTTACATAACAATAATTTTGTTTATACAATTTTTAAATGAATTTTTAATAGAACCAGCATGGTGGCGATCACCTTATTTCCAGGAATTAATTTCATTCATGTATTCCTTGCTATTATAATAACCCTTTTTGTACAGTTTTTCTTTAATAAAACTTTTAAACTTGTTTATTGACAAACTTTGAACATGTTCTGGGATTTACCCCATAAATGGATTACTGATTCTGTGGAGTCTAGTAAATGGCATTACAAGCTTATGTTTGTTCCTAGTGTTTAAGGTATGAACATCCTTATTTTTATTAAAGCTATTTATGTTTTTATGTACATACATTACATATTCATAAATATATTGCGATGCAAAAGTTAATATGTTTATTTCTTTAAATTTTTCTCTGAGGAACTCTTTACAATTTAGGTTATAAATCGCCCGTACGGCTCTCTTTTTTCACTATAATGTCACTTAAGAGAGAGTTTTGGTGATATTTAGCGATCTGGATCTCGGTATCTATAAGACCTAAGAATTTGCTATTTAGACACATCAAACTTGGACTTATAATATTCAATTATAAATAATAATAAATAAATATAATATCTGTTTAAGCGAAAACACGATCCGATAAAAAGCTCGATTAAGAAAAAAGAAGAAAAACCTCGTTTTTCAATTATTTTGAGTTAGATCTCTGAAACTTTATGGAATTTTTTTTATAGGATAAGGGTGACGAACGATCACACAGTTCACCTGATGGTAAGTGGTTGCTGTGGCCCATAGACATGTATACCTATCTTCGGTAAAGAATCAAAATGCTGATACGTTGTCACCCGTGAGGACTAAGACGGAATGCCTCATTTCCAGTAAAAAGGTCTCCGGTTCTCTACACTCACCATACGAAACACAGTAGCATTAAGCTGCTGTTTTACGCTGGTATCCTGTGAGAGCGTGGTCCTTCCCCGGTCGAGCCGACCCATTCGTGCTACAACCATTAATATAGCTGCAGCATGGCTCTACCACGTAAAAAAATTGAATGATGATTTTTAACATAATAGATAGGTAATAATATTATCTCAAATCGTGACGATTTATTTGTTTATTTTTCTACGTGGTCTTCTCGTAATTAGCAATTATGTGATTTGACGCTTGCGTTATTTTATTCTAAGCTAGCACTCTCTTTCTGTGTCTTGTTTTGCACGCGCTAGTAATAGCGCTATCCTTTTCCATTTGTTCAATCAGTCCGCTACGGCATAAGTTGCAGGACGGATCTATGTTTGGTGACATTACAAAAAGAAGACTATTAATTCATATAATGATAAGTTATGATTGATAATTTTATTACTTGGTAATCTCTACTCTCTTTACTCAAACAAAATTGCTTTGACCTCGTGTTCCCGCGTGACCGCGAGCAGTAGTGTGCGAACGAGTGGCGCGGGGAAGTGGGGGTGAAATTAGAATTTGAGCTGAGGTAGTATAGGCTCTCAAAGCGCCTAGTCCTTTCCAAGTAATGCTTTCTTAGCAACGGATATGATGCCTGGATTTTTTAATAGATTTTTAGACAGCAACCCAAATTTCCATAGAATTGTTGCCGTGTAGTGGTGACGTAAGATAATTCACTATAGCTATTCTATTTCACGATAAAGTTTTGGCTTAGGCTGTTGCTAGCCGTCCACATACAGGGAGCGCTGTCGAGGCCTACGCACACTAACAAATGTGAAAAACTATACCCCATATCGTAAGAGGCTACAAAGGTAAATGGAACGGGCAAATGAGCGGCAGTATCCTCCTGATTACAACTCAATAATAATTAAAATAAACTGCGGTTGTCTACTCGCCCGCTAAAAATAGCAACTCTCAGGCAAACACCAGTCATATTCTATGAAGCAATAACATATGCTTATTTGAGGTTATAACCGTTTATTCGCGGTGTAAGAATATCCACTACCCCATATCGTTTCGAGGGTGTCGTAAGAGGCGGGAGAGGGAAAATAAAACAGGGTAAGGGTAGCCTCTTTTTTTCAAAATAATAAAAAGCTGCGTTTGCCAAGCGTGGCAACTAAGGCAAAATCCCCCCATGAGGCAATATATGAGGGAGGTCTATGTTCAACAATGAGCTTTTATAGGCTATAGTGGTTATATGAGGCAACATAATGTGCTGGACTAAGTTCAACTGCGGGCTTGAGCCGGGCCTTAATGACTGAATGAAAAATGTGACGGACACGAGTAATATTAAAAGTGCCGTGAAAAGAGGGAGAGTAATACACACGGCAGAGCCACGCTACAGCCATGACATGGCTCTACCATCTATGGTAAATACTACTCCCTCACAAAATACCAGGGTAAAATAGATGAGTGTGCACAAATCTGCTTGGCAGCTGGCACATCTATGGAAAGGTTCTTATATTAATCTATACTCAACACTAAAATAACATATTGTCGTGGGGGCTAAACTACAGTTGTTTGATTAGTCTCGCAATTTGGTTTTTTGCTTATTTTTGTATCATTTATTCATATGCGATGTCATTTTGTGAGTTTTTGTGCGCGCGCCCGCGAAAAATTTTCTGACTGAAAGGAAAAAAAATTGCAACACATATTATACCGGGCACAGCTAATTTAATTAAATAAAAAAATAAAGTAAAATAATAAGCACAGGTGCAGACGCTTCCAATCTTGTTTTATTTTCCTTTGTGATTCTGCCCGAAACTTCTTATTAAAGCCGTAGTCAAAAATAGATTACTTGTAATCTATCAACCTGTTTTCATGTCGACACATATTGAATGTTTTGTGTCGAAATCATTTGGTTACCAAAACTTGTTGTTAGACATGATTTGTTCTATGAAACGTCAAATATTTTTTTGTTAGTCATTGTTTGGCAATGCAAACGCAATACGGTACATTTTCAAAAAAGTGAATTTTAAACATGTTTTTATGTGAATATTTCGCCAGTGCAAACTCACGGCTACACCGCTAGTACATTGTTACTGTTACCTGTTCATCATCACAAATAATATACAACATGTAACAAAAACCCTATGATTCCCATTAAGTGTGTTATATGAATCAGTATTCAAACGTGTAGAAATCACTTTACTTTAGAAAACTGAACAAAAGAAAATTATATTTAATTTAATTCTATTTGCAACTTGCATGTGTTTTTATTACCTCTGCATTGCCCGGGAAGTAACAGTATTGTCAAAGACTCCCCTTGTGTGTTACGTGTCAGTTAGAGATAATGAAACGACACACAATTTTCAAATAAAAAATATTTAAATTATTTTTAATAGTCTACTTTTCTGAAGGTAAGTTATTTCTATACGTTTAAATACTAATTCTGATAAAGGGTTTTTGTTACATGTTATAATTGTAATAAAATAAAAACATTTTAACAAAGCTCCAAATACTAAACTTTCTGAATAGTTTCTAGCTTAATCAATAAATTAATTAAATTAATTAATTAATTTTGTTCGCAGAATTTGTAAAATAAGAATTCGTAAAAGTTTCACGACTCTAAAAATACCTTCACGATACAGAATAAGTGCAAGAGTAAATTTCATTATGTATTAAACTCATTTAAACTTTGAAGTGCTTGGCTATCAAGTATTAATTCATCTTACTATTTTATATAATGCAAAATATGTATCCTGGAGGCGTTTTACAAACAAAAATTAGTACAGTGCAGTTGATAGTAACGTGGGCACAGACTTGCTGTGCAGCGGGTTCAATTCCCGCTCGAAATCGGTATTTGTATGGCCCACAAATAATTGTTACGAGTCTGAATATTTGTCTTTATACAAATTATTTAATATTTAAACAGCTTTCACGATAAGAAATTGGATATGAATTGCATGTGGGCAAGACCAGATTGTGTGTAGGCCATACAAACAATTGTTCACTGCGGTATTCGAGCACGCGTCCCAGCAGTGCCGAAGCCAAACGCAACCAATGCGCTACCAAGCTGTCTTTACATTATAGCTCTAATTTTTCACTTTAAGATTTCCACTTATCTTGTCACTCACTGTTACTTGATTTTCCCTGTCTTGTCTGACAGGTTGATATATAGGTTTTTTTGTCAAAACAATATTCACCCGATTTTTTGGAGAATCATTCGCAATTTTCTACACAAGCAAAATGTCATTGTCTATACAAAAAGCTATCAAAATTAATTTAGCTCTTTGTTTGATAACTTAGCGTAATTAATAATAATTTAAGGTTTAAGGTAACTCTTATTACTCTCATAAGTTTGTCGTGTCTTTAATAAAACATCTTCATCATTATAACTTTCAACGTCACTCTATTACGCTGTGGAGTATATTTAGAATATTAAGGCTAACCAAAAGCTTCTTAGGGAGGCTCTTAAAACTGTTGAGAGGATCATGATGAAATATTGAAAAAGTATGCGTAATAATATGGGTTCAGACTTTTGATTTAAAATTTTAAACTTTTTTTAAATTTAACCAATTCATAGTAAGGAAATTAAAATGGGTTTTTTCTTTTATCATGTTCTCATGAATCATAAAATGATAGTAAGATATTATTACGTAGATCTTAAAGAATATAATATGTTATTCAGCTTAGGCTTTTTAATAGAATAAAGGATTACACACTAGAACAGAGTCCTTAGTGAATGCTGTGGCCCATAGACATCTATATCTACCCTTGCTTGATTAAGAATCAAAATGCAGATGCGTTGTCACCCCTGGGGACTAAAATTGAATGCATTGTTTTCGATTAAAAGGGTCTCTGTTTATCTACACTCGCCATTTGAAACACAGTAGCATTAAGCTAATATGTCACGCTGATATTCTGTGAGTAAGTGGTCCTTTCCAGGTCAAGCCGACCCATTCGTTCTACGTCCATTATATACCAGCTGCATGGCTCTACCATATAAAAAATAGCAATATATATTTAGCTCTCATAAACATGCAAATATAAAACCACCATTGTAAAAAAAATATCGACAAGAAGCTCTAAAAAAAGTAAAAAATAAGAAAAGTTTGTAGATTACGTTCTGCCACAAAACTTATAAGTAAAGCATGTGGTAAAATATAATACTAATATACTCAGGAAGCGCGAAGTCTTTTACACGCCTTGTATTAACTTGAACTGTATGTTGCTATGTATGTTTTTTTAATAGGATAAGGGTGACAAACGAACACACATTCCACCTGATGGTAAGTGGTTACTGTGGCCCATAGACATCTACATCTATCCTAATTACGAATTTAAATGCAGATGCGTTGTCACCCGTGAGGACTAAGATGGTATGCATTATTTCCAGTAAAAAGGGTCTCCGGTTCTCTACACCCACCATACGAAACGCAGTAGTGTTAAGCTGCTATTTTACGCTGGTATTCTGTGAGAGCGTGGTCCTTCTCGAGTCGAGCCGACCCATTCGTGCTACAACTATAGTATTTATATAGTTGTAGCACGGCTCTACCTGTAACAGCTCCCCCTTAGTTGGTGGAGCGAGTAGATTAGTTTGTGTATTTGGAGCGTGTATTTTGCAGGGATGGTAGTTATGATAAAGATATAGAACGACGAGTGAACGCAGGAAATTGAGGGAATGGGGCTCTACACTCTATTGTGGAAAGTCAGAATGTGTCAGATTGTGGAAAGGCACGTATGGCAATTTACAATGCTGTGTTAGTCCCTATTTTAATGTATGATAGTGAAAGTTGGGTCTGGTAGAAGAAGCACGAAAGTAGAATAAATTCTGTAAAAATGCGGTCAGTAAGGAGTATGTTATGGCAAAATCTGAATGACAGGGTGAGAAATTGTGTGATAAGAGAAGAGTGTGGTTTGCAAGATGATATTGTGGCCAGGATTAAGAAACGAATGCTTCGCTGGTTTGCCCACGTAGAAAGAATGAATGGGGTAAGAGTGACAAAGCAAATTTATGTTGCAGAGCTGAACGGCAGAGTCGGAAAGGGTTGCCCTAGGCGAAAGTTTACCTATTGTACTATATGGATGTGGAGAAAGCGAGAGAGGTGTGTCAGGATCAGGCCAAATGGAAGTATATAGTCTCTGCCTACCCTTCTTCGGTGACAGGCGTGAGTTGTATGTATGTAATGTAATGTATGTATGTAATCCAAAACTAATTGTACCAATTTTTAAGTAACAAAAATCACTTAATTATTTTTAATCATACGAATATGAAATCGTCCTATAAAATAGAAAGTCGCACAAACACCTTATTTCACCCTCTGAGGATTTGAATTTTATCAAAATTTTACCGTAGTTAATGCCTACTAAATACGAGAAGAAGGCGTGCAACGTACCATCGACGTTCATGATAACCAATCTGAAATTTAGGTTTATCTATTTCGCATGCAGCGTCCGCTCCTTCTCGGTCGTTAGAGCCTTGTCTGAGAATCAGCACGTGAGTTTGGCATTTAAGGAAAATAACTGCCATGTTCTCTCTAGTAGTTAAAAGTTAAAAAAAGTTAAGTTACAGCCTATTTTACGTCACACTGCCGGGCACAGGCCTCCCCTCATTTCTAAGATGGTTTTAGGGCAAGGAAATATCCGCCACGCTGCCCCAATGCCTGTTGGCGAATTTCACATGTCTTCGATTGTTTTTCTTATTTCTCAGACATGCAGGTTTCCTGACGATGTTTTCCTTCACCGACGAGCACGTGGTAAATCAGCACTTAAAATTGCAATTAACAATTTCATTGGTGCCCGCGGGGATCGAACCCGGGATGCTCGCGTACTGTGAAATATACAGCGAGCGTTAACCATCTGAACTACCACGGCTCTTATTATATTTAGTAGTTACTACCCATTAATTTTCTCTCAGTTTATAATTTGCAATCGGGTCCCGCCTGCTACTAAACTTAATTTGGTTATCATAGTCATCATATCAGCTATCACAGTCTGTTCAACCGAAGTAGAGTTTACTTCGTTAATACTTTATTTCAATTTTGTTTCCTATTCTAAATCTTGTTTCAGTCGTTTTAGAAGTAATGAGCTTTTAAATTGTCTTCTTTGCTGTCGGGTTTTTGATTTTTTTTTATTATTTATTTTATTTTAGACTTTTTAGTGACCCGATACACTCTTATGAACTAAAGGATAATGGGATTTTGGGCCTGAAGTTAACTAATTGGTTTATACTTTAAAAATTGGCCATATTTTTCTTAAGTAAAATACAAAAAAGTTGCTCTTTTTACAATCTACCTTTCGAAAAAACAATAAAATAAGAAATAAGTTAGAAAATCGATTGTTATGTATTCTTTATGGCAATAAATCGATTACCATAAAGAATACACTAGTGAAATTCTCGTTTCTGAACGTTCTTCTTCCAATAGAGGACTTCTCATTTTGAAACTTGACTTGACAGTTCAAACTTCAAACTATATACTTAAAAGAAAAAGATAGATTTTCGATTCGATTTGAAACGAGCGCAATATAATCGATTCTAGTTTAAATTAAGCATTTTAATATCTATTTTCGTTTATTTTTCTGTGTTAACAAGGGAGATAAAAAATTGCGTACATATCTACAAAATAATAATAAAAAATACAAAATATCAAAATTCCAACAAGTAACAGTTACAACAACAATTCAAAAAATCGATATCCCTAATATTCGCTTTACTTAGTTGTTGTTGTTTTAACTTTAGTTTCACCATTTCGTTTCATTATTAACCACAGCTTCTTTGGTGACTTTATACTGATCCTGCTTTTATATCTTTAAGAATTATAGTGAAAAATAGCCTGTTACAGTGTAATAACAGTGAAAAATCACCTGTTACAGTGTAGGTAATAGATAATCTCACTTTTACTTATTCTACAATAACTCAGCTCCTTGATTAACAAATTTCGACGATTTCAAACGATTTTCAGCTCTCAATTGTTTATTTATTCGCTTTCAAATGGTCTTACTTTCATCTTGTTAACACTTGGGCCCAAGAATATATGGAGGCGTCTCCTTCTCCTTTCATATGATACGTATGTCACTCAAAAAGTTTTGAGATGCTCGAAATTTAAAAATGGAACGCACCCGTGTTATATGTTTCTAAAAAGCCAATCGCTTAATATTTTAAAAAAAACAAAGTTCTATTATATTTCGTGCAACGCTTCCCGCGCTTTTCATTTAAAACGATGGATTTAACCGTGAATATTTGCGCGCTATGATATATTATGATTTTAAATTTGATTTAACCGAACAATTAAATTTACAACGGTTACAATCAGCATTAGAGGACTCATCTTCATCACGCCCAACAATTTTTAGGTGGTTCGCTAAATTCAAAAGGCGTAAAATTAATCTTAAAGATGACCAAAGAACCGGAGCCCCACAAACAGCAGTAACGGCAGAAAATATATTATAACATTTCAGTAGTAAATATATTATTGACTACTGAAATGTTGGTGCGAGTAGATCCACGGGTCACATATACGGACATCGAAAAGATTGTAGGCATTAGTTCGGGGAGCATTCATACCATCCTACATCAACATCTTGGAGGGAGGAAGCTTTGTTGTCGATGGATTCCTCGTTTATTCTTCGAAAGCGAAAAACAGACTCGTGTGGATTGGTGACATGAAATGTGGTTACTGATGACGAGTACATGGATCTATCAATATGATCCAGAAAATAAAAGGCATCATCGGTATGGGTCTACTCAGAAAGACATTTACCGTCAAAACTGGAAACACCTCGCAATGTTGGCAAAAAAATGGGGGCTAGTTTTTTTTCGCGGAGCGGACATTTGTCGACGTCAATGCAGGAAAATTGTAGGTCAGTCAACTCTGAATGGCATACTACCCAAAGCTTTTCAAGCTGTGCGGGAGAGAAGACCAAAGACCGGGCTTCTTTTTTTTATATGATAAGGGTGACAAACGAGCACACAGTCCACCTGATGGTAAGGGGTTGCTGCGGCCCATAGACATCTACATCTATCCTCTATTACAAATCAAAATGTAGATGCGTTGTCACCCCTGAGGACTAAGATGGAATGCCTCATTTCCAGTAAAAAGGGCCTCCGGCCACCTGCACTCACCAAGCGAAACGCAGAGGTAAACCTCTACTTCACGCTGGTTTTCTGTGAGGTCGTGGTACCACCACGGTTCGAGCCGGCCCATCCGTGCGACAGCAAAAGCTGCCGCTTGGCTCTACCACTGTTACTGTTGCTTCGGGTAATCATGCTGCATCACGATAACGCCTCTTTACATACCTCCCTTAGAACAAGAGCATTTATTGAGTAATCTAGTGTTAAAACTCTAAGTCACCCACCCTACAGCCCTGACTTAGCTCCTTATGATTTCTTTTTGTTCCCAAGAGTTTTTTTAAGCGACGAAAAAGTGGCTTGGCTGTGGAAGTGTTTCCAGAGTTGGTTTAGGCGAATGGAACTTTCTATAGAGCATGATGGAGAATATTTTGAAAAGATGTAAAATAAATATTTATTTTAACAGTATCTAGAATACTTTTTGTATTTCTTAAAACTTATTGAGTGTTTTATTTTAATTTTACGTTTGTACCATTTTTTCAAAAACTTTAAGCCAGTTGATTATTCCTAATTAAATTTAAGCATATAACTTATATGCATTTTTGCAATTGCCTTTTAATTTCCTTTATTTTGGTAACCTACTCAATATATTTGGTTAATTTTTAATCAATGTATTACAATTTTGCGCCAAAAATCCGCCATTTTGTTTATTTTTTTTTTTCAAAAAGTTATCTAAGAACACTTAGGTTTCTAAGACGAATAAAACGATACCGTAATTATCGAAAAACAAGATACGCGCGAGAAACATAAAAGTATAAAAAGTAAAAGTAACAATTTTGGTAATATGTTGACAGCAACTCTTATTTACTGACATATTATATGTAGTCAAGCAGGTAAAGGGAAATCAAATTTAGCTTTTACGTAGAAAACAACGTTCATTTTCTCTTGAAAAAATATCTTGTGTATTTTATTCCGTATAAAAACTAAATAGCTTACAAAGTGTTTCCATTCAATCCCTCTCACATAACAGTGACAAGTAACGTGTCGGAAATATCCGTTCATCTTTGTTTCCTTAGTACAATATCATGTGAATCCTGTGGATATGGTATCCCTATTTCACGCACGTCTATACATTAGTGTGCGACAGAGACATACAAGTTTTTTTTCTCTCAAGGAATCCCTCTTACTAACACGCGTCAATACTATGTAGCTCATAGACATAAACCTGTTCGCCTTCTCTTTCACGTACTTATTTCACCAAGGCGTCAGAGTAAAACAGAGACAGGGATCGTAGAGAGGTGAATAATCGTACGAGCACACACATAGACTTGTTTCTGGATACGTGCGACACACGGGAGCGCTAGCCTAGACCTACTGCTCGGTTCTTATATCCTAGTACTTTCTAAGAACGTCTAATGCTATGAAGAATTCTAACACACATGAAAGGTGAGTCGTTAGAGGTATCTAAGTTGGTAGGTCGAGTTAGAAATCAGTCAGATGTTCCGCTTCCTTTATTACTTGTATTGTACTAGATAGTCGCTTATTTATTAACTTAATAATAAATTTTCTAAGTTAAATAAAATAAATATTGATTCATAATAATTCACTTAAAGTTGTTTTATTATTATTATAATCATACATTATAATATTATTTTGCTACAAATTCGTGTAATTCAACTTTAATTTACTTTACTAGTTACCGAAATTCCAATAAAAAAACATTAAATAAATACCTAATTAAAAAGATAAATATTAATAAAAGAGTACAAATACTACGAATATGTTTCGCATTGTGTTATTGTTGATTGTTAATTACTTATTATCAAAGGTTCTTTTTCTATAGTAGTTCTTCAGTTATATATTACTGCCAAGCTATATTCAAATATATTATAATAACTTTATGTGCATGCACACAATAACTTTTAATGTCATGCTGTCATAATAAACATTAGCACCATAGCATTCAGCAATTACTTATTACAAAACATTGTTACAATAAAACTGGCCAAGTGCGATCGCGTTTACGATCACTAGATCAACGAGGCAGTCATAGAAATAAAATACTAATAAAGAAAAGAAATTCTGCCTCTACAAGCTATATAAGTTTTGGGCACTGATCTATATAGTACGGCATACGAGATATTTAATATAAGTTTTTTTTTAAAATAAGGGTGACAAACGAGCACACAATTTACCTGATGGTGAGTGGATGCTGTGGCCAATAGACATCTACATTTATCCCCGATTGAGCAACAAAATGCAGATACATTCTATACCTGAGAACTAAGATAGAATGCCTCGTTTCCAGTAAATAGGGTCTCCGGTTCTATACACTCACCATACGAAATACAGCATCATTAAGCTGCTATTTAACGCTGATTTCCTGTGTGAGCGTTGGGCCTACGCCGGTCAAGGCGACACATTCGTGCTACAACTATAATATTATAGCTATAGCATAGCTCTACCACGTAAAAATAAAAAGAGCAGAGTTAAACCTTATATACGTTCGAGTACCGAACACGTGCTTTTTCTCATTACTGAGAGGGTTTTGGACAGGTAAGGCTTCCCCACTTTTTTTTCACCGCAGACCACTTGCGAAAACACTCAAAATAGCAATTAAGAATTTAATTCGTACCAACGGGTGTCAAGCTGTATTTGATGGAATGCGATTTTAAGGCAGGCTTTTTTCCATAAGCTACCTCGGCTCTGTATTTTTGCAATATCTACAAATATAAATTAGGTATCGAAAGTATACGTTTTGTATTTATTGACGTTCATCATTAAAAACTTTTAAAGCCGACGGCTACAGGCCTCCCTCATAGATAACCTCATGGGGGAGCTGGCAACAATAGTTTTTGCTAGTATTATTTTGATTTGTTCATCATCATCTTCGTGTTCCCAATATGAATATAAATATATCAACTCGCACGGAAGTTATTTCTGAGGTTGTTTAATGTTAGAAACTATTTAAATGCATAAACAACCTGACAAAAAACCTCACTCCAATATGCTTCTATTGTATTTTTCTCTGGTACTTTTCGAAATGCCTATATTTATATCTTATAAATATCTAGTTTCAACAATGTTCTACTATATTTACAAAAACCCCAATTTTATTGCTCAAGAAGAAGCTACCATCCGTGTCACGTGTGGAGATGTAGAGCTACAATCAACTTGGAGAGTTGATCGCAGCGTGACTAGATAATAGGCTAGGCTAAACGATTCTGTAGAAAATGAAATGTACTTGAATCTCACAAACTTAATTTTCTTTTTTCAAATTCAAACCATTTATTTGCATTGGATATGTGTTTAACAATGATGTTCCATAATAAAAATAATGTCCAGTCTATAGGACAACTATACCGACTTAAAGGGTCCTACCCTTTAAGTCGGTATAGTAAGTAGTAGCAAATATATAGTAAGTAGTAGCAAATATTACCTACATAGAATAATGAAATGTATTAAAAATAGCGAAATGTCATTGGTTGTCTACTTAATTGTTAGTCATTAATTTTTAATTCTTAAATTGCTAAGACAATATAATTTATTATATTATTGCTATTGTTGATAATAATTAGGAAAATATAGTAATAATATTAATTTTAATACAATTACAATTATATTCGAAAATGTTTTAACAAATTGACACAAATTAAATCCATTAGATTGACTCCAGTATCGTGCTGTTCTAGATCAAATCAAATTCTAATATACATTCAACACATTAATCGTTCAACGCGTCCCAGTAAATATCTTCTTTAATTCTAAAGTAGGAGTTTACCACAGTCAAGTATTTACTATTAATACTAATACGGTAATGCTATTATAACTACTATTGCCACAAACTACGGTCCTGAGCCGTCCTCATCCATCGACTGCCTGTGCGTTTCATCAGGTCGTCACTCCATCTAGTCGAGGGTCGCCCAACACTGCGCTTGCCAGTACGAGGCTCCCACCCAAGAACTCCCCCCCCCCCCCTACCCCCATCGTTTGTCGGTTCTTCAAGATATATGCCCAATGTCACTTCAGCTTACTGATCCGCTAGGCTATGTCGGTCACTTTCGTTATTTTGTGGATTTCCGATGTCGACGAGTCGTTGTCATTAAACTGATTGTCAAGAATTGAAAAGGAATCATCGAAATTTATCTGTCCCTGTTATTTATTCATTATTTTAATAACATTCCAAGTTTCTCCACACTCGTTAAAAAGTATTTAAAATCATCTAATTACAAAATGTGAAATATTAACTAGTTAGGATAAATTTTAAAAAGCATTTATTTTTTTAGATAAAATTATAGAATTAAAATTCTTTGTTTGTTATTTAAGCAAAACTTACTTATAAAAGACCTTTGTGAAAATGCTTTATTAACTCCACTGTATACTACAACTAAATTTAAATCCCCCGATTTAAATGATGTGTATTACGGATTTCAATATAGGCGGCGCATGTGCCCATTAGTTTCCAGTTTTCCCAAAAATTACGCTCGTTAACCCTGGCTTTTACATTTTAATTATTGTAATTGTATGTCGTTTATTTTGTAGAAATTAAAGAAACTTTATTTTTATATGGGGTATTTATATAGTTTTCTAATATGGTTGGTATAAAATGTATAAGAGAAAATACAAAAATACATTAATAAATAAAAACCTAAGTCCAAATTATTATTATTTACTTATTACGGTTTACAATACAAAAGGTATTATACGTGCTCAAATATCATCTGTTTTTAAATTTTATATAACGTATTTATTACTGTTCTGATTGAGTAGACAATCGGGATTTAAGGCCTTGGGGCATTTTCATTATTAAAATCTTCTCATACAAAATTTATATTATGGGTAAATCATTTCTGTTATTTTAAAAAGAAACAGTTGCTTTTGGTTGCTCGATTGCCCTACAGCGCACTTGTTATTCAGTTCATTAGTCACAGGAGATTTTATTTTATATTATTATTTTGAAGTAATTACTCGGCGAATAGGCAGTAACTTTTTTATACTACTAAATTATTTGATAAATGAACGTCAAAGCAAAGTTACAGCCTGTCTCCAAGCGCAGGCCTCCTCTCATTTCTAAGGTGATGAAGTAATTACATTGTCTACCGCGCGCTCCATTGCGTGTTGGAGGATTCCACAAAATGTCTTTTAAATATTTTTATTCCTTTATAAGCAGGAGAAGGGATACATCGTGAACAGGCACGTGGTAAGTTAGCAATTAAAATTACATTAATAATGTCATTAGTGCCGTCGCAAATCGAACCATGATTGCTCGCCTACTGTGAAATTCAAAGCGAGTGCCTACTCGGCTGTAAATCCTAAAGCTTATCTCGTAAACATAAACAATGGCTACCGACATATTTATGCAAAAAAAACAAAAAATCATTTTGCTTTTTTATAGAACAGGGGGCAAACGAGCATGCGGCTCGCCTGATGGTAAGTGACTACCGGTGCCCATGAACAACCGCAACACCAGGGGAATTGCAGATTCGTCGCCAGCCTTTTAGAAAGGTGTAAGCTATTTTCTTGAAGGTCCCTAAGTCGTATCGGTCTGGAAAAATTGCCGGTGCTAAACAACTCTACAGAGAAGTTGTACGAGAAAGAAAACTCCTAGTAAAACGCACAGTCGTGGACCGCCAAGCATCCAGATTGTGAGGATGGTATCGTGAATTTCGACGCGTTGTGCGTTTGTGAAATTTGGCGGCTGGTATTAATCCAAACAATTCTTTCTTTCGCTTTAACATTTCAATAAGGTTTTCTCGCGTCAAATAAAAAGAAATAGTAGAGATTATAGTTTTAAAATGTTGTAGGTTTTTTTTATATTAAGACCTCAAAGTGTGCACTCAAATACCGTACTTTTTTATTTCTCGTATTTAAATACGTCGCTTCGCTGGTAATAGAAACTCTTTTGTACAAGTTTTCATCTTAATGCCATTTGTATTGCGGATTAGAGCGTTTTTACTGCTTGTAAATTTGTCGCACACGTCAACAATCCTAGTTTTTGCGACAAAGCAGGGGCTAAATGTTTTCCTTTAATAACATTGTTGGCAAGCAGCCTAAGTTCACATGCGTGGGTTCAATGAAAACGTTGATCATAATTTTATGTTAATACAGAGTAATTGGCTTGTTCCCCCGAACGCATTCCCGCCTTGTCGTGGCGGGGGAGGGGGGGGGGCTTCGTAGCCGTGGCTTGGTCACCCATGGTGAGGTGAATCTTAGTTCCTGTTAAGGAACCCACATGGCTAGCCCGAGGTGGCCACTTCGATTGGGCTTGGCGAGCCCACTTTGAATGTGTGTTTTTGGGCTACAGTGAGAGTCCTCTCCCCCGACCGCTGCAGTTGAGGTGTGAGGTGGGAAGAGGAGTGTCGTATTATGCCGCGCCACTCTTACTACTACCGCGGCCGAAATTTGGTTGGCGGCGGAGCATTACATCAGATCTGAGATCAGGACAGCTGGTGCTTCCGAGTGTTCGTTTTTCCCTAGCCCCGTGGCCTCTGCGTATCCGATTCGGGGGTCCATTGCGCAGATGGGGCCGCGGATGTATGAGAAAGTGTTCCCGTGACCTCGCCAATAGGCAGCGAAGGGAACACCATGAGACATTAGCCGGTGCGAGTCCGACATAACCCGTCCTTGCCCCCTAAAAAGGTGGCTTTAATGGAAATAATTTTGAAGCTGTAATATTTTTTCAGAAAATCTGCGCGCCTAGAAATTAAATATTTTAAGGACATTGACCTAGAAAAAAGTTAATTTTTCTGGTTAGACACCGCCTAAATATAAAAAGAAATATAACTACATACTTTTATTGTCTTATTGTCCTTTCACTACATAGATGACACGTCCGCATTATGCTTGTGATTTGTGGCTTGACAGTTATTGCGGTTATAATAATTTTATCGATATTTGCACATGTTTATAAAATGAACTCTTATATGTGTAATAATAAGGTTTATGTTAGATTGTTTTTACATTTAGAAAATAATCTTATAGACTTCTCCACAAAGTTAGCATGATGTTATTTTTTCAACGGTGGGTTTAAAGTAAAAAAGTAAAGTAACAAGCCTATGTACCTGCTGGGCACAGGCCTCCTCTCATTCCTGAAAGGGTTTTAGGACAGGAAATATCCTCCGCGCTGGCTCAAAGCGTGTTGGCGAACTTCACATATATTTTTATATTTAATATTTTTTCTTATCTCTCAGACATGCAGGTTTCCTCACGTTCTTTTCCTTCACCACCGAACACGTGGTAAATCTGTACTTAAAAACGCAATTTCCATAAAAGCCCACGACTGGGCATGGTCTTTACGTTGCAGACAAGAATTATTGTCATAATTGCTACGTTTTACAGGTGGTTTATCGCAGATCGCCGTTCTGAGTATGTTACGTCTGGTATAGTGTTAGCGGTATTATCATCTTCTATCGGAAACCATGAGGTAATCAGGCAATCCCCATTTTTGTTTTCATAGGATACCTGTCATATGATAATATATAAGGTAGGGGAAAAAGTTTCTGCGTATTTTAAATACAAATTAAAGACATTTGTTTTCAAAGTTTAATAACGTTTAATTATAATTTTGTTCGATAACTTGTTGCCATCTTGTAGGTAGTGACATTATCCCGTTGCTTTAGAAATCTTGGGATTTTTGATAACAAAAATGCGACAGATAGTTTTGACAGTCTTCTCTTGATGCTAACCTCATACTACCCAAAGAATTCTGAAGAGACCCTAACAAGTGAAAATCTGAGTGTGCAAGGTCAGGACTATATGGTGGATGCATTAACACTTCCCAATCAAGCTCTCAATTTTTGATGAGTCAGCAAATAAGCTTCTTTTAGTGAGTTCGTATGGTACCCAAATATCGAACTTTGTATTCGTTCAACAGCACCCACGATCACGGGGTAAGTAAGGTGCTTGACATTCTATCACGTTGGGGTAAATATTGAATGCAATAAAATCAGTAAGATCATTTTTAACGAGTGATAAGAAATCGCGTAATCGTTCGTTCGTTACCGTTGCCGTCTGTCAACTACTCATCATGGGCCATCCCATAGAGCGCTTCATGGTGGTATATTTCCCATAGTTACCACTCTTGATACGCGGGTTGGCCATCTCGCTTATTTGCTTCCAAGAAATCATTACATTGTAATTATTTCTTAAAAAAAAGTAGTAAGTACCTAAGGCGTATATATATATATATATATATATATATATATATATATGTGTATATATATATATATATATATATATATATATATATATATATATATATATATATATATATATATATATAAACTGTTTGGTTTGCAAGATAATGTTGTGACTAGGATTAAGAAAGGAATGTTTCGGTGGTTTGGTCATGTAGAAAGAATGAATGAGGAAGAGTGACAAAGCAAATTTATGTTGCAGAGGTGAATGGCAGAGTCGGGAAGGGTCGCCCTAGGCGAAAGTTTATCGACCAAATTGGCGATATATTGAAAATGGGCCAAATTAAGAGTACCTTTAACCGACGAGCGTGTGTGCGTAGGTATATGGATGTGGAGGAAGCGAGAGAGGTGTGTCAGGATCGTGCCAAATGGAAGTCCATAGTCTCTGCCTACCCCTCTGGGTGACAGGCGTGAGTGTTTATGTATTATGTATGTATATAAACTGTAAAATTTTAACGGAAAGTATTAATGAGAATATGTAACTTTTCTACAGGTGATACTATATTTCATAATAACACCACATGTATTTTTTCCTCACATAAATAAATCAACCCATCATTTCTTGCTAACCCTTTTTAACCGACTGCGTGAATCATAAAAACAATCATTTCGTTTATAACAACAGCGTCGTTAAATTCAAGTAAAAAAGGCCCACAAAACGTAAACCTCAGATGTGCGTTCAAGCAAGTCTTATAAAAGTGAATCGAATACAAAAACATTTTACGCTCTTTAAATACCGAACATCGAACTGCTAAGGTCAACTAGTTGTTCAACAACTATGAAGTTTGAAGCTACCTTTGAACCAGATATCTGGTTTTGCGTTGCTTCCTTTTTGTCAAGATATAATGGAATCGTATAAAGTATATAAAGAAACAAATAAAATGAATGAATTGTAAAATCAATATATATTATACAACTAGTGTTAAGTCACGTGGTTTTATACATATAATTTCTAACACTGTTAATACTTGTAATAGTAATCAGTCATCAATACTACAGTAAAAGTATTAACACCTAATATAATTTTAAGATTTCATGAAGTCAAATCTTATACTAAATTTGCATGAAGTTGCAGTGCAGCTGCCTACTACCCTTACAGTTTAAGATTAACATAAATTCTAAAGTCTATATGGACGTAGTTATGCAAAAAGGATCCAACCCGAGTTTGTGTCAATAATGTTGACTTGAAGAATAATGTTTGTGGTCTATACTATTATGTGATGTAACGACTTTAGCAAACGTAACACAAATAAGAAGAAAAATTACAAACAGATTGAAACCATTCTGATAATTTGAATTTATGATGTTTGAAGTATGGATACTTCAAATATCAAAAACTCAAATTAATTTATCGCGGGTTGGATCCTTTTTGCATAACTACGTCCATATGATCTACGTCTCCGCGACTTGTTAATTAGATAGAGTACTTCAAATTGTCATAGTGAGTCATCAACCAAAAGATTTGCTTTATAAGATATAAGACAAAATAAATTTCATTAAACTGTAGCGATATTGAATTTTTTACATCTGTCATCATCTGCCACAAAAGTTACAACCGTAGGCAGGTAGGTACTCGTAGCTCTTGCTATATTGGGCAACGATTTTTAATGTGATTATTATCGGAGTGAAGTTAGTTCAGGTTGGTTGGTTGGTTTAATTCGAACTAACTTTATCCTACGCTTCCCATTTGGTACGTAATGTTACGATGATTTTTGGTTAAACATTTTTTGAATCGATATTAACAGCAAATTATAATATAATTACAATTATTATATTATTTAATAAATAGGTCGGGGTAATAGTTTCTTCGTATTTTGTTTGAATAAAATTGGAAAAAATGTCTTTGGTTGTACACACACACACAGTGTGCAATACATAGTGTACAGGACATTAAGGAAAAGAAAAATAAAAAGTAAAAAACACTTTTCCGTCATTTTCCAATTGTTTCTCTATCGGCCAAAAACGAGTGAATCTAACGAAGAAATTTGATACATTCTAAAGTTTTTTTTAGAAAAAGGAAAAAGGCGGCTCAAGCCACGAAAAAAATTTGTGATCTTTATGGACTCAATGCAGTATCAGTAAGAGTAACACGAAGTTGGTTCAAGCATTTTTAGTCCGGGAATTTTGATTTCAAAGGTGCAACTCGCTCTGGGCGCCCTCATACGGATAAAGTCGCTGCCATTTTTGAAAAAGTGGAGCAAGATCGGCATACTAGTAGTTGCAATATAGCTGAGGAGTTGAGTCTGGCTACACAAAAAAGCTCGATATTTGAATTGTGTAGTCATTTGCGATTTTCTGTTGAAACATAATGAAACCGAACATAATTAAAAAGATTTCACTGGTGATAAAAAGTGGACCACCTACGACAAGACCGTGCGAAAAAGATAATGGTCAACGAGTAGTCGAGCTACACAGACTGTAGCGAAATCAGGATTAAAACGCAATAATGTGATGCTGTGTGTATTGTGGGGTTTTAATGGCATCGTTTATTATGAGCTTTTACCGCCGGACAAACCATCGGTTCGGATCTCCACTGCCAACAACTAATGAGAATCAAGCAAGACATTGAAAAAAGAAACGGTCGGAATTGATCAACAGAAAAGGAGTGGTCTTTCGTCATGATAATGCCAGACCCCACACATCTTTGGACACAAAATTGAGAGAGCTTGGTTGGGAAGTGTTAATGCATCTACCATATAGTCCTGACTTTCACCCTCAGACTTTTCACCTGTTACGGTCTCTTTACAATTGTTTGGTGTTAGGTTAATATCAAAGGGGACTGTCAAAACTATTTGATGCATTTTTTTGATCAAAATTCTAAGATTTCTACAAAAACGGGATTATGTCACTACCTACTATGGCAGATCGCAACAAGCCATCGAACAAAATGGCACTTATGTATTATAATTAAACACAATTAAACTTTTAAAAAAATATCTTGAATTTGTACATAAAATACGGAGAAACTTTTTCCCCGACCTATATTAACGGAAATTATATTAATAATACGATTCCGTTAAAATCGATTCTGAAAATATTTAACTAAAATATTATATATTATTTTACTTGATGAGCCATGCTGCAGCTATATTAGTAATATAACTGTAGCACGAATGGGTCGGCCCGACCAGGGAAGGACCACGCTCTCACAGAATACCAGCGTAAAATACCAGCTTAACACTGCTGTGTTTCGTATGGTGAGTGTAGAGAACCGGAGACCCTTTTTACTGGAAACGAGACATTCCATCTTAGTCCTCACGGGTGGCAACGCATCTGCATTTTGATTCGTAATCGAGGATAGACGTGGTGAGGCGGACTGTGTGCTTGTTTGTCACCCTTATCCTATAAAAAAAAAAAATACGACATTACGTACTAAACATACATATTATAATGTTCATCTTTTCAGAGATCATCATCATCAAATGCCACTAAAGACTAAATCGGTTCAACTCGTCTGTGCAGTATTCGAGAGAAAAGAACACACATCTTCTCCTTACCTTTCGTCAAAGCTTGTAAGCAAAATTTCTGAACCAGTTCGTGTTACCCCTAGCCGTATTAGGAAGCTCAAGCTCGCTCAGCGCTACGCTCGCCCGATGATAAGTATAATGAGGGATAAAAGTTTCTCGGGTAGCAGCCTCGCTTTGTTACGTGTAGCGTAAGTCGACTCCTCACTAGATGAACTGATTATCTCGTAAAAGATGCAGGAAGTGGATATGCGTGGGTGGCTCAGGCTTGCTTTAGACATAATTTGTAAATAATGCATTGAAAGCTTATAAGAAGGGCTTAATGTTTGTACATAGATTTATTTTATCTATAAAAATAAATAAAATTGAAGTTGTAAAAGTGAATCTGTTTGTAGTGCCAAAATTACAGCTTTTTAATAAATGCACACGAAAGTATATACGGTACTAATAACAAAAATACAATTTTTAAAGTTGTTTTCTGTCTGTCTGTCTGTCCGTCTGTCTGTCTGTTTGTTTGTTCCGGCTAATCTCCGAAACGGCTGGACCGATTTTGACGTGATTTTCACTGGCGGATAGCTGATGTCACAAGGAGTAACTTAGGCTACTTTTATTTTAGAAAGAGAATTAGGGTTCCACGCAAAAAACATTAAAACCCCAAAAAAACTCGGACAAAGTCGCGGGGAACAGCTAGTTTATTTATATATTACTACAACGTATTTATTTTTCGTTATAAGTATTTGTGCTACAATTACCTAAAATATTAATCATGTTTTCTGCACTTATTTTGTAATATCACCCCGTAGCAATTATTGCATATATTCTCGTTTTCCTGTCTCTTTTTATTGTCATTTTCTGAGAAGAGAAAGAGAGAGCAACTTTACGATTTTTTTAAGCGTCGTCATTTACGACCAAGGCTAATAATGAACATTTGATTTTGTAGCTACGAATAAATAAATAAATAAATAAACAAATAATTATGTAGAGGCAATTTAGTGCCGAGTGGAATTGGTTAAGATACGCTATAATTGTTTTTTCTAGAAATATTCGAGACGAAAAATATAACTATCCACACAGACAGCAGACACATTGAAGCGTCAGTAGCCTAATGGCAGGGCGCGGACCGCGAACTCGAAAGGTCGTGGGTTCGAATTCGCCATTCGACTACTGTCGTGAATCACTTCTAACACAAGCACTTTGAACTAACCAGAAGTGGTTTAAGGGAATATTAGTAATGTTTAATAGCATCACTAGTATTTAAAAAAGGCATCCTTAAAAAAACTGTAAAATTAGACTCTACAGACTCTAAAACGTTAAATACATTTCTTTTGTTGCAATGAAGACTTTGAGGTATTGGATCTATTGCGACAAATTATATTTGAAAAGTTAAAAATGCCTAAATCAAACAAAAAACAGCGTTGGTGGGGCCAATATTATTTTCCTAAACTCTTTACCGTTATACTACATGTGAATTGCATATACAGTATTCCACAGTGGTAGAGCCAAGTGGCGGCATTTGCTGTCGCACGGATGGGCTGGCTCGAACCGGGATGGTACCACGACCTCACAGAATACCAGCGTGAAGTAGAGGTTTACCTCTGCGTTTCGCTTGGTGAGTGCAGGTGGCCGGAGGCCCTTTTTACTGGAAATGAGGCATTCCATCTTAGTCCTCACGGGTGACAACGCATCTGCATTTTGATTCGCAAACGAGGATAGATGTAGATGTCTATGGGCCGCAGCAACCACTTACCATCAGGTGGACTGTGTGCTCGTTTGTCACCCCTATCCTATAAAAAAAAGAAAAAAAAAAGAAAAGTACACATGCGTTTAACACTTACCATGGCTGACGCAGCCCAGCATCAAAATCCCAATAAGTTGAGACAACATCGTGCGAGCCTTACTGCACTGCGGTTGCCGATGTAGGAACAGTGTCCGGTCTGCGTCGCTTCATTTGTGTTGATATAACGATGCACTGTGAACTATCACTTCACGAACACATTTACAGTCGTTTTTTTTATATCATTCACTTAACTTTTAATTGAAAAACACGCTCACAACACTATCACTTGCCAGGGAAAGCTGCTGAGATCTGAAAGAATCAAATTTAAGGTATTAACAGTTTTGATCGTTTGTAACATGTGTACTTCTGTAACATAATATCAAACTCGAATATAAACACTAATACTTTTCACGTGGTAGATGCGGCAGCTATATTAGTAGTATAGTTGTAGCACGAATGGGTCGGCTCGACCGGGGAAGGACCACGCTCTCACAGAATACCAGCGTAAAATAGCAGCTTAACGCTACTGTGCTTCGTATGGTGAGTGTAGAGAACCGGAGAACCATTTCACTGGAAAAGAGGCATTCCATCTTAGTCTTCACGGGTGACGATGCATCTGCACTTTGATTCTTTATCGAGGATAAATGTAGATGTCTATGAGTCACAGCAATCACTTACCATCAGGTGGACTGTGTGCTCGTTTTTCATCCTATCCTATAAAAAAATACTAATAAGAATAAGTGAATTTCGTTATCGTTTTAAAACATATTGATAGCATTTTTAATTATTACTTTAAAGTGTCATAAGTTAAGATATTTCGGAACCGTATTAATGTGCTATAATACATAAGTCAGGCTGATATCCAATCAGCCAGATCCAATCAATACAAAGCCCCTAAGCTTAAAGCAGGTACATATTCAATTGACATGTAAATGAATGAATTAATACGTGCGATGCCCGCATAAAATACGGACAGAGTTAATTTTATTCAAATGTAAAACTCACATAGTCGGTATTCATAATAAAAGTCATCTGAAATTAGAGAGTAATTCGATAGAAAATATGCCATGATTATATCTTACCACTTTACGACCTTAACTGATTTACCGTTTCTCATAATTATTTCCTTTTATTCTATCTATAAAACTGTGCCGACAATACTATTGAAATAAATCTTCGATGTCAAACAAACGATTTGCATCATAGCTCAAACACCTGCGAATGTTGTTTTATCTTTATATTATTTACTTTGATAAATCACGTACGGTTCAATTCTCCTTGCTAGAAAATTTTATTTTTATTCACTAGGTAGTAGGAGCCATTTTATACTAAAAATCTAACTATGTTAGCACCATAAGCTTATATTTCTCTGTCACTGACTAATATGGCACCCTGTGTCGTCCTCACGCAAGAGAGCTGGTGTAACTGTACGCTGTTGAGCATTTCGTCTAAGTCCTTGCGGTGACAATGTATATCTGGTCATCATTGTTTGAATTTGGTTGAAAGTGTCCAAATCTACAGCGGCCATTTAGCATCAGGTGCACTGTTAGCTCGAATATCACTCCATTATCATAGAAAATATGATTAAAATAGCGATAGGTGGAATAACCATGCAGTAGCTTTATTATAAGGGGAAGAAACGCTTTCTCACAGATACCAACATAGAATAGCAATTAAATTGCGCTGATGTGTTTCGTATGATAAGTATAGAGAACAGGAGATCGTTTTTAGTGGAAACGAGTTCCAGTAAAAATGATCTCCGGTTCCATTCCATCTATGTACTCAGTGATGACAACGCACTTGCAAGAATAGATGTAGATAGATATCTATCAGGTAGACTGTATGCTTATTTGTTACCATTATACTACAAAAAACGTTGCCATTATTAACTTTTTATAAGAATAATGTTGTAAATTTATTTCGACATTTCGTGTTATTTTAAGGTCAAGCCTTAGTAGACAGCGTCTGGTGGAGTGTGCAGTATGGCGTCCTGACAACCACACTTTTATAGTGCAATGTCCTGAGTAACGATTATTTAGGGCCCTCTTATACTTTAAATAGGCATCCTAATCCCGCACGTTATAAACTAATATTTTATACCGCGGAATGCGGTCGCCCCATGTATAATACTGTTTACATTTTGATTTGTGTAAGGAAAGTTAAGTTTAAGTTTAAAGTAAAGTTACATATTAAAGAAAGACAGATCATTTTAACCGGCTTCAAAAAAAGGAGGACGTTGCCATTTGGACTGTATTTTTTATAGTATAGGGTGACAAACGAGCACACAGTCCACCTGATGGTAAGTGGTTGCTGTGACCCATAGACATTTACATTTATCCTCAATAAAGAATCAAAATGCAGATGCGTTGTCACCCGTGAGGACTAATATGGTATGCCTTTTTTCCAGTAAGATGGGTCTCCGGTTCTCTTCACTCACCATTCGAAACACAGCAGTGTCGAGCTGCCATTTTACGCTGGCATTCAGAGAGATTGTTGTTTTTTTTTATGTGCGTTACTTCAGAACTTTTTCTAGATGAAGCGATTTTTATTTTTATGTTTGTAAGCTGGTAGTTATCATGTCGTCTTATACAAATTTGATTAAGATCTGACCAGTAGTTTTAGGGTTATGCTGAGTTATCGTTAATAATGCGTATTTAATTGACTTCGACTACATTGAAGATGTTCTTATTTTATTTATATTGAAGTCGGTTTTACAAATTTTTTTATTTTACCACTTGTTAAGTCCCGAAAATGTTAAATTTGTAAAATTCGTATTGAAATGGGTGACTTAAGGGTAAGCTTAATGGGCGATTTAGGTAACCTAGCCTTAAAGTGTATGCTAATTGCATTGCTTCGCCCCACGCCTTGCCAAACGCTCAATACAGAAGGCTAAGGATCAACTTTTCTTTTATTAAATCTTTAAAATGTTTTTAATCTGTTTGAGCATTCAAAACAAAAAGAACATTTGGCTTTCCCGCCAAATTACAGTGTTTATATGAATACATTAAAATGTAGAATATGAAATTGAAATTCTACGTGTTGTTCTCTTTAGATGTCACCTACTAGCCTTATTTGTAGAAAATGTCTTAAGGGCAATACATTTTAGTCTAGAATGCAGACATTTAAATGAACGAATAAATTGTACCGCTTGTCATGTCAGATCTAGTTTTGTTGTATCCATTAAATTACACAATGTAGGCTACAAAAATATGACGTGATTTTTTTTTCAATTTTATTGTCAAGTCATTCCCTAGGCTAATGATAAATACTTACTAGTGGTCACCTAGTGGTATAAATTCGACCGTAATTCAATAAAATTTTGATTGTGTATGTTAAGCAAGCTGTATTTTATTTTCAACATAGATCTTTCAACAACAATATATACAATTAACGCATTTCTTGCTTTGACGAACACTCCACAGACTATTGAAAAAGGAACATGTGAATGCACACAAAATTAAATGGTCATTATTTGTTGCCAACATTTTAAAATTCTTAGGTGACAATCTCTGCACTTTGCAACTGTTTGACCACAGACATTTATGTGTTTGACATTGGCAGTATGAACGTAAACAAACGACGGGCTTATATGTGTTTGACATTTTTGTAGTACAATGAATTCTCTACTTTATTTAATTTAATGCCTCTTCTCCATACAAACTTTAACTGTGCCAAATCTCACACTCCTCCGTGAGCGCAATATGTTTAAAAGGGGGTAAATATTTTTCATTATAATTATATTTCAGTGAAGTTTATTTTGATATGTCTTAATTTATTGACACGATTAATCCTTCTTATGGAATTTTAAGTAGGATTGTTATTATATCTCATATTAACTTTATGGAAATGTATTTTGTATTAAATATGTGTAATAAAATATTACTATAACATTTTTGTTGCTATTTTTTTATCCTTTTGCGTCTACTATAATATTTCATTACGCCCGGAGCTGAATAGGAGAGGATGTCAAAAGGCATTAAGTCCACCCTTTGTAACCCTTTTATTTATGGTGACAACAACATCATATAAATGAATAAATAAGTAAAGCTACTTACAGATGTGTGACGAGAAGTACAGAGTAGATATTATCTCAATACTAACAAAAAAATATTAACTGTAGTTATTAATGAAGACCTTATATTGAAGCCTTTAAAGAAGATTTAGTTCCATTATGGATGCAGTTTAAAAGATAGGTATTTAAATTGATATGGATACAAGATTGGTTTGTTTAAGCTATTTTTGAGGATAAGAAACTGATATTAAAGATATTTTTTTAATAAAAATTAAAAAATTATCTAAACTGTGCTCATGCGACAAGATTTCATGAAGAATACTATATAAGATAGAGGCATAGGTACAAAACAATAATACGAAGAAAAATAACAACAAGAATCGATACGTAGCGTTTGTGCTTTTGCACGATAATAGTAGTGGATGCTACGAACAAAATCCTAGAGCCGAGGACGTAAGCCGGCGTGGCGTAAGTGACGTTCACAGTACGCGGGCAACCAGGGTTCGATTCTCGCCGTCACTAAATTTAAGTGGCAATTTTACACGGGTTAAGCAGTTAAGAATTGTGAAGAGACTTGCATGTGTGTCAAGATGTGTGAAGTCCACCAACACATTACGTCAGTGTGGCTGACAGTTACTTGTTTAAAATTATCTCAAAAATGACAGCCTAACAGTATTTAGACTCCCAGCAGTTTTTTAAGCCGTGATTTTATATATTTTTTTTATAGGATAGGCTGACAAACGAGCACACAGTCCACCTGATGGTAAGTGGTTGCTGTGGCCCATAGACATCTACATCTATTCTCGTTTGTGAATCATGTCAAAATCAATGCAGATGTGTTGTCACCCGTGAGGACTAAGATGGAATGCCTCTTTTCCAGTAAAAAGGGTCTCCGGTTCTCTACACTCACCATACGAAACACAGCAGTGTTAAGCTGCTATTTTACGTTGGTATTCTGTGAGAACGTGGTCCTTCCCCGGTCGTGCCGACCCATTCGTGCTACAACTATACTACTAATATATCTGCAGTATGGCTCTACCACGTAATAAATATTTTAAAAAATTGTACAAAGAAAATAGTTTTTGGCATTACTTTACATGTGTTTATATGTCATTTAGAAATAATCGAATTTAATAAATGTTTTGTAAGAACACTTTTCATTACACTACATTATGAGTTCGTATGTTTTTAAACAATTATCCAAGTATTTAAACAAATAACTTTCATTAGTTGATCAAATACAAGTAGCGCATCGTATAACGGTAATACCTGTTTTTTTTTAGGGAAAGAATTGTAGTGTTTATTAAAACAGACTTATTTACTGTTAAGTAATAAGTTTTATATAATAACTAAGAACGTTATATGGATTAGGTAGACAATTTTATGCCTATAACCTTTGCGCAAGTGCAAGCAATAAGTTGACTAAGTTTTAGCGCAATCTGATGAACCGTATATCAGCGCATAAAATACGAACAATAAAAATTATTTTTTATATATCAAAGATATAATATGACAGTAAATTATGTCCTTTCTTCATAAAAATGACAAGTGGTAAAATTAAACATTTTGCGCAACCTACTTTTTTTTATAGGATATGGGTGACAAACGAGCACACAGTCCACCTGATGGTAAGTGGTTGCTGCGGCCCATAGACATCTACATCTATCCTCGTTTGCGAATCAAAATGCAGATGCGTTGTCACCCGTGAGGACTAAGATGGAATGCCTCATTTCCAGTAAAAAGGGCCTCCGGCCACCTGCACTCACCAAGCGAAACGCAGAGGTAAACCTCTACTTCACGCTGGTTTTCTGTGAGGTCGTGGTACCACCCCGGTTCGAACCGGCCCATCCGTGCGACAGCAAAAGCTGCCGCGTGGCTCTACCACTGTTAAAACTTTTTACTCGTTACTTCAATTTAAATAAAATGAGAACATCGCCAATGTAGTCGAAGTCAATTAAATGCGTATTATTAAGGATAACTCAAAAGCTACTTGACAGATATTGATCATATTTAAAAGGGTAAATCATCAAAATCGGTCTGAGGTAACACACAAAAAAAATACAGTCGAATTGAGAACCTCCTCCTTTTTTGAAGTCGGTTGAAAATCAGTAATAATGAAGAAAATGTTGTTAAAAATAGTTATTTATTTACCTGAAAATGAGTCGCTAGGTTTATGAAGTCTGTACTTTACAACTGCAAGTTTAGATAATTTATGCGCATTAAAGTTATGGACATCACTCATTTTTAGATAATATTATCTACAATAATTTATAATGGAACAGTTAAGTTATTAGTTTCTAAAAAAAGATATCGCAGTGAGTCCCTTTGTCTAATATTGTAAATAGCACCAATAAATTTACTATCCCAGAAAATAACTACATATACGTCTTTTTTATTTATTGGTATCTTCCTGATAACAACTAAAGACAATCAAAACCTGCTGTTGCCAACTCAAGCATGGCATCTATGTCAAATATGAGGAAAATTAATATAGACAAATAATGAATAGGAGAGGTAATATATGAGGAAAGCTGATGTTTAGCAGTAGATTTTTGATAGGCTATAATTAATTAATGAATGAGATAAATAATATGAATATTAATAACAACGCGATAGAGTCTATATTACTGTGTATATAAAAACGAATGTTTATTTCTTCGTATGACTTCTTAAACCTAACATCCATTCGTCCACAATTTAGATAAAATTTTGCTAAGTTATTGTGCAGTCGGCTGCGAATGTTTCTAACAATAACTCAAAACTATTGGTCAGACCTTGCTCAAATTTATATGGGACCACAAGAAAAGCACCATCTTTCAAATAAAAAAAAAGAATAATTGAAATCGGTTTACCCAGAAAAAAGTTATGAGGTAACAAGGTAACATACGTAAAAAAAACTACAGTCCAATTGAGGACCTCCTCCTTTTTGAAGTCGGTACAGAAAAGCAATACATACCATCCGAGCACAGCTAAATAAACATAGATGATTTGTTTTTATTTAAGGCACATTGCCTTTTATTGCCTATTAAGGAAATTGCGTGACTTGAAATTATTATGATATTAATAAGTAAAGCGATTTCGGAATAGAAACATATTAAACAGCAAAAAGAAATCTGTTAATTCATATATAGAATGATATAGTACTTATCTTGTCGGTGGTCCTTAATAAATGTATTACAGCTTATAAAAGTCCAAGGTTGATCATAGGCCTAGGCACTGTTAAACGATTGCCTTATAGGGTAGATTTTGCCATAGTTGCCAGACTTGGCGGGCGGGTTGATAATTGTAGTTTTTTTTTATTATTTTAAAGTAATCAGAAAGGTTTTTCTGCCCATCTCCTGGTTCGGTTACCCTTTGTCGCCCGCGACACCCACGTGATAGTATGGGTTAGTGGATATTTTTACACGGTCCCTACACGGTTAATTCAAAATATATAAATTAAATATATCTTAACGAGTTTTTATCTTTTAACCCAGAAATAGTAATTAAATACTCTTTGCCCAGAAGATACTTTTATATTTTAAAATGAAGTAAAATAGTATGGTAAACCCATGGTATTAATCATCATATAGATCAATTATGGTGAGATATGTATATCTAATCTTACTTCTGAGTCACAGAACAAGTTCTCCTCCATACTGCGCTAGTAACTAGATCCGTGTGGATATCTTTTTTTTATAGAATTAAGGTGACAAACGAGCATACAGTCCACCTGCCCGGACTCCTGCTCGTTTATGTCGTATATTATGTTTTTTTAGCGAGTTATGGTTGCCAGTACTTAAAATTGTGTTGAATTTAACTTTAAATCCACATACCTGTGTCATATTATTATTACTATTTTATCATATTTATTTTAATTATAATTTTAAAAAAGAATGAACGATTACGGAATGATATTCTTGTTTATTCGGTAAGCATGGTTAATACATTAACGAACACTTAAATAAAGAAAATATACTCTAAATTATAGGCTCAGTCGTGACTGTCGTAGTTAATAAGCCTTCAGACAATTCAGTGACTATCATTTATTACAAGAACAACTTTGACAATTTCTCAAGCTTGCTCAAGCCGCAAAATAGCCGGTAATCAATTCTATTGGTGTCCATGATTTCCACAACCGTAATCACTTTCCATTGAGTAGAAGGTCAAATTAGTAATTAGTCTAACCGTTACGTGTAACATAATTTTATCTGAAAAAAAAAATTGGTCACAATATTTAAAGTATGGGCGTCTAGTTTCTGTAATGTTAATGCTGTTAGCCTGAAGCGGCTCTTACAGCGAGCTATAAACAGGGGGAGGGAGATTATTTATTTTATCGATATTGATTTATGATTATTTGATAAATCGATAATATTGAGTGGGATAATATTGCGTTCAGTTCAGTGATCACGTTATCATAACATGGATGAGTTATCTAACGGCCGTCCGAACAGTGGGTGGTGGGTGGGCCCCGGCTCTGACGGCTAACTCGTATCGTTCGATGTTCTTGACAGGGACGCGGGTGTACAGTGTGTACGCGGTTTGGAGGGGTGTGCGGTGCGCCCGTCTGCGGACCCGCTGTGTCCCATCCGTTGTAGTCCTAACATTGTTTGTGGCACTAGATGAGTAAGTAGTGTTTATGTGTGAATGACCGGCGACATTTGGTCGGCGCCATCTAGTGGAACGGGGAGTTCTATTACGTTACGGGGCCTCCGGAGGCTTTCCGTAACGTTTGGAGTTGGTGCGTATGTGGTTGCATTTATCACTAGCGGGTTATGATGTGTCTCGCTCCTCTAAAAGTAGCGTCGAGACATTTCCTTGAAGTACTCAAAGATCATCGGAAGTTGACAGTCTCTGAGTAAGTCGGAGTTTTGCTGGTACCAACGAGCTCCGATGGCTATGCGAATTATATCTATTTTGGAGGTTGTACAAGTGTGTATGGGCCGCGTGCGCGAAAATTACGTTTGCGTAAGACATGATAGGTCTTACACATACTTTGTAAAGGTGGAGCTGGACAGTTTGCTCTTTCTGGGTGGAGGCGACTAGTGACGATTTTGACACAATTGCGGACATTGCGAATGTGTTTCGCGAATGTCATGGCGTGGACATTGCGAATGTGTTTCGCGAATGTCATGGCGTGGTCAAATGTGATATTTGGCCGTTGATTGCCAGGGGATCTGGCGGCCGTACAGGCTGATCGTATCTAAAGATTTCTTGGGATTTTTGTATTGTCGATTGAGAGTGGTCCGAATCCAGTTCTAATATTGTTTCAATCGATGATATCGACAAGCGGGCTTCTTGGAGTATAGCTACGTCAAGGACGTCGTGTTGGTGACTGGTTGCGAATGGGTAGTGAGTTGGAGTCTCAGGCGCGATAACATCGAAGCTTAGTCGCTCCGTGAGGTCGAACAAAACCATACCATTGGGATTGTTTGAGCGCGAATTCCAGGAGGAATCCTTACTTTTCAGATCTCCAGCTATTATAACTGGAGCCTAAATTGAGTAATTCTACAAAGTCTGATTCAACTATGCGTATGAGGGGTGGTGAATACGCCGATACGATGGTGAGTATCGGATGGCCAGAGAGAGCTACCTTACATATAGAGAGTTCATGTTGGTTAACGGGAGGCGTCGATCAATACGCAGTGCAAGGACCTTCTGTAGTAGATCCAGGTGCCACCTCTGGGGCTGATCAACCTATCATTTATAACTATGGTGTAATTTGTGATCTTTAGGTTGCGATGGCTAGGCTTCAAGAAGGTCTCTTGCACCAGCATGACTTCTTCACTGTGTTTACGTAGAAAGAGCGCGATCTCGCCTTTTTGGTCTCTAAGGCCGTTCGCGTATAAGAAAGCGACAGTTAGAGAGCGTGGTTAAGTTCTAACTAAAAGTTGTACTGCCACTTTGGTTTTTAGTTGAGGTATTTAAGCGCACTGGAAAGACGAGATTGCGTCGATTAGCCCTATGTGTCCAATCGTGACGTTGGAGCTTGTCCTGTGGGGTAGTGGCTCTTCATCGTTTGCGGGCTAAAGAAGATAATTCAGCAACGAGAATGTTGCTGATGAAGCCGTAGACTACAGAGAAATCAGCGGCGAAAGAAGGCGAGCCTTGTGGGATGGGCTTTGATTTTGGGGCTTGGGAAGGCGGCGCAGGCCGTAAGACGACGAGTGCCGGCGCTTTCACCCAAGCATTGGGTTTTGGCGCGGAGGACACGAGAGGACTAGCGCCTTGCTTGGCCGCCCCGGTGACTGGGGTGGCCTTGGTGACGATTCGAGGCTCAGAAGTGGGCACCGAAGACGGTGCAGGTTTGGGGGCAGGCAGCCGGGAGCGTGATACACTGGGTTGACCCGCACGTCCGGAGCGGCTTTTACCACCACGCTGCTTCCTTCGCGACACTTTGGAACACCCGCGATAATTCGCTGGGTAACCCTCTTCGCGGCAATTGACACAGCTCGGGGGTTCAACCGTCTCGGCGTGCGGGGGCAAACAGTGGTGCCGTGGTCATGTTTGTAGGTATTTGAGGTACTTAGGTCTGGCACAGCAATTTTTATAATTGGCATCGATGGCACTGGCCGACGATGCCGATGCCCTATTTCGAGGGGCTTCAACTGCAATCCCCGTTAGGTTGCAGATGCGCCGAACATTAAAAATCTCCTTGCCTTCCGAAGACAAGTCTAGAATGACAAGGCACAGATCTAAGAAATGCTTTTTGTCAGTCTGGTGGTGCATTCTGTGCACCTCTCGGACCAGGAGATCATGACCTTTGAGGTCTTTTAGGATATGTGAACACACATAAAAAGAACATGCAGTTGAATTGAGTACCGTCTTCTTTTGAAGTCGGTAGAAAAACCCCACAGTAACCTATTTAAACGATGGATATAACATGTAAGTTAATGTAAGGGCTTACTGAACCTACTTTGGTAGTTTTATGTTTTATTGTGTGGTTCACTTATAAGATAAATACGGAGCTATTTCGGTGAAATGTTAAAGACACTGAGGTAAACATAATATATCCAAGAAATAAAATCCAGATTCCAGTAAATTAAAATCTTACACAAAGATCAAATCTAGCTGAGGTTCCAACCCAGGAACGGCAACGCAGTACTAGAGTAGAGTGCCGTAGACGGCAGTAATCTAGTACATTTTACCGTTTAAGTTAAAGTGTTTATGTACTTAGTACTTTTCCCAGTAGGCTATGCCAAAACAATACAGGTTAAAGAGCATGAAAATACGCTTCATAAGATTTATACTAAGCGTTGAACATTTTAATATGAGAAAGTTTCTGAGTTCAAAGCTTCAAAGAGTGTCACATAGCTGACCTCAACCAGATACGCAACAAACTAAGCACTCGCCAATCGACAGTCAAGTAACTTATACCGATGTTAATCACATGAATATAATACGTGCGAATAATAAGTTAATAAATATATCGTGTAATTGTCTTGACAAATGATAATAGAAATTTACGAAATATTTTTTTAATATTGTAATGTTACAAATTTGAAAAGATAGTATAGAGAAAGAAAAATAGTAGAAAGATAGTAGTATACTACACCTCCCATTGCCAAAAAAAAAATATAAAAAATAAAATATATTTTTTTAAATAGTAAAAAGTAAATCTTAAATAAAATCTTACATTTTAATTGTGTATTTATAATACTTGGCCTGTGTAGGATCGCTGGCCAAAGCCTCTATGCACATAATAATTCCGTAGCCAATAGAACTGGTATGATACATCACTATTACATACCTAGCTATTAAGTTATAATATAACTGACTATAAGTGATAGTACTTTTCCTTTTTATATTAATCACATTTATATAGGTATTTAGTTTTTAACTTTATACCTCATTTATTTATACCTATATATTTGGTTAACCATTATTAGTCTCGTATAGTGTCTAGGTACTTACATAATTTTCAGTCATGGAATGAGGCACACAATACGAGTATCATAATTTAAATAAATTAACTGTATACATATTAAGAGTTTCGAAATAGTTTAAAGCAGAAATTATTTACATGATCTATACAAATAAGTTAGATTTTAAAACTACCATTTTCATGGATTATAAAAATTAAAAGCTTATGATTAGCTGTTTTTTTTTGAAAGTTCAATCAATCTGAAACCGAAAGTAAATTATTACATTTCATACTAAGAAATACAGAACAAAAAAGTCTATGTAAAGCAAAGTAATCGTTTTCATTATCATAACAACAGACAGATCAAACTAGATAGATAGCGCGTAGATATGGTCTCGCTGTTGATACTTCTTTTAGTTTTTATTAAATACAACTTATTTCTATCATATTCTAGTACACAATATAAACAATACTAACTATCTAAAGTGTAAATAATTAATTAAAATCTTAATAACTCACTCTCTTACAATGATTTTAAGGGGTAAACAAACGTAAACTTTAGTTGACCAGAAGCTGAGCCGCTCATAGTTTTTTTTTTTAAATGATGAACTCAAGCTCGAAAACAATACAGATCGAAATGTTTCGCTAACTAATAGTGGTACTTTTATAGACGCAGTTTTTAACGGTTTTTTAATACTTTGAAATCACAGCTGCATATATGTCCCATATATTAGTTATCATAAGTATACTGTATTCGCTCTCCGCCAAATTGAACAAAAATAAATTTTTATTAAAAATAATTATTCTTCGGTACGAAAAATCAAATCAAATAATACCTGAATCATTTTTTTCAGGATATAATGTTAATGTTGCTTATTACCAAGGTGAGATGGCAGATGTCACACATCTTAAGCGACTACTGTAAGGCTCGCACGTTTTCAACCGACTTCAAAAAAAGGAGTTTCTCAGTTTGACCCGTATATATGTATCTTTGTCCGCGATTATCTCGCGTTTGGCTGAAACGACTTTGATGCGGTTTTTCCTTTTGTTATAATTCCCACCTAAATTAGCTTCAAGTATCAGACCAACATCGCACATGGGGCGAGTTTCTCCATTGCTCGATTCCTAGGTTCAAGGAACATCGCGTTCTTCGTTGTCGTCCGTTTTATTATTTACGTTGTATCGTTGTAATATTATAATATACGTAGGCGGGATGATAAGTAACTAGCCACTGCTATTTAAAAAGTTAAAATTAAAAAAATATTTATGTCATTTTTAAATTCGTATCACTGGCCACCTGTGTTCTAAATTGGAATTTGGTGGCGTGAAAATTTTATTGATTTTTTGTCATTTAAAAATATAATTCGTCAACTGTTTTCAAAAAGGATAAAATTGAAGAAAGAGCGATGATAAAGTTTCTTCATACGAAGGGCATGAAGGGGAAAGACATCTATGACGAGTTAAAGAATATTTTGGGTGAATATGCTCCTTATTATGCCACAGTAAAAAACTGGGTGGCTGAGTTTAAACGCGGTCGTACATGTGTCCAAGGTAAAGCCCGCCCCGGACGTCCAAAAAGCGTCACGACTCCGGAAATGGTCGTGAAAGTACATGATACGGTTTTAGCATATCGATAGTTGAAGTTATCTGAAATAGCTGACACTACAGGTATCTCAAAAGAACGGGTACATCATATCCTAAGTGAGGAATTAAATATGAAAAAGTTATCGGCCCGTTGTGTGCAGCGATTGCTTACGCACGATCAAAAAAGGATTTGGGTGCAAAACTCAATAGAATGTCTGGACCGTTAACAAAGTAGTAAGGCCGATTTTTTACGTCGATTTGTAACAAAAGATGAAACGTGGGTTCATGATACACGCCAGAATCAAAAAAATTAATAAAACAGTGGACTCAATCGGGATGCCCGGCTCCAAAAAAGCCATGGCTGTAAAGACAGCTGGAAAAGTTATGGCTTCCGTCTTTTGGGATTCAGATGGGATCTTGATGATAGATTACCTTGCTAAAGGTCAAACAATTAATAGAGAATACTACGCTAATCTTCTAGATAAGTTTCGTCAATTTATTCAGCAAAAACTACCAGGTTTGGCGAAAAAAAAATTATCTTCCACCAAAACAACGCTAGGGTTCACACATGTGTTAAAGCTAAAATCAGCGAATTGAAGTATGATTTGCTGTGTTTGGCGAATAAGGTGGGTACCTTATTTGCCTGATCTAGCGCCATCAGACTTCCATTTATTCCCTAAGCTCAAAACTTTTTGGGCGGACAGAAATTTGCCACCAATGATGAAGTCATAGCCGCTGTAGAGGAGTATTTTGCAGGCCTCGAAAGAAATCATTTTATGGAAGGCATTACTGCTTTACTCGTAGAACGAAGATGGAATAGGTGCGTAGAGGTTCACGGAGACTATGTCGATAAATAAAATTAATTTTATCACGGAAAGTTAAGTGTTTTCTTATTAGGCTAGTTACTTATCATCCCGCCCTCGTAGTTAACTTTGAATAAAAAAACGTATTACATAAGTAATACGTTTTTTAATACGTAAAGCTGTAATATGTCTGTTCTATTTTAAATTTTAATTTTTCACGCACTTTCTATACATTATTATTTTTCAGTTTGACTGCCTCGTTGGTCTAGTGGTTGTAGTAGTGCGACTGCTGATCATGAGGTCCCGGGTTCGAATCCCGGATCGGGCCAAAAAATCAATTATTGAGTTTTTCCATCAAGAAATTCTCAGTATCTGCCCGGAGTCAGGAAGTTGGCGGTATTTCACCCCCGTGCCTCGGAAAGCACGTAAAGCCGTTGATCCTGCACCTGATCACTCTCCGGTCGTGTCGGTTTACCGTCCCATCGGGCTATGAGAGTGAGGGAATAGAGAGTGCACCTGTGCTTGCGCATACACTTGGGCACTATAACCCTGTCCTGCGCAGATGGCTAGTCTCCGTTGAGACTGGCCGCCGTGGCCGCAATTCGGTCTGGAGGACATTAATATAATGATGAACGCACTGACAGAGTTTTTCAGAGTAGTCAAATTTTAAACTTAAGTTCAAATATATGAATAATGTTTTTTTTTTCATTAATTCTTCTTCACCATTTGCCTATAATACATATTATGAACCTTCTCTGCAAATTTTGCCGGTTATTGCAAAATAACCCTGACGAATGGTAAGGGAAAACGAAACGTTTTTTAAAATATAGAAAACAGGCATATTTCACAAATAATTTATGTGCAACATTTCTAACACTTTTGCGTGATCGTCGACTCTAAATTAAATATGTTTCCATTCGGCAAGCTACACCGAGCCGTGAAAGTAAAGATCTTTACCGCAGACCGTCTTCGCTAACGTCTGCGGATATAAAATTAACGCGGTTTTAAACCTCTCCGTCGTTTGCACGGAATGTAAGTTGCATTTAATGTTTGCCGAAGCGTAAGACTACGTTCCGCTTGAGGTACGTAAGTTTAATTCAAGTGAGAACGTATTCTGGTCTGCCGTATGGTTGTAAATTAGAGAATCCATAAACCCATTGCATCCCTTCACGAAAAGAGCTTACACCTTTCTAAAAGGCCGGCAACGCGTCTGCCCTTTTAAAAGACCCCTGGTGTTGCGATTGTTTATGGGCGGCGGCAGTCACTTACCATCAGGTGAGTTGCAGGCTCGTTTGCCCCCTCTTCTATAAATAAAATCCCATGGATGGCTTAAGAGGCAACTATGGGAAATGTCTGAAAAATCATATAGCAATATGGCGGTACAACCTACGATAACCAGGAGATATAGAATGAGGTTGAGTCGGTAGCATTTTTGTATCTGTAATTCAATGAGAACTTCGATAGTTTTTAGGTCATTATTTCGTTCGTCGTTTTATGTAAGTGTTTGTAGTAACGCATAAGTGAACTCTTTCTTGCTATAGATCATCTTGTTTACATCAGTTATTTTATTATTTAGTAGAGCCAAGCTGCAGCTATATTATGGTTGTAGTACGAATGGGTCAACTCGACCGGGGAAGCATCACGCTCTCACAGAATACCAGCTTAAAATAGGAGCTTAACACTGCTGTGTTTCGTATGTCTAGTGTAGAGAACCAGAGAACCTTTTTACTGGAAACGAGGCATTTCATATTAGTCGTCAGTCAAAGTAAGTCGCCTCTTACAATACTTACGACGGGGTAATTCAGTCGTTTACACGGCAAACACACGGTCCCTATAATAACTTTTTGTTATAGGGACCGTCATATAATACATTTGACGGTTCCGTGGCGCAGTGGCTAAGCAATGAGTTGCAGCGTTAAGTGCCGTGGGTTCGAATCCCGGACGGAACAAGTATTTGTATGGCCTACAAATAATTGTTCTGGGTCTGGATGTTGGTCCTTGTGAAATCTATGTATGTAAACTGCCCCCGCGATACAAGAGAAAATCCTAGTGTGGATACCTCCTGTTCTTTAAGAGAGATAAAAAAATAATGTTAAAAAATAAAAACTGTTATATTATCAATAAAACTTTCTCAAAATGTGAACGTCTCACATAAAATTTAATAAGGTAATATTCATGTGATGTATAAAAGTCCAATAAAGTCCAATAACTCATATAGTCCCCTTTATGTTAGAACGATGGCCACCTATAATTATGAACGTGAGAGAAAGCGACGGAACGATGTTAGATTATAAGCTTAAGAAAAAATGATTATTGGACAACAGTTACCTTTAACAGTTTGATGTAAAAACATTTTATTAGCATCGTGAACATAACGACTACTTTGTAGGCACAAGAACCTTGGAATTACAGTATATAATTTGCAGTAGGTACTGATAATGGAATTTGTTAGAAAATTACTGAAAGTTAAATCAATTAAATAACAAAGATATACTCTGAAATAACTAACTGTTAGTACTTTTGAGATGTAATTAGAGTGTGACTCGCATATGAATGTTAAAAGTAATACTAGTTAGTGTTTCTAATCAAATAACGTAGATGCGATTCAGGCTGCTGTCGCAATTGATTATTTAAAGTTATTCCTAAGTTTATGTTAAAATAATTTAAAATTAAAAGTTTTGTACAACCGACTTCAATATAAATTATTAAGAATAACTCAAAAACTATTGGTCAGACCTTGATCAACTGTATATGAGACTACATGTGAAGCACCAGCTTTCAAATAAAAAAAGAATCATCGAAATCGGTTCAGCCATTAAAAAGTTATGAGGTAACACACATAAAAAAAACATACAGTCAAATTGAGTACCGGCTCCTTTTGAAATCAGCAGAAAAATATAGAATTAATTTCAATAAAAACTCAATTTTTTATGCAACCAAAATAAATTTACAAGGACGCACGTACGCGACTCACTAACACCCACGGAGAATTTTCCAGTTCCACGATAAGTAGGTGGATTGCTTAGCGTATGGCAGGGTTTACACACCTTACTAGCACAGTTTAATGGATGTCTAACAGTTGGGAAATGAGTCTTACCGGTGGTACGGCCACGCGGCAGCTTTTGCTGTTGCACATTCGGGTCGGCTCGAGCCGAGTTGGTACTGCGGCCTCACAGAATACCGTCGTGAAGTGAAAGCTCTGCTTCTGCGTTTCGTCTGGTGGATGCAGGTGGCCTTAAGCCAAATCCCCCCTCCCCTCACCAACATGGTAGCGGAATTAAAAGAAAGATTACTCCAGGAGGGTACCAGCACACCTAGAGACTCCCTCGCTGAGCATCTACGACCAAGTTACTCCACTCCTGAGCATGGGTGCTCAGGCTGCACCGCGTATTCCAGGAGGAGCAAAATTCCTCTCAAACAATAACTGCTCGGGGCAAACAGAGCAACAAGACCAAGGCCACCCCTGTCACGCTATCCGTGAATGTCTGCAACATCAGAGGACTTCACTCGAACCTAAACGCCGTCCACTTCCATCTCGAGACAGTGAAGCCGGCGTTGCTCTTAATGACCGAGACGCAGGTGTTCTCTCCGGCTGATACTTCCTATTTCTACTACCCAGGGTACAAATTAGAACACTCCTTTGTGCCTCAGTCTAGAGTTTGCATATACGTCAGAGAGGACATCTGTTCTCTACGTCTTGGCAGTCTTGCAGGTTCGGACCTGTCCAGCCTTTGGCTACACGTAGACAGCGAAGACATTCCGCACGTCTACGGGTGCCTTTATAGGTCCCATAACGGTAATGCTGAAATAGATCGTCCCATTGACTACGTCCAAATGGCTACAGATTCCCTGCTACAACAAGTCCCATCCGCAGAGATCGTGATCCTTGGCAATTTTAACGCCCACCAAGCCGAATGGCTCGATTCATGTTTAACCAATTATGCAGGGAGATCTGTTTATGATTTTTCCTTGGCATATGGTCTGACACAACTGGTTACTATGCACGCCTATGCGGATTCCAGATGTGGAGGATCATGCACCTTCCCTGTTGGACCTTCTGCTGACCTCTCATCCGGCCTGTTATCAGGTCTTCGTCGACGCCCCTCTTGGCTCCTCGGACCATTGTCTTGTCCGGAGTGTGGTGTCACTCACGCTGTAAACGTGCTTGCTTTCTGCAGGCTGTTGCCGTGCTTGGTACTATAAGTCGGCCGATTGAGGTGGGATGCGGTCTTATATTTGCATCCTACCCTTGGAGCCTGGTTTGCTTCTCACCGGACGATCCTAAACGCTGTTGCTACTACTGTAGCTGATGTAGTACTTCAGGGTATGGAACTTTTTATTCCTTCCTCTGTGGTCCCCATCGGAGGCAGATCTCAGCCATGGTTTAGTCGCTCCTGTAAAATAGCATCACGCTAACGCATCAACGTCCCGGGAAGTTAATACCAGCAATTAAAAAAGAAGTATAATTCTGCTTCCAGTTTCTTCAAAAGCAAAGTCAAGGCAAAGTCAGAGCACATAGGCAGAATTGGCGAGAAACTAGTTCGCTATCCTTCGGAAACCCGTACATTCTGGTTGTCTTGCCAAGGCTGTCCAGGAGAGCTTTTGTTAGCCATCTTTTCCGTCTCTGAATAGGGAGGACAACTCACTGGCCCATGACGCAAAGGAGAAAGCCAATCTGCTAGGTTCTTTCTTTGCGTCCAACTCGACTTTCGATGGGGGAACATATCGTCAACCATCCCGCGGTGTGAGTGATCCATGCCGGATCTGCGGTTCTCACAACGCTCGGTTCACAAAGCACTCCTCTCCCTGGGCATAGACAAGTCGAGTGGGCCTGACGGAATCCCCTAAATTGTGCTGAGGACGTGTGCTGCGGTGTTGGCACCGGTTCTAATTCGTCTTTTCCGGTACTACTGCTCCCTAGGCCAAGTCCCCAAATCATGAAAGACGGCTTTTATACACCCGATCCCTAAGAAAGGCAACCGCTCAGACCCGTCTAACTACAGGCCTATCGCCATCACTTCCTTGTTCTCCAAAATAATGGAATCCATTACAAACTGGCAGCTAATGCGGTACTTTGAGGATCATCAGCTGATTAGTGACCGCCAATACCTTTTTCGTCGCGGTCGATCAGCTGGTGATCTTCTGGTCTACCGGACTCATACATGAGTGGAGGCAGTAGAGTCCAAGGTCTTCCATTGGGTTTGGCATAAAGCGCTTCTTTCGAAGCTACTTTCCTATGGGCTTCCCAAGAAATTATGCAATTGGATCACCAGCTTTCTTGCAGATCGGAGCATCAAGATTGTTCTAGATAGTGCATGCTCTAACTACAAGCCTATTAACGCTGGAGTTCCACAATGCTGCGTGCTATCACCAATGCTGTTTCTTCTGCATATCAATGAGTTGATGCGCCGGGGCCGCGAGTTCAAATCCCGCACGGAACAAGTATTTGTATGGCGTTTGTTCCGTGTCTGGATGTTTGTCCTCGTGCATTTTATATTTGTAAACTGCCTCCACGATACAGAAGAAAATCCTAGCGTTGGAGTAACGTTTTTTTAAATTAAAAAAAATCCCTTGGTGTTGCAGGGTGTTTTTCATGGGCGGCGGTAGTCACTTACCATCAGGTTAGCCGTATGCTCGATTGCCCCCTCGCCCATAAAAAAAAACGAATATACTTGTGCAGGGTAACGGCGGCGGCCTTGTGGGGCATAGAGCGGCGCGACTTTGTGCGAGCACACTCCACTACGTCTGCTTACGGTTAGCGCGAGCGTGTTTTTATAAAACTTATTTAACTAATTTTGAACGCCGTTTTCGAAAAATACAAAATATTAATACTACTTTTACTAATTAAATTTGCATTCAAATGATGGCTTACATTTTCCTCACTTTTCTATTGATAAAATTATTTATCCAAAAGCGAATACAATACATAATTAAATTTAAAAATCGAAAACTGAAAATATCTTTAAAAAGAAAATGTCACGAAAATATTTCGCAGTGCAACACTTTTAAATGTATTTTTTACTTGTAGTAATAAATAATGATCTTGTTCAATAAATGTTTTTAATATATACGTATATACACGTAATGTTAATAAATAATAATGAGTATTATAATAACCAAAATTATTTTATTCCCAATTTCGTGACAACCTCTAGCACATTCGCGACGACGGCGAATAGTAAATCGCCTCACATCGCATCGGCTGACATCAAAGGCGTTTCACAACTGTTAGCTCTTGACACTGATTACTAGACTTTAAATTTTTACAGCAATAACACTTTTTTGTATATACGACATATTATAACGTTATACTTTTATATTAAATAAATCTTGAATGGAATGTTTAATGTTATTTCTTATCTTTTCACATTTGGAAATTAGTCGTGTATACTAAGTAAGGCTACTGTGAAGTATATTTTCAAGTGAACAATAGCAAACCCAACAATACATCGTCTTTCAAGCGTACGTTGAATACTATGTAATAATTTCATAATATCATTAATTAATAAATCTCTATTCAATGTACTTACCTATTGTGTTTAGGATAAAAGCTTTTGTTTTGTCATGGGCAGAGGCATCAAAGAAAGTATCTAATTAAAGTAACATTCTCTTTTGCATGACTTAAAATGGTATCGAATCGTTGCCATATTAATTAAGAAACCAACACGTTCATTATAACAATGAAAACATTTAGTACTTGGTTTTGAACAATGGGGTAAATGTATACCGCGGGATACGTTTTAAAATTCTGCATCTATATTCATTAACCACGGGATGAATGAACTTCCATCGGAATTATAATTATATATTGATAATACATTCTATATACATACTAGCTGGCCAGGCAGACGTACTGCCCTTAGCCGCGAACCTCTGTACTATATACGATACTTAAATACGCAATAAAATACTGAGGGTCACTAATCGGGATAAAAACTATCCTATCACTCAAGTTGGACCAAACTGCAATTATAGTGTGCACAAATTTCATTGAAATCATTTCAGTGGTTTAGGAGTTTATCGCGGACAAACAATGTGACCCGTAATTTTTATATATAAAGATAGGCTTTATCAATTAGAATATAACATATTATACAATATTTAAAAAAATATCATACGGTCCTTTTCCCCGCGGTATCGTGCCAAGAACGCTGGCTGAGTTTCATCACTGAATGGCTATACTTGACCTTTGAGTGAAAATAGAAGCAGCCCTCTTATCATCGGCAGTGATGACCAGTCGCGGATACAGTTCCTTCAGGAACTTCACCGAACGCATGCCCCACACACCGCTATCGGTATTTACAGCAAATGCCACAAATATGTAGTCATCTCTCAGAGACTCATATTTGCGCTACTTACCTAGTTCAGCTGTCTATGATGCCGCTCCGGATGCGGCACCCCCGAGATGAGAGGCTGCAAAAATGTGATGAGAGCACGTAGAATCCCACACTAGGGATTTGCTTCTCTTCCAAGGGGCCAAAGTCATATCGCCGGGTCTCTTTCCATCATCTCTAAATAACAAAGCTCTAAAGTCGACGGTTGACTTTTCGGATGACGTTATTCAAAGAACCGTGACGGAAAATCCTACCAGCACTTTTCTTACATGAAAGTGCATGAACCCCAAACTCGTTGACCTTGCTACCACAAGGGCACTAATGAGGTTGACAAATAATCGCTCCTAGTCCGATTCCTACGGGTATGCGCAAGCTTTCCCCGTCAAGTAAGCCTTGATACCTTGACGGTAAAGCGTGTAACCAGTGACTAGATTTCTTAGTAGAAACAGCTAGAAGCCCGCCTTTTATCTGATCTTGGTCACTAAAGATATTATGAAACAAATCTTTCTGCATACTCCTTACCAACGGAATATCCCGTTCTTGTTGGTTAACTTCTAGTGGAACATTTTCGCTGGGGCAGAGCGTTTGCCATGTCTGCCTTGCGTTCATAGCAAGGCACAGGTCTACTTTATTGTTTTAAAATTATGTTACATAAGTCACTGACTCTATGCACCCAAGCAATTAAAGCAGGCAATGCAACGTTAGAAAGAGTTCTTACACCGATACCACTAAATGTTATAGGTAAAGTACCTTGAGCCTAAGCAGTTGTATTTTAAGTAAACATTTGATTTTTTCCATAGCTATTTTAAGATTATTATCAATTATTTTTAAAATATCCGATCATTTCCAGACTGGTCACGAGCGAAGTTAGGTACAAGAACACAATATTGTGAAATAGTAAGAGCTATGAGATTTAAACTATACAAACAAAAAATATATATAAAATATAAAAACTATACGTCTTCGGTAGCCATAAACAAAATGAGAACATCATCAATTTAGTCGAAGTCAATTAAATACGCATTATTAAGGATACTCAAAAACTATTTCTTTTGTATTCTTAATTTGGGTGGTGCTGCAGTCCCTTCAGCGATGCCAAGTTGACTGTCGGTATATCGAAGTGCTGAAGTGCTTGTACAGCAGGGCTACGATGGCTATCCGAGTACAGAACCAGAGTACGAAACCTATCCAATTGCAGAGAGATGTAAGACAGGGTGACGTTATATCCCCGAAACTCTTCACCGCTGCATTGGAAAACGTTTTCAAGCTTCTGGACTGGAAAGGATACGGTATTAACAACAATGGCGAGTACATCACTCACCATCAATTTGCCGACGATATAGTCCTTATGGCAGAATCGGTGGAGGACCTAAGCCCTATGCTCAATGATCTCAATAGTGTTTTCCAACGGATAGGTCTTAAGATGAACATGGACAAAACAAAGATCATGTTTAATGTCCATGTCACACCTATGCCGGTAGTTGTTGGGAGCACTAAGCTCGAAGTTGTTGACGAGTATGTTTACCTGGGACAAATAGTCCGACTAGGTATGTCCAACTTCGACCGAGAGGTCAATCGACGGATTCAACTCGGTTGGGCAGCGTTCGGGAAATTACGGCACATCTTCTCGTCAGGTATAGCTCAAACCTTAAAAAGGAGACTGTACAACCAGTGCGTGTTGCCAGTGAAGACCTATGGAACTGAGACGTGGTCCTTCACTGCTAGCCGGATGAGGAAGCTCAAGGTCGCTTAGCGAGCTATGGAGAGGGCTATGCTAGGAGTTTCTTTGCGTGATAAACTTAGAAATGAGGATATCCACAGTAGAACCAGAGTTACCGACATACTCCAACGGATTAGTAAGCTGAAGTGGCAATGGGCCGGCCATATAACTCGAAGAACCGGCAACCGATGGGGAAGAAAGGTTCTCGAGTGGCGGCCTCGTACCGGCGGACGAAGTGTAGGGCGTCCCCCCACTAGATGGAGTGACGACCTGGTAAAATATGCAGGATGTCAATGGATACAGGTGGCTCAGGATCGTGCTTTGTGGCATTCCTTGGGGGAGGTCTATGTTCAGCAGTAGACTTGTGAAGGGCTGTAATGATGAAATTAAAAACTAATTATCAGATCTTAATCAAATTTATATGGGACCACATAAAAAGCACCAGCTTGTAAATAAAAAAAAGAGTCATTAAAATCAGTTCATCTAGAAAGAATTTCTGAAGGGAAATAATTATGAAATTTTCCTTTTTAAATAGGCTGTGTATTGTATGTCAAGGCAAAAAGCGTTTATTTTATTTTATATTTTGTATATGAGATATCTGTTGAAAGTGAAATATACTTTGGTTTATTTAACCACCACTATTATTATTAAAAAACGTATAAAATAGAACAATAATAAATGAATCAAAAACTGATAATTGAAAGCGACTTTATTTGAAGTTAACATAAATATTTTGTTAATCCATTTAGGTTTGTGATATATTAAGACTAAAATAATTAACTCAGACGTAGTGACTGCGATTATTGACATTTTTTGTTCTTCAGTACATAATTTTTGCTAAATTAGTTAATAGTTTAACTTGATCCGAGTTTTTATGACTGATTTCGTTATGGATATTTTAAAATAATTTAAAAATAAGTGACTGCCACTTAAAAAGAAAACTACATCGAATCTTCAATTATAATTTTATAAAAAATTAATTCTCCTTTATTAACTTAATATATTATATCATCACAAGGTTAGGGAATTCTTTCCAGCAGTTTTGTTTGTTCCTATTGCAAAGTACATACTGGTAAGTATATACTTTCCCGTGAGATAAATTGCTGACAACCCAGAAATTTTAATTTTGATTTATATTGGGTGATTGTAAAAGTCAACTTGGTGATGCGATACCATTTCTAATTTTACAAAGATTTCTGTAAATTTCAAAATGAATATTTGAACATTATATTTGTATATCATAAATTATTTATCTTATTTAACTAAATATGAAATATGAAAATAACTATTTTCACGAGCCAGCTAAAATTTTAGTTTACATATTAAGTTTTTTTGTAAACAAAAAGACAATGTTACAATAACCAAGCGATAAAAGGCACCCCAAACACATCTTGAATTGTTTTATTTTAGAATCGTATACATGAATATTTCTAGAAGCCAAGGCATTGTTTTTAAAATATATGCTCAAGAACACTCCTCAAATTAGAAGTAAATAATATGTATACAAATTCTGTCGGAAATCAAATCTCATTATTGTAAGGAAATTTCCTTGTGTCTAATATAACATCTTTATGTTCAAACGACGGTTTTCAATGTTACTTCGTAAATGTGATCCCATTTTACCTAAGGCGTTACTTATTTTCTGTATCTAATAAAATGATAGGGTAAAATTTCATTAAATCTATTTAAAATATATAACTTTTTCCTTTCTTCTACCTGTTACATTTGCTTACATATACAATTTGGAAAGACAAACGACGAGCATAATCCAGCTAATGGTAAGAGCATTCTGTGTTGCTGTGACCAGAAGAATCTATTCTCGATTAATAATTAAAATATTGAATGATTAATAATTAAAATATTGATTTGTCAACCCCATCAGTGTCCCTGTGGTAGCAACGTCGACATTTTTGGGCTCCACGGACTTTCATGTAAGACAAGCGCTGGTAGATTTTCACGACACAGTTCTTTGAACGATGTCATCCGAAGGGCTCTTGTCTCTATAAATGTTCCCTCGGTTTTAGAGCCTTGTGGAATATTTAGAGACGATGGCAGGAGACCCTACGGTATGACATTGGTCCCTTGGGAGAGAGGTAAAGCCCTAGTGTGAGATGCTACTTGCGTAGACACTCTGGCGGTCTCTCATCTCAGGCGTACCTCGTTTAGAGCCGGGGCGGCATCAGAGGCAACTAAACTGAGTAAGTGGCGCAAATATGAGTCTCTGAGAGATGACTACATATTTGTACCATTTGCTGTAGAGACTATCGGTCCGTGGGGTCCACGTGCGGTGGAGTTCCTAAAGGAACTCCATCCGCGGCTGGTCGTTGCTGCTGGTGATAAGAGGGCTAGTTCTTTTCTCGCTCAAAGGATAAGTATAGCAATTCAGCGGGGAAACGCAACCAGCGTTCTTGGCACGATACCGCGGGGAGTAGGGCTGTATGATAATTAAGTTACTAGTTTTAGTTTTTTTTTTATTAAAGTTGTTAATATTGTACATAATAAAATATTAAAATAGCGACTAAAGAGGTATTTTATAATATTAAAGATGACAAGCGAACCCTTATTCACATGACGGTAACCGCGTGTTGAGGCCCAAAGACATTGACATTTCCTCCTCATTTCATATCCTCAAATAAAACTGAAAATGGAGATGCGTTGTCACCCGTGAGAACCAAGAGAGAACGCCAGTTTACCAGTAAAAAGTCATACGTGGTAGAGCCATGTTGCAGCTATATATGCGTGGTGCGTAGCACGAATGGGTGGGCTCGACCGGGGAAGGACCACGCTCTCACAGAATACCAGCGTCAAATAGCAGCATAACACTGCTGTGTTTCGTATGGTGAGTGTAGAGAACCGGAGACCCTTTTTACTGAAAAAGAGACATTCCATCTTAGTCCTCACGGGTGACAACGCATCTGCATTTTGATTCAAAAACGAGGATAAATAAAGATGTCTATGGGCCACAGAAGCCACTTACCATCAGGTGGACTGTGTGCTCGTTTGTCACCCTATCCTATAAAAAAAAAAGAAAAAAAAAGGGGGTTATCTATATCTGGTTCTAATCAAACACTACAAACCAGCAGTATATTGCTGCTATTTAACGCTGGTGTTCTCTGCGAGCGTGGTCCTTATCTGGTCTGGTACTGTAACCATAATATACTAAAGTATGGCTGTAGCTATCATAAGATTATATAAGAGAAGGAACCGCAGATATTATTACGCGTGTATACTTACTATTCTAATTTAGTTTGACCGCGATAAAAACGGTAATAGTCAAAATAAGAAAATGGAAAAATTAACAGCTCAGTAAGAACAGAGCTTTACTAAGCATGATCTACTTGACCACGTCGCGGTAGAGCGCACCGTAACATTCACGCCTTTCTCCGTGTTTGACGGACCACAGATTAACAAACTCTACCGATTTCTAGAAAACAATTTTAATTTCAATGCTTTATAATTTTCTATGCATTTATTTTGTACTGTTATTATATTTAATGAAATAATCGATCTTATAACACTTCGCCACATTTTGGATTATTCTCGTAGGTATTTTTAATTCGATTACTAGCAGCAACAATTAACTGAGCGTTATTTTCATGATCAGCACAAAATACTATATGAATATTTTTATGCACATTTTTTATAGTATAAGGGTGACAAATAGCACACAGTCCACCTGATGATAAGTGGTTGCTATGGCCCATAGACATCTACATTTATCCACGTTTGCGAATCAAAATGCAGATGCGTTGTCACCCGTGAGGACTAAGATGGAATCCCTCGTTTCCAGTAAAAAGGGTCTCCGGATCTCTACACTCACCATACGAAACACAGCAGTGTTAAGCTGTCATTTTACGCTGGTATTCTGTGAGAGCGTGGTCCTTCCCCGGTCAAGCTGAACCATACGTGCTACAACTATACTACTAATATAGCTGCAGCATGGCTCTACCACGTAAATAATAAAATCACCTGGTGCTAAGTGGCTACTGGACGCAATGAACATCTCTCCAAACAACTGAAAACAAGATTGCCGATGTGTTGTAACCTCTTAACGACTTTACCTTTTAAACCTAGAACGTAAAAGTGAGTTCAGTGCTGCTTGGTGGAAGTGTGGCTCTACCACGTATCCTCTCCTAGCAAGAAAGGGCACCTGCCCGAATATCTCAACAACGTATGTTATGATGGTTTCTATATCCAATACAGTCATCATAATGGCGTACTTGTTTGACAAACATGGTTGCACACGTTTTCACTTTCTTGACAAACACGCAAAAAACTGTTCATCATAGTTTCTCTTAAACACGCCAAACACGTAGGTAATTTGACAAACACATCGAAAACGCTCGCATGCACACAAAATTTTAACAAACACGTAAAACTTGACACATTATTTTATTTTATAAATGGCGTTTAAACGCTCATAATATGGATTAGTAATCCACTTAAGCTATTTATTTAACTACATCAATAAAGAAGATAATAAGCTTGCTCATATTATAACGAAGTCTTACCTTAAATTGTTGGTTACCATAATAAAAAAGTTATGATTGAAAGAGCTTAGTTCATTTTTTTGCGACATGGTATTCAACGCTTTGTAATTATTACAGCGTTTATAAAGTTACATATTACTTTGATTAAATTGTTATTATTCTTATTTGCCTTTATAATATAATTGCGTAAAATAAATTACGTGTTTTTTACCGACCACTCCAATATAATAGAGATGTTCTACACACATTTATTGATGTAGATATTACACCAATAATTTTAATGGCATTAGCCTTTCTGTGCCAAACGTACTGGTTATAATCTTTCGCAAAAATAAGTTGCATCTTGTATATATTATTATTTAAAAGTTAATGTTTCTCTATAGATCGACATGTATTCAACTTTAATAGTAGAGATCTATATACTAAGATCTGGGTGTGGTATTTTTTACATATTATATAGTGAAAAACAAATTTGTAACATATATCAGATAAATTTCTTAAAAATAAGAATAATTTTTCCTAGCTCAGGGCAAAATCCATCCCATCCCATCAAAATGTTGTTGGGATATTATTTTGCATTACACCCAAAAATTAAAAATCGAATAAAGGAGACCAAGTTACTTCAAATTTGATAAATCAGAGAAGGTTATTAAGTACTTCTGACTGATTTCTTCATTAATCATCTGTTACAACGAGAAAAGAAAAAAACACAGCATCTTGCTTTAAAATACTTCTTGATAGTTTTAAATAATAATAATAATACTAATGCGTTCATCAATTTACGCTCAAAGAATCGCTACATAGTAATAATCTTAACTAGAAACAGTAGTTTTATAAATATTTCCATTTAAAGAAACGTACGCAAATATGATCATGTTTCCGAGTTTAGTACTAAGCTCAAATGGCTCCCTCATAGACTATTTCTACAGTACTGTCTACTATTTGATCCTAAAACACCTAGGTATCTTGAGAAAAAATTGAGTAAAAGATCATTCCAGATTATCTAATAACCTTATTTTACGATTGCCTGCTCACAACTTACATTTTTTTCATTTCTTATTTTGTGTCAAAGCAATCAAATTATAGAACTCTCTTCCTTTGACAAAAGACATTCAAACAATGTTCTGATTCATTCAAAGAATGTTTAAAAATCATTTAAAAGTCATTTGAACGTGTCTTCTACTTCATATATAATATAGTGTATTATTTATTTTTTTGATTATTTTTGTGTATAATATGTGATACATAACTATCATCTATACAAATAAATAAAATTGAAGTGTGTTTGTAATGTCAAAATTACAGCTTTTTACTAAATACATTATATAGTTTATACGGTACTAATAACAAAAATTAAATTTTTAAAGTTTTTGTCTTTCTTTCTGTCTGTCCGTCTGTCTGTCTGTCTGTTTGTTCCGGCTAATCTCCGAAACGGCTGGACCAATTTTGACGGGATTTTGCACACTGGCAGATAGCTAATGTTACAAGGAGTAACTTAGGCTACTTATATTTTAGAAAAAGAATTAGGGTACTGCGCAAAAAAATTAAAACAACAAATAACACGCGGGCGAAGTCACGGAGAACAGCTAGTATATTATAAATTTATATGATTTGCATTCACTTATATTTTTATTTACCTAGTAGTTACTATTTACGCACACTTCTATATGTTTAAATTAAATTGATCACCTTCACCAATGTTTGCCCGAAAAACATCGCAATGTATATAAAATATAAATTATAATTTGGTAGGTGTTTTTCTATGTTATATGTGCAATAAAGAGTATAAATAAATAAATGTACGATATTGTGACAGACAATGTGTTGTCAGTGCGATAATCAGTACCTATTACACAATTTTGTGCATGCGCCATTATTGTATAAACCGGACTTTGTGATGATTGTTGCGTAATTGTTTTAAAACAACGCTTTAATATTTTTAACATTTAACTAAAATAATCTATTAAATTAACTTTTCTGCCCCTCGCTACCATCAGCGAGGGGCAGAAAAGTTACCCATGCTGAGGATGAGTTAATCATCCAAGAACTGATGGTAAGCTGGCGCACTCTTGGAAAGATCTACGACCAGCGGTGATTTGAGAAGGCTTTTTATTCTTAGTCCTAGGTTAAAATGTAAGTTTATGGAAGATATAGATGAGAACGAAAACACCTCAGTGCTTGCGTTTAACAGCATAGAGTAGTATAATGTGACGTAGTTACACAAAAAGTTTCAAGCTGCATTTAGGGTTAACACTACAGCAAGAAAATTACTTAATATTGGTCCAAACATCAAACTATGTCAATTCCTGAAAAGTAGCTATTTGTGTGTTGGATCCATTTTTAACCCCCGAAGCAAACAGAGGGGTGTTATATGTTTAACATGCGATCTGTGTATCTGTGTCTGTCTGTCTGTCTGTTGTAACTCCCAAACGGATTAACCGATTTAAATTTAGTCTTTTTTTTTGTTTGAAAGTTGACTTGGTCGAGAGTGTCCCTAGCTATGGTTCAAGAAAATCTTTTCAGCTGTTTGAAAATCAGCTCTTTTTCTTTTGGAGTTTTTTAACTTTTAATTCAAGTCAAGTACGACTATGTCTATTTTGTGTTACCCGATAAAGTAATAACCATTTATAATTGTAAAAGTTTCTTTGTATTTACATGTATTGTAACAGTTTACAGACGACAGCTAATCATTAGCCATTTTCCTTTTCAAAAAGAAAGTAAGATTTATTTAAAAATAAAAACAGAATATGTGAGACAATTTAATGCCATACTTTTAGTTCGGTAATGGGTATTACACTAATGAGTGCCATACTAAATATGATAACTTAATCGACGACAGAAACGCCGGCGCCGCGCTATGACGCAATATTAGTGGTGTTAGAGAAAGTTTATGCAGGAAAGCGGACTACTGCGTAGCCATTTTAATTCACGTTTAACGTTCATTCATTAAACAGTTGACTAACGTAGAAAGTTTATTAAAGACTAGTAATGAATGTTTGTACAAATATTCGTCAAATGTCGAATTTTATTTCCAGCAATTATATCTCCAGCTTAAGAGTTGTCAAGTCAGTTTAATCAATTGTGTACTTACTTTTGGAATAAACAGCATTAAGTCCGTATCATAATAACTATTGATTGTTGGTGAACACGTATATAACATGATATAACGTTTTTTCAACACTTCACAGTTAAGATTTCACTCAGCGGCTGATTTCCCACAATCAAAATTCCTGTACGTTGTATAACCGTAACTGCCGCGTAAATTTTGAATTATTCAAAATGGCGGCATACCAGTTCGTCGGCACGCAAGTACACTACTGACTGGTGAGTGGTGACTGCGCTCACGCAGTAGACACTGACTACAATAGCTCAATTCCCACCACTAATGTAAGCATTTAATTAATTTACTACTTTATCGTGTTCTAGTAAGGTGTAAAATTCATAGTGGATACGACGCCTCGGCGTATAAATTAGCAGGTTCTTGTCGTCGCGGGGAAAACACATACAAGTTAGATTGTTTGGTGACAATCGTGAAACGACGTTTAAATTGTTGCATGCTAATAACATAGAATACTAAAAGGTTATAGCCGGTGGTAGCTCAGGGGCTTAGTGCTCGTTGTGAATTTAACAGTACGCGCGTAACCCGGGTTCGATCCCCGCCGGCATCAATGAAATTATTAATTGCAATTTTGAGTACTGATTCACCACGTGCTCAGCGGTGAAGGAAAATATCGTGAGGAAACCTGCATGTCCGAGAAATAAAAAAAATAAAAAGACACGTGACGTCTGCCAACACGCATTGGGACAGCACGGCGGGCACTTCCTTGCCCTAAAAATCCTCTCGGAAATGAGAGGTCTTGTACCCAGCAGTGGTTTAACTTTACCTTTTTAAAAGGTTTAAAACATAAATTATTGTAATATCTTAAATTCTGGAAAACTATAAAGATACCTAATAAAAATTTAAAAAGTCACAGAATACCAGCGTGAAATAGCATCGTAATGCTGCTGTGTTTGGAACGGTGAGTGTAGAGAACCGGAGACCCTTTTTACTGGAAATGAGACATTCTATCTTAGTCCTCACGGGTGACAACACATCTGCATTTTGATTCTTATTGAGGATAAATGTAGATGTCTATGGTCACAGCGTCCACTTACTATCAGTTAAACTGCGTGCTCGTTTGTCACCTTTATAAATAGGCTCAAAAAACGACAAAGAATGAGACTGTATTTACGAGTATGATAATTCACCAGCAAGGAGTATTTCTATCACAGAAACACATGATCTGACAAAATTTTTGGTGTTACCTGCCAAAGAAGACGTTAAATACGTTTAGAAAATATTATACACGTAACTTTTTAATAAAAAATATCAATATAATAATATAATGCCACCTAGTATCGCAAGGGAGCTTGATTAAACGTAGGGCTATTATATGATATAGAAATTACAATTAGCACAGTTACGATTTTACGAGTATCAAAATTTTGAGATATTTTTCTGATTCTGCTCTTCATGTAATGATGAAAAAATTACCACTTTCCATATGCGTTTATTGTAACAAAATTAAAAATAAAAATTATGTCGCCATTTAGTAAATCGTGCAATGCCGCGTTCCGGTCTATAGGAGACATTCCATTTAAATCTACTAAGGTGACAACGCAGCTATCTGTAGCCATCTTTGTTGGAGTTGTCTGCAGGTGTCCATGGACTGCAGTAGCTACTGATCTATTCAGTATTTGGCACATTATACTTATATTCGCGCATGAATTACTTAACTTTTTTTAATTAATATTTACGATTGTTTTTAATAGGATAAGGGTGACAAACGAGCACGCAGTCCACCTGACGGTAAGAGGTTGCTGCGGCCCATAGACATCTACATCTATCCTCGAGTACGAACCAAAATGCAGATGCGTTGTTACCCCTGAGAACTAAGATAGAATGCCTCGTTTCCAGTAAAAAGGGTCTCCGGTTCTCTACACTCACCATACGAAACACAGCGGCGTTAAGCTGCTATTTTACGTTGGTATTCCATTACCTCTTGCAGTCAGACAGGAGATAAAATCAGCTTAATCTTCCCATCAGCTCATCAACATTACTGCTGAGAATCCTTTTTCTTTAACTTTTTTTAAAGTTTGTATAAAATGGATTATTATAATATTAAGGAATTTATTGATGATAATAACCCCCGGGAATGAGGTGATCGCTACCGAGCTATATCTATCTTTTTTTGTGTGCTTAATTGTGTAACATACATTGTAAGCTGTTATTTAAAAAGAAAATCCCGCTGGGTTTCTTGCTGGTTCTTCCCAGTACAGAGGTTTTTTTTTCGAACCAGTGGTAATTAAACAAAAGAGTGACATTCAATAAGTATTATTTATAATCTATATTGAATAAAACAGTTTTCTTTTGAAGTATTATATGTACAAAATTTTAGCAAATATTAAACTGTTAACTTAACAAAAGGATTTAAAAAATGCAATTTTATCTCTTAATTATTGCAACTCTCGCTAAATTACACTATGTTCAATCATAATAAATCAATAATTTAAATTTTCTATTTAATATTACGTTATACAAAAAAAATATTATACCTACTCACAATACTCACATTTTGTATTAAATTGTCTTATTCGTTTGTGCCGAAGTTGATGTTACGGCAAACAGAGGATTTAAAAGCAATATTCTTCTTTCTGTACCAAATTGTAAAGAAAATGACTTCTATATATTACTTTTAGAACATTGCCCAGGGATATTGCATTTTCTAATAAAGTATGAATGAATTAATGAAATATACTTTATTGTACACCAAAAAATACATACGAGAAAAAAAAACATAATTTATTTAAAGGTACAATTGGCGGCCTTATCGCTTAGGAGCGATCTCTACCAGGCAACCATTGCAGAGGATAAAATGACCTGTGAGAAAGGGTAAGGGTGTACGTAGGTTGTTGGAAAATACACACGACATAATATATAATAATTATATAATCAATAAATATATACATACTATAATAAATAAATACATTTTAAATACAAAAATATATGCATACATATACGAGAGCAGAAAGGATTAAACAAGTGAAGTCAAAGCCTGAACGTAAGGAAAAATGAGTAGGTAATAATTTTTAAGAGGAAGGACAATTTAAAGAGGAAAGAAGTGCGCTTTGACAAGTTTTTAAACTTATCAATAGACTGCGCACTTCTAATGTGCAGTGGTAGGGAGTTCCAGAGCATAACAGCTTCAACAGAAAAGGATTTAGAGTAGAAGGAAGTGTTATGAGATGGAATTTTTAGGCTGAAGTTTTTATCAGTGCGAAGAGAGCTACAGTGAGTGTCACCAAGAAACTTAAACCGCTCTTTAAGGTAAGCAGGGGAAGTGGGATTGAATAGTATACAGTATAAAAGAGAAAGAATGTGAGTATTCCTGTGAAGACGTATCGGAAGCCACTTGAGTTTTTCGTGATATTCGGAGACATGGTCATATTTTCGAAGTCCAAATATGAACCGTATGCAAAGATTCTGAATGCGCTCAAGTTTATTAAGCAACTCCTCATTTAAATTGAGATAACACGTGTCAACATAATCGAGAATCGGTAAAAGAAGTGATTGTGCAAACGCAATTTTGGTAGGTATGGGTAAAAAATTAGTTAATCTACGGAGAGATCCGACCGACGCAAACACCCTCCTACTTACCTCGCTTACCTATGGAGCCCAAGATAAAAATTTGTCAAAATATATAATAGATTTTTAACGATGTCACTACATGGCACAGGTGTCCCATCAAAAACAATACCAGGTAGGGAAGAAAAATCTATAAGATTAACCGATTTTTGACTGCCTATAATTATTGCTTTTGTTTTTGATGGATTTAATTTAAGGCCGTATGACTTACTCCAATCCACAATTAAGTCAAGATCTTTGTTTAATAAACCTATAGTATTGGGTAAATCCATCAATTTGGCATGCACATATACTTACTTGGAGATCATCTGTATACAGGTGGTAGCGAGAAGATAATTGGAGCGGGATCGAACTAATGAAGATGGAAAAGAGGAGAGGAAACAACACGCCACCTTGCGGTACACCGGCATTAATCGTATACCAGTTAGAGAACAAATTATCTACACGTATCCGTTGCCGGCAACCAAACAAGTAACTATGAAATCAGTCAATCACTTCTAGCTTCTAGAGAAGCTAAGATAGCTAAGAGTAGATCAAAATCCACATTGTTAAATGCATTACTAAAGTCAAGTAAGATCAATACTGTTACGTGCTGTTTATCCATACTTAGATGAATATCGTCTGTAATCTTGACTAAGGCAGTAGTCGTACTATGACCAACACGGAAACCGGATTGGAAAGAATTGAAAAGACTCCACCTAGATAAGTAGATGCTCAATTGTCGATGAACTATATGCTCAAAACTTTTGAAAGTAATGGAATTATGGATATGGGGCGGTAGTTAGAGAAACTGGAGGGATTTGATTTTTTGGATATAGGACTAATCTGGGCTTCTTTCCAGGAAGAGGGAAAATTTCCGGACGAAATGGAATAACTAAAGATGGATTTTATAACAGGAGTCAAGATATCAACAATAGGGATAATCATTTTACGACTAATGCAGTCTGTACTAATTGCATCAGAATTGACCTCAACAATGCTTTTCTTGACATCACTATCAGTGATTTGACTAAAAATAAACGCAGGATTGTCAGATTTGGGTAAAGCTGAAATTTAGGTTTTAGTTTGTATTTTTGTGACATCATCTATGGCACAAGAAGAAGAGAAATGCTGATTTAGCTAGTTTATGTCAATATTTTTGGGGCTACTATTATGACTCGCTTTTCCAACTCCAAGAGACTTAAGAAATTTCCATACTCTGCCGGAATCATCTTCATCGAGTATAGATTTATGAATATAGCATCGTTGTTTATCTCTACACAACCTGTTGCAGTGAATCCAATTTTATTTTTATATTTATCTCTACTGGTATCACAATTTTTAAATTTATACCTGGCTTTTGCAAAATTTTTCTTACGCTGCAAATTTTTGATCAGCAGGCATATGCTTAATCCAGACCGGCCGAATTGGAGCATGAACGTCGTAGAGTCGTATTAAAAGAGAATTAAAGCTATTAACCCTTTCGTCAATGTTAGCTCCAGTAAGAACAACATTCCAGTCGATCTTCGCAGCCTCATCTTTCAGACGATCTAAATCCATACCATCATAATTACGCAGCAGAAGGATTCTCGATTTAGGTTTAGGTGGTCGTAATTTGTATGATAAGTAAATCAGGTCATGATATGAAAATGCATCAGAATAGAGAATGAGCAGCATAGAGAAGTGCGAATCTACTGTTTGATTAAGAGAAGGAAGGCTGTAGAAACTATTACTACTATTCAATCCATCAGAGGATGAAGGTGAAAAAAAGGAGTCGTCTAGGCTTATATCTTGAGAAGACATATTGAATATTAAATATTAATACTAAATATAAATTACTTAAAGAAATAAAATGGGATATAAATTGACGGATCCGTGG